>JARQOC010000002.1:667711688-668128333 GCA_033576535.1 Allobates femoralis | reverse complement strand
TTATAGCTAGCAATAATTTGGTGCTCATTCTACTCATACCTTTGTCCACAATGTCTCCAATTGTTGGAATGCATGAGTTCTTAAGATCCTTTGTATCATTTGTACTGTCCCCCCAGCCTATGTGAAGGCTTAGAACTGCCCCCTGTATGCACAGGGCAGGAATCCATTGCCCAAAACTCCATGGTAATGCGGGGCATCTCTGAATAAATGCCGCTGACATACTTCAAGTCCGGGATGGTGTAGCCATGGTAACGTGTACACTGCGGTGACACAGTTCCCATGACGCACTTCCGGTTTATCGCTAACACGGGAGGATGGCAGAAACACAACAGGATGCTTGCACACGAGATTAGAATGAGCACCTCCCCCAGTGAGTATTTAACCCCAGGTACTGCAGATTATATTTGTTGCAGCCTGGGGATATACAGGGAACATAGAGGCGGACCCACAGGACATGTAAGTGGCAGACAATCTAATTTTATACTGGCGCTTTGTTGTGGTTTTGATATTAAAGGGATTAAGTCTTCATTTAATTGCATTTATCAACAATTAGACTGGTGTCTCCCCTTTCTGGGTTTATCTACAACCCCTGGCAACAATTATGGAATCACATGGCTTGGAGGATGTTCATTCAGTTGTTTAATGTTGTAGAAAGAAAGCAGATCACAGACATGGCACAAAACTAAAGTAATTTCAAATGGCAAGTTTATGCTTTAAAGTGAACCTGTCACCCCCTGGACATCAAAAGCTAAAATAGCCACCTTCTGCAGCACTAAGGCTGCATTCAGAGAAGGTGGCTATAGGCTTTTGATGCCCTATATTCACTCAAAATATGAACTTATATAACTGCTTACACTTAAGACGACCTAAGACCGGGAGGCGGGGTTTCGCGCTCCTCCGACCCGCCCCCTCTTGTCAATCAGCCTGGTCGCCTGCTGCTGCCTCTCCTCACAGTCTAGCATGAACGCGCACCTCCGTTCTCCTCTATGGCGCCGCGCATGCGCTGTGCGCGCAGCCCGACGACTTCCTGGACACCCGGCGCACAGCGCATGCGCGGCGCCATTGAGGAGAACGGAGGCGCGCATTCATGCTAGACTATGAGGAGAGGCATCAGCAGGCGACCAGGCTGATTGACAAGAGGGGGCGGGTCGTGAAACCCCGCCTCCCGGTCTTAGGTCGTCTTAAGTGTAAGCAGTTATATAAGTTCATATTTGAGTGAATATAGGGCATCAAAAGCCTATAGCCACCTTCTCTGAATGCAGCCTTAGTGCTGCAGAAGGTGGCTATTTTAGCTTTTGATGTCCAGGGGGGGTGACAGGTTCGCTTTAACAAGATAAAAAATGTGGTAGTCAGCAAGGGTACCTTTTTTCAGACCAAGCAGAGGGAAAAAAATGGTGGAATCACTCAATTCTGAGGAAAAAATTATGGAATCACCCTGTAAATTTTAATTCCCAGAACTAACACCTGCATCAAATTAGATCTGCTTGGTAGTCTGCATCTAAAAAGGAGTGATCACACCTTGGAGAGCTGTTGCACCAAGTGGACTGACATGAATCATGGCTCCAACATGAGAAGATGTCAATTGAAACAAAGGAGAGGATTATCAAACCCTTAAAAGAGGGTAAATCATCACACAATGTTGCAAAAGATGTTGGTTGTTCACAGTCAGCTGTGTCTAAAATCTGGTCCAAATATAAACAACATGGGAAGGTTGTTGAAGGCAAATATACTGGTAGACCAAAGAAGACATCAAAGCATCAAGACCGGAAACTTAAAACAATATGTCTCCAAAACAGGAAATGCACAACAAAACAAATGAGGAACAAATGGGAGGAAAATGTCTGTGACCGAACTGTAAGACACTGCCTAAAGGAAATGGTATTTATATACAGAAAAGCTAAATATAAGCCATCATTAATGCCTAAACAGTAAAAAACAAGGTTACAATGGGCTGAGGAAAAGCAATCTTGGACTGTGGATGACTGGATGAAACTCATATTCAGGGATGAATCATGAATCTGCATTGGGCAAGGTGATGATGCTGGCACTTTTGCTTGGTGCTGTTGTAATTAGATTTATAAAGATGACTGCATGAAGAGAATATGCCAGTTTCCACAGTCATTGATGATATGGGGCTGCATGTCAGGTAAAGACACTGGGGAGATGGCTGTCATTACATCTGCAATAAATGCCCAAGTTTACATTGATATTTTCGACAATTTTCTTATCCCATCAATTGAAAGGATGTTTGGGGATGATGAAATCATATTTCAAGATGATAATGCATCCTGCCATAGAGCAAAAACTGTGAAAACATTCCTTGAAAGAAGACACATAAGGTCAATGTCATGGCCTGCAAATAGTACAAATCTCAATCCAATTGAAAATCTTTTGAGGAAGTTGAAGAAAATGGTCCATGACAAGGCTCCAACCTGCAAAGCTGATCTGGCAACAGCAATCAGAGAAAGTTGGAGCCAGATTGATGATGAGTACTGTTTGTCACTCATTAAGTCCATGCCTCAGAGACTGCAAATTGTTATAAAAGCCAGAGGTGGTGCAACAAAATACTAGTGATGTATTTGAGTGTTCTTTTGTGTGTTTGTTTTTCATGATTCCTTAATTTTTTCCTCAGAATTGAGTGATTCTATAATTTTTTCCCTCTGCTTGGTCTGAAATAAATTACATTTACTGACTACCACATTTTTTATCTTGATTTCTTTTAGTGTTTCTTAAAGCCATAAAGTTGCCATGTGAAACGACTTTAGGTTTGTGCCATGTCTTTGATCTGCTTTTTTCTACAACATTAAACAACTGAATGAAGATCCTCCGAGCCAAGTGATTCCATAATTTTGGCAAGGTGTTGTATAAGAAGTTGAAACTGGAGTTTTGTTTAAGTGACTTGCCTGTCTTGATTATGAGGGGGAAGTGAATAGTGATATCTATCTGAACATGATGCATCTGTTATCAACTTATTATATACTGTACCTACAGCTGGTTGTTCCTGCATAGGCTCGATCCCTTTGTGACAGATTGAGGAAAATTTGTGGTGCATCTTGGGCAAGATATCTCTAATTTGCATTAGGCTGGGGTCACACTTGATCCGTTATTGGCATCATTTTTTGCACTTTTTAGTTCTAATTCCAAAAACTGATGCTGCACTCAAGTGTGACTGAAATTGTGTAAATTTTTATACTGGACCCAAAAAACCCTGGTAGCAGTGTTTTTGGGTGCAGGAAAAAAACAGATCCATTTTTTTAACATGGGGCCCTATGGGAAAACGGAATCTGCAAAAAAATGGCGCAAAAAACAAATCCATTTTTTAGAGCTTTGTTTAGGGAAGAATGACAAAGTCCAAAAAACGCAGAGCTGCACAGGAGGGTCAAAAAGCATCCTAAAAAATGATCAGTTATTGAGAACAAGGGAAAAAACTGATGCCCAAGTGTGAACCCGGACTTATTTCGATGTAATAGTCTGGCTGCAGAGAGAAATTAAAAATAAAGTATCTACAGTCCCTGACATAAGTTATGTTGCTTATCAATGTTATATAAATAAAAGCGTATAACCTGACGTTAAATTCATCCATTGGTTGTATAAATTACTCTTTTGAAAGCTGAAACCCTCCCTAATTTGGTTTAGGTTAAGAAAATAAATTGGCATCAATGCTGAAATATCGATCATTTAATGAACACAGAATGGTCAGATTTTGGCAAGACAAATGTTTTGTCGCCCACAGAAAGAAATGTGATATTCAAACAAATAATTAACTTAAAATACAAATATATGTTGCATAACATTGACGAATGATGTTGTGGTGCTATTAGAGTTATATTTAATATTTTGTGTGATTTCCATGAGCTTGAAAGACTGCATCCATGCGGTTCAACAATGATTCATACAATTTATTAATGAAGTCATAAGGAATAGCAAAGAGTGTTCATCTAGATTCTTTGGTTTTGTCTTCCAAGCTTCCTCTTTCATCCTACCCCAAACATGCTCAATGATGTTCATGTCTGGTGACTGGGCTGGCCAGTCCTTGAGCACCTTGATCTTTTTTACCTGGAGGAACTTTGTTGTAGAGATGGATGTATGGGATGGAGCACCATCCTGCTGCAGAATTTGACCCCTTTTATGATTTGGAATGTAAGAGGTAGCTAATGTTTCTTGATATTTTAGGCTATTGATATTGCCTACCACTTTGCAAGTGTTTCGCACACCCCCATACTGAATGTAACCCCAGACCATGATCTTTTCACCACCAAATTTAACTCTTTTCTGGGTGTATTTTGGATCCATACAGGCTCCAGTAGGTCTCCTGCAGTATTTGCAGCAGCTGTGGTGTAATTCTACTGAAGATTCATCAGAGAAATCCACCTTCTGCCACTTTTCCAGCATTTAGCAGGTTGTGGGACACTGTTTTTTATTTGCCTTTTGTTTAGTGCTGGCTTCAGGGCACTTATTCAACCATGGAGGTCAAATCAGTGCCCTGAAGTCTTTCTACTTGATGTTGAGACACATTAAAGATGCCAGCCACCTCTGCAGTGGATCTGGTCTTCAGCCTCTTGATAATCAAGGCTTTGGTCGCAGGGTGGATTTTTGGCATGTTTCCAGAGCTCAAGTTGCAGTTCAAGCGAAGTTCTGGGGTGCTGGGTTTCTTTTTATGAACACCCGCTAATTAACCAATCATTTACTGAGCACAGGTGAGGATGTAAACTAGGATTGGGTTCATTATATGACCAGGGGACAAAACTTTTGTCTTGCCAAAATCTGACCATTCTGTGTTCATTAAATGATCAATATTTCAGCATTGATGCCAATTTATTTTCTTGACCTAAACCACATTTGGGAGGGATTCAGCTTTCAACAGAGTAATTTATACAACCAATGGATGAATTTAACGTCAGGTTGTAAGCTTTTATTTACATAACATGGATAAGCGACATAACTTTTGTCAGGGACTGTATTGGTTCCTTTATCAGTGTTGTAATATGAGACCGTTTCTTGTTTGAAGCACCCCCATTTTGAGTGCCTCATCATTTTTATTGGCTGCTATACATCAGATTTGGTCTACCTGGATTGTTATCGCGCAACCGTTCAGATTAATTAAAGGATCAGTAGGTGAAGGAAATAGTTAATAGAATTGTTCTCTGTGCCTATATATGTTATAACTGACATTACCTTCTTATTCAATCTTTTTAGATGGTTTTGCAAATCTGCCATCAATAATTCTCTGTATATCCACCCTGGTGTCCCCTGATGAACCCGTGGTCGGAAAATATCCGTAAGGGGGAAACACGTCGAGGCTAAAGAGTCTACAAGATTACAGAAAATGTCTCTCCTTCCAATAATAAAAGCATACACATAAAAAGGTCCCCCTAAAATTAAGTGCTTCACCTCAACACGTTTTACCTTACAAAATATCGCCACAGATTAAACTGTGTTGATATTTTTATAGTGAATCAGCACATCCAATGTTTTATGGCAAACAGTTACTTTATTAATTAAAATTAATTCATATAAAAATTATTTATTATACACAACATGTCCTAAACGGGAACACAGTCCCTATCATGCACAAAGTACTAGGGTGGGCTACAAAAAAGCACATAAATAGCAGCAATTACTAACAGGGGAACAGAAATAATATATTTACAGCACCATCACACTTGTATTAAAAGAAGGTTCCTACAGCCACAGTGCTCCTGCCTCGATCCCACAGCCGACGTACGTTTCAACGTTGATGTTTTCCTCAGGGCGTGCACTGTGGCAGTCAGGGGTCCAAGGAGTCCATTCAGGCACCAGGTATTTTGAACACTCTAGTATTTAATATTTGATCATTTAATGACCGTTTAGGTCTGTAGGAACCTTCTTTTAATACAAGTGTGATGGTGCTGTAAATATATTATTTCTGTTCCCCTGTTAGTAATTGCTGCTATTTATGTGCTTTTTTGTAGCCCACCCTAGTACTTTGTGCATGATAGGGACTGTGTTCCCGTTTAGGACATGTTGTGTATAATAAATAATTTTTATATGAATTAATTTTAATT
This sequence comes from Allobates femoralis, assembly GCA_033576535.1. Classification (NCBI taxonomy): domain Eukaryota; kingdom Metazoa; phylum Chordata; class Amphibia; order Anura; family Aromobatidae; genus Allobates; species Allobates femoralis. The sequence goes on along the minus strand of JARQOC010000002.1, from coordinate 668,122,289 downwards.
AATAAAGTAACTTTTTGCCATAAAACATTTCAATAATAAAAGCAGACTAAGATAAGTGAGATGGACCTACCAGTAGCTAATGCAGCAAAGTTCTCACTACATTTAACTGTATAATTACAACATGCTCTTTTGGGGATTTGTTGTGGTTTTTAAATAACCAGTTATGATGTGGATGCACAGACTATTTGGAGGTTCTTGTTGTTTAATGCGGTGGAATTCAAGTGTAGGTCCATTGCTAGTCCCCATCTAGAGGCTTACACCCCCCACCACCCCAAGTTATTTAGGGTAAGCCTCCGGTGAGCGGGGACACCAACACAACTTAGGGTGAAGCAAAGCTCCACTGTCAGGTGGGGGGGTGGTAGTAACCTGCCACCTCCATTAGGGATAAGTAACTATATGTGCATATGAACATCCTCTCTGGTGTTTTTGTCTTTTCTGTTGTATTTAGGGATATGTGCACTGGATGTTGGTGTAATTTTTGCTTTTCTGTTTATTAAAGAATTGTTTTTGATTCATTTTGATTATGAATTATTAGACTTCCCCATACAGAACTTTCAATCTCTTTCTTCCAAGAGCTATAACTTTTTTATTAATACAGACATATGAGGGCTTGTTTTTTGCAGAATGAGTTGTAATTTCAGAATAAATTATTTATTTTACCATAGGATGTACAGGAAAATGGGGGGGACAAAAATTCCAAATGCGTTGAAATTGCAAAAAAATAATATGTAATTACACATTTGTTTTTTGGGTTTCTTAATCATCACGTTCACTATATGCTAAAACTGACATGAAGGTATGAAGCCTCGGGTCGGTACAATTCGTAGATGCCAAACATGTATACTTTTATTGTTATGTAAGTGGTGAAAAAAATTCAGAAGTTTGAAAAAAAAAAGTATTGCACTTTTGTCGCCATGTTCCGTGATCCATAGTGTTCTTATTTTTCAGGACCTGCGGCTGTGTGATATCTTGTTTTTTTTGTCTAGAGCTGACATTTCTAATGATACCATTTTTGTGTAGATGCGCTGTTTAGATCGCCCGTTACTGCATTTTATTGAAATATTGTGGTGACCAAAAAAATGTAATTTTGCCATTTGGACTTGTTTATCTATTCCACAGATTACTGATCTGATTAATTGATTTTATGTCTTGATAGATCGGGCATTTCTGAACGCGGTGATACCAAATATGTGTATTTTTTAATTTTTTTTACAACTTTTATTGGGGGTGTTTTAAACTTTTTTCATATTTTTACAAACTTTAATTTTTTATTTTTTATTAATTTTTCAGTGCTTCATAAGGCACCACAGCGCAGCACTGTCTGATTGCTTGTGCTATGTCCCATTGAGCGACAGCGCATCAACACATAGCTCAAATGATCACTTGTTGCGCTTGCCAACCATCCATAGGAAGTGATCCCTGATAGCTTCCAGGGTCACCACAGGACCCCAGGCTATCAGGTGACACACAGAGATCCCATGATCTTATCTCCCAAGGAACCACGCGATCCCTGCCATGGCGCTTTGAATCCCACTGTCAGTGAATGACACTGATCCGATCAGTGGTGGTAGCCCCACATCTCATTTAATGAGATCCATAATCAGGAGTTCCACCTGTATCACGTATTTTGGAGATGTAGCTGGAAAACTGAATGAAAGTGCTCAGCATAGAGCACAGGACAAATGTAAACTAATCCAAAATGTTCTGTATGCAAATTGCCGCCAATAGCATTCAACTCAACCGACAATAAAACAAGTCCCCACCAAGGTACGTTATCTGGTATCGGAAATATAGTGGCTTCCATGTTACTGATAGCACAGAGACTCTGGAAAAGTGCTATGGCTAATCACCGCACAAAATGAAAATCAAATAAACCTGCGCTCACAAATCCAAATGCCACCTTCCCTACTATCTGCCCCACTATGTGCTCCCTCTGCTCCCCTGTGCAATCTCTCTTCCCCCCTGTGTGCTTTTACTGGCACCCGTGTGCTCTCACTGCCCCCCTGTGTACTCTCTCTGTCCCCTGTGAACCCTCTCTGCCCCAGTGCCTGGCCAGCACAATCTTTATATATCGAGTGACAAAAGGTGGCGACGGCTTGTGTTACTTTGCATGTGCTGGGTATGCACATGCACAGTTACTCAGGCAGCAGTGTGTGCGGCAGTGAGGTTCGGCTACTGCTGCGGGAGTGCGGCAATGGTTTTTGTCAGCTGTTGCAGGTGTCGGGGGGCAGATGAAGCACCGTTGGTGGTACTGCACGATTGGCCAGTACTGCCAGTGGGCGGCATATTTGCACACCCATTTCTTGGGTGTGCAAATATGGCAGAGGCCATGGCCCATGATAGGAGGACCCCGGAGCAGAAATAGATGAGGGACTTCACAAGACAATTATATAAATAGATTTGTTTTAGTAACTGAAGATATAAAATATTGTGAAACTGACATGACTTGACAACATTTACATTGTAGATGGCCACATTTCTAACAACCAATATAATGCAGCCATGTTGTGGACGTTTTTAGACTCTGTGGATAGGCTGGGTAATAGTAATTGGTCCATTGGGGGTGCCTTCTGTGCTAGAAATTTAACCCCTAGTGTAATTAAAAATTTGAAATCTGGATGATTCAAAAGTGCTGGTAAATATTTCTTCTTAATATGACATATTTGAGAAAACACATGACTATATTCTGTGGAGAAAGTGACAGGTGGAGAGGGACTAACAGCCTTGTTATTATTTTTCTCATTACGTAATGACATCGTTGTGCGGTCTACTCTACCACTGACGTCATGCATAGCCCTTTGCAAAAACCAAAAAGGATATTTCTCATTTGATTGCACACTTTGTTGTTTTCAATAAGAATGCTATTGTTTGCAGAGAAATTTCTTTATACACATATTAATTTCCCAACAAGTACACATTCAAACGAATCTGTCAGAGACCCTGGTTCCAGCGATGTGTCACTTATTGGGCTGCTTACTTTAATTTTGGTAACATCGCCTTTTTCTCTCCTGCAGATCTGACAGTTATTTGAATGTGGAGTTCTATAACCCCACCCACACACCTGATTGGCAGGCTTCTGTGTATGCTGTAATCAGTGCTGGGGGCGGGGTTATACAGAGCTCATGAATACACTTGACTATCAGGTCAAGTAGTCAACTAATGATAATCTCCTGCTGATTAATCAATGATTTTTTCAAAACTCTGAGCCTCCCAGTATGTGATACACTGCTGGAATCAGGATCGCTGGCCCTTCATTATGATGCTACTCTCAGATTAGGTGGTAAAAGCATGGTGACAGATTCCCTGGATAGGATAGTAAAATGTGGCATAAAAGATGGTACTACCTGCAGTTTCTTTGCTTTAAATGCTGCAATCTTAATTGCTTGCGCTAATGTTGGCCAAATTGCTATTATTATCCATTAAAGTAATTCTATCTTCATCACATTGAAATTAAAGGAATTAGAAATTACCTACTGTAAATAATTACAATGGATTGGATAATTTTATAATCTTTTCGGAGTTCCTTTGACTCACCCCATCTATGTGAATGCAACCAATATCAAAAAAGTGTGAATTCAGCATCTGTACACTTTCTTGTTTTACAGTAATTCTCAATTAGTTGTGATATATTATATCCCCAAGGCTCATTTATTCTTAAAATAACTCAGTAATAGAAAAAAAGAAAGCCACCTACAGTGGAATGCAAAAGTTTGTGCTCCTCAGGTCAAAATTACTGTTATTGTGAACAGTTAAGCAAGTTTAAGATGAAATGATCTCTAAGGCTACCTTCACATTACGATTTTTAGGGAGCCGATGCTGTCAGATATAAATCGGACAGCATCGGCTCCCTTCTGATGCCTGGAATCCGGCATAAAATCGCTCCCTGCGGGGTGAAAAAAATAAAAAAAAATAAAGGTTATTCTCACCTCCCCCCGAGCCCCCGCCGTCTTCCGCCATCTTCCTCTAGGCTCCCGGTGGATCCCGCAGGCTGCCGGTGTCAGCAGAGGGCTCCCTCTGCTGTTCAGGACCTGCAGTGATGTCACAGTCATGTGACCGCGGGTTCACCATGGTAACCCGCGGTCACATGACTGTGACATCACCGCAGGTCCTATACAGCAGAGGGAGCCCTCTGCTGACACCGGCAGCCTGCGGGATCCACCGGGAGCCTCCAAGAAGATGGCGGAAGACGGCAAAGCTCGGGGGAGGTGAGAATAACCTTTATTTTTATTTTTTTAACCCTTGTGCTCCTAGTTAGGAGCAGTTTTACTGTACTGAGCATGCTCAGTACAGTAAAACGGGTTACGAGGAGACATCAGATGTTTCCTCGGACCCTTCTCCATAGGGCCCCATATTATAGGGATCGGACCTAATCGGATGTGCACTAAATGCCATCCGATTTGGTCCGATCCGAATCTGTCAGATTTTATTTTCGGTGCAAAATAGGAGCAAGCGATAATAAAATCGGACAGAATCGGATCGGACCAAATCGGATGGCATTTAGTGCACATCCGATTCGGTCCGATGCCCATAGGGCTGCATGGGGCCCAAAATCGGTCCGATGCTGTCCGATTTTTATCGGACAGCATCGGAAATGATAAAATCGTTATGTGAAAGCAGCCTAAAAGGCATAAAGTTAAAAACAACTAATTTTATTTGTATTTTGGGTAAAAAAAAGATCTTTAACATTTTAAAAACAACAAAGAGGATGATGCAAACGTTTGGTCACCCTTGCAGATTTGTGAGCTCAGATAACTTTGACCAAGGCTTCAGACCTTAATTAGCCTGTTAGGCAGTGGCATAACTAGAGTCTGATGGGCTCTGGTGTGAAATTGGGACCTGGGCCCCCAAGCGCAGGTGTGCATGTTGCCGCCCCCTCCCCACCCACATTGGTCAGTTGTATGGGCCTCAGGAAGGTGGTGATGTCACGATGGGGCAGGCTCTGTGTCACTGGGCACTGCCGCTATCTCCCCCTGTCCGCACTTTCTCTCCCCTGTGCTGTCTTCTCCCCTTTGCGCTCTGTCCCCTGTATACGGTCTCTCTCCCCCTTTTATATCTCCTCCCCTCTGTGCTCTCTTCTTTGAGGTGTCTCCCCCCGTGTGCTCTTCCCCTTGTACACTCGTTCCTCCCCTTGTGCGCTTTCTCTGTATCCCTGTGTACTTTCTCTGCCCCCTTGTGCGCTCACCCACTGTGCTTGGTCTCTTCCCCTTGTGCACTCTCCCTCCTGTGATGTCCAAAGTAAGTGCACATATGTGCACCGGGTCATGCCACAACCATCTTTGTCTAAAGAGGTGTCTAAAGATTGCGGCCATATGCGCACTGGGTATACACATGCACAGTTACTCAGGTGGCGATGTGTCAGCTGCTGCGAGCGGCGGTTTCAGATGGTGGCGGTTTCAGGTGGTGGTGGTTGTGGCACCACTGGCAGTACTGGGAAATGTGCCAGTACCACCAGTGGGTGCCATATTTACTCACCCATCTCTCTCTGCCCCAACCGTACACTCTCTGTGCCCTGCAAACTTTATGTGCTTCCTTTTTTTTTTTTACCAAATCATTTTTATTATTTTTTGAACAGAATAAATTGACAAACATTTGAAATTAAACAAGGTGACAAGCAGTGAAATCAAGCAGTATTACATACCACATTCAATGCCGCCTAGCAGTTGGGAAGGGAGAAAAGTAGAGGAGGGGGGGGAGGGAGTGAGGGAAAACCTGAGAGGAGGGGAGAGAAAATTGGGGGGGGGGAAACCAAAGGAACAATTGCAGCATAAACAATAATCAAACTTTTAGGGAATACAGCATTCCACTATTTTCACAAATTGAAACTTTAGTGCCAGGGCCCCAAACAGTAGGAGCCAACAATGATAACAATGACCACCCAAACTTCGTAAGGATTAACACTTCAAGTTACGCAATATAATAAGAACTTGTCATCCACGGGTCCCAAATCAGAGTCGATTTTTTCTTTGCGGATCGGGACTGTGCCAGAGCCAGCTCATATTTACAATGTAAATTAACCCTTTCCACCACGTCCACGGCTGATGGCGGGGAAGTCTCCTTCCATTTGAATGCAATTGAAGAGCGGGCAGCTATCAATATGTGGGAAATTGTTCCTCTAACAATCCTGGGTATTGCCTCGAGGCCCATATGCAGGACAGCTGTGGAGGGAGTGAGTTGCAGCCGGATCCCGGTGGCTCCCAAGATCAACTGTTCCATCCCTTTCCAAAAAGATAACAAAACTGGGCAGGAGAACTAAATATGTGTCTGGGTGCCGACCTGACCACAGCCTCGTCAACACAGGGGGGAGTGCTGCGAGCCAAATCTGGCAACCAGTTCTGGGCAGCGATACCATCTCATGTGTGATTTTTTCAGCTGTTCCAAGTGGGTCGTGCATGAGGATACCCTCCTGATCTCAGAAATACTGTCCCTCCACTCCTCTGACTCCAGAACCACCCCCAATTCTCGCTCCCAACTCTGCATGTAAGGAAGTTTTACCCCTTGCTCAGAATCTATCAATACTTTGTACAAAATAGAGACTCCCTTTGAGCTAGAACCCGGGACCAGGAAGTATCCATTGATCCTCTTATCCATGTGTCCAGCAAAGGAGGAATTTATGTGCTTCCTGTGTGCTCTATCTGTGCTCTTTGTGCACTATATGTGCCTTCCTGTGTGCTCTCTGTGCCACCCTGTGTGCTCTTTGTGCCCTCCTGTGCCCCCCTCTGTGCTCTCTGTGCCATTCCTGTACACTCTCTGTGCCCCCTGTGCACTTTTTGTGCCTCCTCTGTGCCCACTGTGCACTCTCCGTGCCCTGAGGGTGCTCTCTGTGTCCTCCTGTGTGCCCCCTGTACACTATGTGTGCTCTTTATGCCCTCTGTGCACTCTATGTGCATCCTGTTTGCCTCTTTGTGCCCCCTTGTAAGCTCTGTGTGCCCCCTATGCACCCTCTGTGCACTTTCCGTGCCCCCTGTGCCTCCCTGTGTGCTCTTTGTGCCCCCTTTGTGTTCTCTCTATGCCTTCTCTGTGCGCTCTCTGTGCCCCCTTTCTGCCCTCACCCTGTGCATCACATCGCCGCCGTCATCTTTGGACACCAACCTGAGTGTCCAAAGATGGTGGCGGCATGACTAACTGGGCCTGTGTGCACCCAGCATGTGCATGTGTGGAGCCCACTGGGACGGGGTACTCGGTGCCGGTCCGGTGTACTGCTGGGGGATGTCACGGCGGTCCTGGTCCGGACCGTGTCCTGGGCCCGCACAATAAAATGGGGGTTATTTACAGGGGATTTGTCACTCGTGACGCCACCCACTATATGCGGCCAGTAATGGGGCCGCCGCTGCTGCAGAACCTTCGGGGATGATGGGATAGCAGCTTGGATAGAATAGTTCCTGTGGGCAGAACTGGGTTCCCCGGGGCAGTGGTAGTAGTAGTTAAAGTCTGTGAGGATAGTTATTGATGCTGCAGGAGAGTAGGGGTAGCAGTAGAGATGATGAGAGTAGAGGTAATTGCAGTTTATCAGGGCAAGTGGGGCTTCAGTATAAGGATCACACACACTCACGGTTTCTGTTGTTTTCCAAGTCTTTACTTGCAGATGGTATATCACAATATTGTCCACGGAGTCTGTACCAGGTTGCTCCCACCCTGACCGGGTCCTTGGCTTCCTACTTAAGCGCTGTGTGTGGCCCTGCTGCTGCTTGTAGCTGTACTGCTGGCCCTGTCTTGCTCACGGGTACCAATATGCTGGGCAACTTGAGTCCTCTGTGTCACTGACCCCTCCGTGTTGCTTTGCTATGGTGTGGTGAAGATGGTGGACCTTCACTATGCCGGTATTTACTGTCCTGTCTGTCTCAGGCACAGCCTCGGATCCGGTATCCGTCTTAAGCGCCTCCCCGGGGTCAAGTTTTTGGGGTAACTCTTTATCCCGGGTATGTTCCTCTGTTCCTCTGTCTCCTCTCCTCAGACCTCTCAGGACCTCCATTTCTACTTGACTCTGCTCCTGCTCCAGACTCAACTCCAACTCAAACTGAACTAACTGTCACTCCTGCTCTGTGGTAAACAACTTAGCTCCTCCCACTAGTGCAGGTGCCACATAAACTCCTCCCACTTGCTAGTGTAGTGTTGTGTGGGGAGTAAACCTGTGTTGATGTTTCTGTGGCACATTAACCCTTGGGGTGCCACACATGCGCAGTTAGTGTCCTAAGATGGTGGCAGTCTTACTAACTGTGCTTGAGCCTGGGTAGGCGCATGTGCAGTTAGTCATTCAGCAATATGCAATGTGATGTTGAGCGGTAGGCAGCACGAATGGAGGGTTTTGCGGCAGCTAGTTTCAGACATCAGTTTTGGGTGGCGTCAGGTGTGATTGTCGACTGCACTGCTGTCAGTATTGTGTGTGAGGCCACTACCACTAGAAGGAGCCGAACTTGAGTGTGCAAATATGGCTGCTGTGATGCGTGGTGAGTGGCCGTCAGCATGGTAGTGGATGACAGATGGGACTTCAGGATTATGTAAGTAAATACACCCCATCCTGCTATATTTGGTCTCCAATTGGCTATATTTGGTCATTATCCTGCTATATATTGGCCTATTCTGCCATATACAGTCTCCATCCTGCTATATATGGTCCTCCTCCTGATATATATCGTACACCTCCTGGAATATGGCCCTTTTTCTGGTATATATGTCCCCCATCCTTGTATAGTATGAGATTCAATGGCTAGCACACGATAGGTGCGGGGGTATGGTGCTAGTGAAGGAGGCTCGTAAGTCCCACATAAATGTCTATTAGAATCACTGCACACATACACTTAAGGAGTTTTTTGCTTGTTAGTGAAATTTATTAAAACAAGTGCTCTTATAGTGATTGCGACAGAATTACATTTCAGTCATTCAAGACCTTGATCACATAAGTCGCCTTAGTAGTTCTGAACTGAGGGCTGTCCTGTACAAGGTAATGGTCACTTATGCTTTAGGTTAGCCAGGGTCAGAGCGGTCGCTCTATGTGGTCACGGTGGTGGCACGGCGGTGGAGTGTGTTCACACTCAGTTGTACTCACTCCTCCTTGCTACAACTGAGTGTGAACACACTCCACCGCCGTGCCACCACCGTGACCACATAGAGCGACCGCTCTGACCCTGGCTAACCTAAAGGCATAAGTGACCATTACCTTATACAGGACAGCCCTCAGTTCAGAACTACTAAGGCGACTTATGTGATCAAGGTCTTGGAATGACTGAAATGTCATTCTGTTGCAATCACTATAAGAGCACTTGTTTTAATAAATTTCACTAACAAGCAAAAAACTCCTTAAGTGTATGTGTGCAGTGATTCTAATAGACATCCTGGTATAGATGGTCCTCCGCCTTCAGTCACCATAATCCTCTAATTTTTATAATGCACCCCCATATTCTTCCATATATTTTAATGTATTTCGATAGTCTTCAATGTCCATGTATCCTCGACAGTCCATGTATTGTAATGCATCCCATAGTCCTCCAATTATTATACTGGACCCATATTATCCTTCATATAGTATCATTTAACCTTATATCCCTCCAAACTGTACATGCTCTCTAATTTTTCTTGCCCAGATGTAGGACCATTCTGTTAGTTCCTGCTCACTGTTCCATTTTGTTTAGATCTTTTTTTTTTTTTTTTTAAATCATGAAATTTTAAACATAAACCTCAATGAATACATTTTAAAATCAATACCAATCAAATCAAATAAGAGGGAATCGGAGGCGGGGGTGGGGGAGTTTGGGAAAAAGAGTATAGAGGGGGGAGGGGAACAAGACCTACAAATGCAAACTGTAATAAATATGAGCACAACGATATATGTGAGTGGTCCCTCTCACTTCTGTGGAATAGGAGTGGCAAGAGGGTGACCCGCCCAAATCTTCCAGCTTTCTTGCGATGACTATCTACTTCTCAGGTCCAACGCTAAATAATATTCATGTTGAAAAATGGAATTTACCTTAGCTACCAAATCACTCAAGTTGGGGGGGAGGGAGGAGGATTTCCACCCCTCCACCACACACAACCTAGCCGCTGTTAGTAAGTATGAGACCACCCCTCTCAGTTCCCTGGGGACCTGATCTATACCAATGTTTAAAAGGGCCAACTGAGGTTGTAGGGTTTGTCGGATCCTGTAGCCGAGCCAAGAAGTCTTTTAACTACCACCCAATGCATGTGAGAATGCGTACCCTTACTTCCATACTGTCTCCAACACAGCTGGGAAGCATCAGGATTAAATTTAGCCAGCTGTGCTGGTGAGGGGTGCCATCTAAGGTGTATTTTATTTACGTTTTCAAGATGGTTGACACATCTAGTTGCCCTCTGAACTCCAACCATAGCGGTGCACCAGTCCTCCCATGTAGCTGAGAATCCCAAGTCGACCACCCACTTAGTCATATAACTGAGCTTCGAAAGCGCAGGGGAAGGGTCAGGTCTTTATATAATGAGGAAAGTGCTTTTTTATGACTGGGATCAGCTGTGATAAAAGGCTGAAATTGCGAGAGAATACCGGGGAGCCCCCAACCCACTGAGGTAGGGAAGAGACGACAAGCAGTGTTTCATCTGTAGATATTGGTAGAACATACTGGCAGTCAGAGGAAATTTTGAACTGAGGACTTCAAAGAGTAGGATCTCCCCTCTGTGGAGAAGGTCACCAAGAAAGCACGCCCTCACCGTCTCCCATCATCCCAAATTTAAGTAGGGGATGAATGTGCAATGGGCTCTAATGTGAATTTCACTCGGGGGGAGGTAGATCCACTGCTCAGCCACCTCTCTGTTGTAAGAGAGCACGGCTCGCATAGAATCGAAAGAGGGTGGCGCTCCCCGGACACAACACCTCAGAAGTGAGCAGTCCCCTTAAGGAACCATCCAGACCAAAACAGGATTCTATCTGAGCACACCCAAACTTGGGAGAGTCATCCCACCACATTTTGGCTTCCTCTAAATAAATGGCTTTGTGGTAAGGGGCTAAATCTGAGACAGCCATGCCGCCTTCCTTATAAGAAAGGAACATAACCTTACGTGCCACTCAGGGGTGTCTCTTTGCCCACACATAGGAGTAGACTATCCTTTGAAGATTTTTCAACAAATACAGTATTTGGGGATATATGTCGGGAGACATCTAAAGCAGTATATCATTTTCGGAAGGATGATCATCTTGAACGCATGTACTCTCGCAATCCACAAGAGGCTATTTATGGGGTGGGTGACTATGTCCTTCAAAATGGTTTTTATGAGGGCTGCCATAATACTGGTTGCGGCAACATGAGATGGTGTCAGAAGAATGCCCAAATAAGGGGTAACCTCGGGAGCCCAAGTGAAAGGGAACTTATGCTGTAAACATGCCATCAGAAATTGGGGGACCAATACATTGAAAATCACTGATTTTGAAGCGTTCAGCTTATAATACGAAATACGTGAAAAGTCAGCTAGGTTAGCCATTATGTTCTGAAGGGACAACTCTATATCTGTATGTTATGATGATATCATCGGCATACAGGCCAATCATGTGGTCCACTGGGCCAACACGAATACTCCTAATGCCTGGATTAAACCGAATTGCAACTGCAAGGGGCTCCACAACCAGGGCAAAAATGGCGGGCAAGAGCGGGCATCCCTTTAGTGATGGGGAAACTAGAAGAAAGGAAACCCAACGAGAACACTCTATCATTCGGGTTAGAGTAACGCGACAAGGCAGCTGACAAAAAAGGCCCAGAGAAACCGAATTTACCTAGGACCTGTTTCAGGTACCCCCAGTGTACCCTGTCAAATGCCTTCTCAGAGTCAAGAGACATGAATACACTGGGGGATCCCCTAGTTTCAGCTATCCCAATCAAGTCCACTATTCTCCTAGTTCCATGTTTCGCTTGTAGGCCTGCCACAAAGCCCACCTGGTCAGGAGCCACCAAGGCAGGCAAATCTTGAAGTTGTAGCGCCAAAATTTTAGCAAAAATTTTGACATCGCAATTAAGCAGTGATATAGGTCTGTAATAACCAGGTGAATCAGGTAATTTTTCTCGGCTTAGGGATGGTCACAATTGTAGCGTCCAAATGCAGAGAAGGAATAGATTCTGCTGTTTGCCAAACCTGAAAGTTTTTAACAAGATAAGGGGCGAGGGTGTGTGGGAAAGCTCGATAGTAGTCATTCGAGAGGCCAACTGGACCAGGTGCAGAGTGGAGTTTAGTCGACCTAATCACCTTAAGTACTTCATCAGTTGTAAAAGGGGCGTTGAGAGACTCCCATTGGGCGTCCGTTAGTTGTGGAAGGTCTAATTTTGCTAGGAAGAGGTCTATCTCCTCAGTAGGCTGGGGGATCGAAGAGTCATCTCGAAGGTTGTAAACTGAGGAATAATATTGGGCAAATATTTTATCAATATCACATGGATTTCTAACCGACTTGCCTCCCGCATCTACCATTACCTCTATCGAACATTTGGCATCTCTTTTTTTAATGCGTCTGGTGAGCATTGCACCAGCTCTATCTACGGCAGCATAAAAAGAGGTTTTAAGGCGCCTAAGAGAACGTTCAGGTAGGGCAAGGAGCTGAGCCTGTAGTTGAAAACGGATCTGCATAATCTGTTTGGAGCCCTGGGGGGTCGGATCCAGTTTATTAACTCTCTCCAGGTGATGGAGTTGGGAGAGGGTCGAGGATCTCAGCCGGTTGTTAGCTTTTTTTAGTTGTGAAGATTTTTGGAGGAAAATCCCTCTGATAAAGGCCTTGTGGGAAGTCCACAAGGTGTCATCAGCTCCTTCACCGTTGGCATTAAGTTTAAAAAACTCAGCTAGACTCCTCCCCACCTCATCCACCACACCCTCAGCTGATAGAAGGTCAGTGTTCAGTCTCCAACTTTGTGGGAGGTTGGTCTATCGGTCAATTTTAGTTCCAGAATCACTGGAGCATGGTCAGACCAAGTAATAAGTCCACCTTCTGCAGAGACGCAGACCGTGAGGGTGTTGTCATGCACCAGAAAATAATCTATTCTGGAGTATGACCTGTGTAAGTGTGAGAAGAAGGAGAAATCCCTTTCCTGCACATATAGATAGCGCCACACATCATGCAGCTGCTTCAACCGGCATAAAGGACCAAGTTCCCGTCTACCCCTCGAAGACGGAGGTGAACAGTTTAACTCATGGGACATAATGGAATTCAGATCCCAACAGATTATTTTCATACCTAGGGCCACCTCCATAACCATTTTAAGAAAACTTTTAAGGTATTTTACCTGAGAACAATTTGGCACATAAACATTTGCAATGGTCACTTCCACCCCAGAAATTGAACCTAAAAGAATTATAAATCTACCAGAGGAGTCCACATCCGAATGGGTTAACGTGAAAGTGACTGAGTTTTTAATTAGGATACCGACACCCACCTTTTTAGAGGAACAATTGGAGAAAAAGGCTGTGGAAATATGCTGATGGTGGAGTCTGTGAGGTCTCCCCTGAGTCAGGCAGCATGTTCCATGATTTCAAAGCTTTTTTCAGTAGCTTGGGGAATTAAAAGTATTGATTAGCACCTTTGTATCGAAATCTCACCTTGACTGGGAGCCCCAGCTGTAGGATCCCTTTCTCTCTAAGGATTCTGCATAAAGGGGCAAATTATCTCCGCTTAGCCAGAGTGCCTGCACTTAAGTATGGATAGACTGAGAAAGCAGCATAGGGCTTAGGGAGGGGGTGGGCTGTATCCTCCTCTCTACTCTCTGTGTGCAGCATCACAAGAGGTGAACTACAATACAGAAACTGTCACAGCACAGCAGGATATGTGCTTTACAGAAACAAATGGAGTCTAGATCAGGCAGACCTGCAATAGTTATCACCCTCCGTGGTGATATCAACTGAACAGACCTGTAAGTGAAACCTGACACTGCACTGTTAAGAAAGGGAGGAGGCAGGAGGAGGGAGGAGGGTGGAGAGAGCTGCTGAGAGGGAGGAGAGCACTGCAGAGAAGGCGTGCATAATTACATGACAGTTTATACAGCACAGGACTAATTGTCTCTGCTTATAATGGGACATGACTAATGTAGCAGCTCTCTACACGGTCTGACATTGATGATAACATGGAAACTACAAACGGTATAATAATGATTTTAAATGTTTTAAAAGGTCTGCCCAGGCCCTATTCAGGGGTAATATTAGTATCATACTGACAAATGACCTTACAGTGTCCCTTTAATACTAGCTTGTAAAACGAAGCTGATATTAACCCCTTATTTCCCAGCATGCCACCCGCCACTAGGGCCGCTGGAAGAGCCTGGTAAAGCACCTGGAAATGGTGTTACGATAAATGCGCCATTTTCAGGGACAGCTGCGGGCTGCTATTCTTTAGCACGGGGGGCCCTAAAACAATTTTACCTTGGCTGGCAATTAAAAATAGGACGGAGCCCACGCATTTTATTTTGCCAGACAATCTAAAATTATGCAGCTGAGGGTGGCAGCTCGCAGCTGTCGGTTTTCACTGGGTTAGACATAAAAATACTGTGAAGCCCCACGTGGTTTTTTCAAATTATTTATTTACAATAATGTGCATGACAACCAAGCACAATCACTGCCAGATTGTTGAAATACACTCTAACTGCATCAGCCAATTACAGGGATCCTGACAGAGTGAGCATCTGTGATTGGCTGTTTGTCTGACATTGTAGTGCATATGCAAGTAGCTTAATAGGCGGCTCCAGAAATGATTCAGCAGGAGACTGAGTTGACCTTGAAGTGTTTCTGCAGGAGCATGGGATATTGAGCGGCCCGGGAGCAGCAGCAGGGGGGGTCTGGTAAACCCAATCTACTTGTTTCTTCTATCTATGTTCACTAGGTTCTGTCACAGCTGTGTGGCAGAACAGTATACAGACAGTGTATATCACGTCTGCTACTGTTCTCATGTAGTTTGAGCACTGTTTCAGCATTTTTACAGGCCTCCCAGACCTCTTTGTAGGGTCCAGCAGAAAATTTTTCATGTTTCCCATTGACTTGCATTGTACTCACTATTCGGAACGAATACACGAGTATTAGAAACTACCCGTTACAAGTATAGAGATTACGAATATTACGGTACTCACTCATTAGTAGTTTCTTTTAAGCTTTGGGTGAATACAGTACATTTATATGTTCCCGAGGGTAACTTTATTTTGGTTTTGGTACATATATAAACAGTATTACCGTATATACTCGTGTATAAGCCGACCCGTGTATAAGCCGACCCCCCTACTTTTGCCCCCAAAACCTGGGAAAATTTATTGACTCGTGTATAAGCCGAGGGTGGACCCCAGCACAGGTATACAGCCCCCAGCAGTGTGGTATACAGCAGCCTCCCCAGTGGTATATACAGGCCCCAGCAGTGTTACAGCAGCAGCCCCAGTGGTATATACAGCAGCAGCCCCAGTGGTAGTATACAGCAGCCCCAGAGGTATATACAGCAGCCCCAGTGGTAGTATACAGCAGCAGCCCCAGTGGTAGTATACAGCAGCAGCCCCAGTGGTAGTATACAGCAGCAGCCCCAGTGGTAGTATACACGCAGCCCCAGTAGTATATACAGCCCCAGTGGTAGTATATAGCCCCAGTGGTAGTATATATACAGCCCCAGTGGTAGTATATAGCCCCAGTGGTAGTATATAGCCCCAGTGGTAGTATATAGCCCCAGTAGTAGTATACAGCCCCATTGGTAGTATATAGCCCCAGTGGTAGTATATATACAGCCCCAGTGGTAGTATACAGCCCCAGTGGTAGTATATAGCCCCAGTGGTAGTATACAGCCCCAGTGGTAGTATATAGCCCCAGTGGTAGTATACATACAGCCCCAGTGGTAGTATATAGCCCCAGTGGTAGTATATAGCCCCAGTAGTAGTATACAGCCCCAGTGGTAGTATATAGCCCCAGTGGTAGTATACATACAGCCCCAGTGGTAGTATATAGCCCCAATGGTAGTATATAGCCCCAGTAGTAGTATACAGCCCCAGTGGTAGTATATAGCCCCAGTGGTAGTATATATACAGCCCCAGTGGTAGTATATAGCCCCAGTGGTAGTATATAGCCCCAGTGGTAGTATATAGCCCCAGTGGTAGTATACAGGGCCCCAGCAGGGCCCCCCTCATAATTTGGCGCCCCCACCTCAGTTTCTGGGCCCCCCGCATGCAGCGCTGCACATATACATTACGTGTCTAGCAGCTGTTACCCTCCGGTGGCAGATCGCGGCTCCCGGCTCCGGGCTCCATCTTCCTCGCTGTCTTCCTGCTTTGTGACCGGCGCGATGACGTCATCGCGCCGGTCACATGACAACCAGGAAGACAGAGAGGAAGATGGAGCCCGGAGCCGGGAGCCGCGATCTGCCACCGGAGGGTAACAGCTGCTAGACACGTAATGTATATGTGCAGCGCTGCATGCGGGGGGGCCCAGAAACTGAGGTGGGGGCGCCAAACTTTGAGGGGGGCCGTATGACTCGCGTATAAGCCGAGGGGGGGACTTTTCAGCCCAATTTTTGGGCTGAAAAACTCGGCTTATACGCGAGTAATATAATAATAGTAATACTGTCTTTCTTTCCTGAGAGCTTAAATGCAACCTACTGTCTGGTAACACAAAGTGACTGATGCTAAGTACTAAGTCACTTCAGAGCTGTAAATTAACATAATTAAGCGCTTACAAACTTTCAACAGTAAAACAGAACAAGCCAAGTCTGAAATTGATAGGTATATATTGCCAGTAGGCGCTCACAGTGAATTAATGTCTGGGAACAATTGCTGTTCAATATCTCCAGCAAGTTTGCACAGTTCTAAAACTATATTTTCAGCATTTTCCATTACAACTAATTGCTTACTTTCACATTTTTATTTTAGCTTTACCAACCAAGTCTGAGGCATTTCAGTGAGTTTTACCAAGGTTGACTGTTCAAGACTGCTTAAAACTTATTTTATTCTGATTTTTTTTAGCCATACTATCGATTTTTCGTCCTGGTTATTATATGGATTAGGCAATCCAAGACATTATTTTCTATTTAAAGCAAATATTTTACTCTAAATATAAGAGGTTTGGGTTTTGTAGAGGAACGGATGTTGTTTTTTTTTCAATCACATACATTTGGGGTATAATCATTGGGTATGCAGATTCGAATAATTATCTCATACTGGAAGGCGTCTTCTGAGGGCTGTGTCTTTGTGTCCTTTTATTTAATTTCCTGACTATTTGGCAAAAGATATAATAAGACACATAGCTCTATCTAGATGGTCCGACAATTAATATTGAATTAAAGGAAAGTCGTGATCACATTCCAGCAGGATTCTACTGGGGATAATTAAATTTTGTGCATTTAATCTTAATACAATATATAGTCCACCTATAAGGTACAGTGGTTCCAACATTGGTTAAAATACAATCACGGTTTTTAAAGTGATATAAAATTTTCGAAAAAAGCTAATCAGTAGAACGGTCCGTTAGAGTAGTTGACAACCATAGCCGGGATACGATCGACTATGATAAATCGTTGGATCGTTGATCGCAGATTTGAGAACATGTTCTCAAATCAGACGATCCGTGATCACCCAACCTGCTGCATCATTGTGTGTGACACCGCGATAACTATGTCATTAACGACTTCACCCATTCACAACAATGAACAAGTATCATTCACTGGGTTGTGCGAACAATACCTGCTCGCTGGATCGTTGGTGCGTCGTGCTGATATCTAGACGTGTGACATCTCATCAATGTTCTCTAAACGATGTCCAACGACCCCGCGCCCCTGAGATCGTTAGTGATATCGTTTCAACATTGAAGCGTGTAGCGTTACCTTTAGAGCTAGTAAGATTGGTATATTTACTTTGAAAATCCATTTACAGTACTAAACATTGAAATTGCAACACCAAGAAGGAGACATTGCAGAGTATGGAAATCACAGAACAGATAGATATATTATTGATATGCAAATGAAGCAAAATGGAAACAAGATTTTAAAATTATTTATTCAGTAATGAGTATGAGTACCGCACACAGAAATCCCCAAATTTACACTCCTTGGCTGCTATCACTGAGGTTATTAATTGTAGTCTGAGACCTGTTCAGCCACACTGAATGCACTTGGGAAAATCATTGAGATCTACTTCTGGCTGCTCTCTTTGCTCTCCAGACCAATGATGTTTCTGATGCGTGTGGCGCCCCACCAGGTGAGCCACCACCAGAGGTACTGCATTCCCACGGTTAGAGAATGTAGTGCCCCTGTTCTCCAGGTGCTGGGATGGTGCAGTTGAGCCCACAACAAAAACACACACAGTGACAGGCCCCTGGGTCTGTGGGTAGACCCTGAGGGAGGACCCAGGTAACACAAGGGGGACAGGACAGTAGAGCGAGGAGTCATCGGTAAAAGGTGACCGGAGGAGTAACATCAATTGACGAGGAAATGGTAGTCGGGAGTGTAGAGGCGGTGTGGTGCCGACTCCCGTGGATTGGAGCAATGACACCATGCTCACCCACAGGAGGGAAAGACTGACCGCAGAGGAACAGAAGAGCCATAAGGGTGCGGAAGAGACAGCGAGCCCTGTACGCCTAAATCTGATGAGACAGAGGGGTTGGTGGGGACATGGACCCGGCCCTGCAGATGGTGCACATCCTTCACGCCCAAGTCCATAAACCCGGAGGCCCCAGACTTCTAACGGGAGCTGTAGCGGAGCACTCACACATCTTAGGGAAGGTGACTGAACTAGAGAGCAGTGCTCGGTAGGGATCCTAATCGTGACCGGGACACACATAAGCAATTGTGGCCACCGGTACTTGAGCTCTGTGCTATGGAGGGTATTGAGAGCATAGGGGGTAGAGTGAACGACCCACTAGCCTCAGAAGAGAACTACTCATTATAGCCGGAGAGAGACAGACTACCAGAGACTGAGACACCTAGAGAGGACAGAAAAGGCACCAACTGTGACTCGACTGCACTCGAGAAAGAGCGAACCGAAGACTGGCAGGACCATACCCAGCGGCAATGTTTAACCCTGAGTAAAAGTAACGGAACAGCAGCTGTGGTGTGAGAAACGTTTATCTGCGGCGACCATCGGCCTCAGAGGCGGCCTGTAACACCGAGGGTCCTATTAAGCTACACTACTTATAAGAAAAACTGGAATATGGGACGAACCCCCTTTTTAAAATTACATTTTTTTCCCAATTTCTTCCTCAAATTTGAGCTGCATTTTATAATCTGATGCATCCTATAATCTGCAAAATACAGTATCTTTATTCTTTGGGTCAGTATGATTACAGCGATACTACATTTTCAACTGTTGCTTGTTTTAGGCTGGGTTTGTAAAGGTAATATTAATAACAATATTAATAACAAGTTGCTGCTCCTGACCAAATCAATATAGACCAAGTACCAGCATTGAAAAGTATGACACCAGACACAGTGAGTCAGATGTACACCCTTCCTTGGTCAGACCCAAGCTCCAAGTGCCTGTTTATTATAAGACATTAGGTTTTTTATTCAAAAAGGGGCTCGGTCAGCCCTACTCAGATGTATTCATTGGTCCATGGGCAATAAGGGGCTCGGTCAGCCCTACTCAGATGTATTCATTGGTCAGTGGGTTAGTCCATGGGCGGATCCATGAGGTCATCCAGGGGTGTGGTCTTGATCGAGTATGTTATTCTGTGATTGGTCAGTCTTGCCTGACCTCCAGCTTCGGTGATTGGTCAGTCTTCTTTGGACTCCATCTTGCTCTCAGCACGTGGTGTGATGTGGCAGGAAATGGCAGCCATGTTTAAATCACAACTTATACAATGTAAAATAATACACTCTATATATCATTTCTCCCATGCCCTTATGTCTTAAGCTTAATGAAGTATTTTGATCTTAAGTCCCCCCTAAATACTTTATTAACCAATTCCTACCAGAGCCTGTCACATCTGCCCAATGTTGCCTTCAACTCTGCCTGCTAGCTGAGAATTGATAACCATTAAAACCCCCCTTGGTACAGACTTCACATATATGAAATATTTGATGTGTCTACCCAGCTATCATAACTTAGAGGAATAGGGGACCATCTAGTTGGAGACTATAAAAGACTGTAGAGGGCCTAGCTGTTCTAGGTCTACAGAATAACTAACCTCTTGAGCTAGGAAAGTGAGAACTGATGTTTCCCAATCATCTTCCTTACACAGGGAAAGACACAACAAACAATAATAGCTGCAATAATTTAAGATGACAAGGATAACAAAGCCTATCTAATCCAGCCACATCTGCCATCTCTTCATTTACAGAAAGTATTCGTCCCGGGGATCTTCTACACCTGAATTCCTTTATAATTCTTATTGTAGAGAGTTCAGTTTCTGTATGGCTGCTGTAACCTCCCGGTGGGACCTGTATTATCTGGAAAATACATACAATTTTCAAACACCTCCTTATTTTGCTAATAACAGTCCAGGTCCATTCTATTTTGAAGCACCATTATCGATGTAGGGCCTAGTTGGCCTGCTAAACCTTGAAGGTCTTCTGTAGTATAATTGCTTATGGCCACTAGGGGTGAGATAATTTATCCAAAACCCGCTTTAACTTGATCTCTGGATTCAAATACTTGCGATATGAACCATTCCTATGAACAATTCTCATGAACAGTTGTTATGAACAATTCTTATGAACAGTTGTTATGAACAATTCTTATGAACAGTTGTTATGAACAATTCTGGTTACATCAGGAGGTATTTAGGATCGCGCTATCCGCGTCCTCGGGACTTTCCTACCTGCTTCACCTCAGTTCGCTACCTGGATACCCAGAATTGTATCACAACACTCATGGATGGACATTTCCGTCTCAGGGCCATATTCTACCACCAGAGATTATTTGGTAACATTTTCCCTTTACACATTAACCCGATTACCTTAAAAATAACATAAAATAGCGCTTTGACGGCTACATATACAAGTTATTAGAGTAATGTCAGTTATACACAGTGTTATCTACCCTTGAACAAATGGTTTGCTCAGGAACGTGAATGTTTCTCCCTCACTGAGTCCTCATTTATATAATGTTCCTGTAACCATTTTGCCTTAGTTTGGATATTTCCTATGCATATCAGACATAATGTGGAGTTATAAGGTCATATGTGTGACAGTCTATCACTCTGTGGTGTTTGTCAGTGACTATCATTATCAGAAGTTCATCATCTGCTGGTGGGGAGTCTCCAACAGTTGCCGCATCCTTTTCCCTCAGTCTCCACTGAAGTTGCTGTAATTCAGAGACGCTGGATCGGCCATCTAATCTCGGCTCACAGCTCTTTCTCGCATCTTTTCAGGATCACCCGGTCTCCTGACATGAGACCATGCGCTCCTGAAACTGATTTAGGATCTGGAATTGAAGAACACATCTCTTTATTACACCATTTAAACAATTATTTAAGGCTTGGACATCGCTGGTGATTTCATCTGTGGGAAATAAAACACAAATTCTGAAGAACATTGCCTGTAATTCTCCTTACTTGAAGATAGCAACGCAGTGTTTAACACTTTCTTAACTGGATACTCATCTCACTGATGCTAATATTGCAGCAGCTATCTGTTGACCTGTAGTTCTTACCCCCCCTTAGGTGAGAGGCTCATCAGGTTCCATTCATTTAATATCAGACTAATCCCTTTTACACTTGTGTCCACACTTAACTTTATAGAAAATACAATCCTGTCCTAGGTGTTGGATCGAGAATTATCTTATTTTAACTTATTTACTGAGGAGGAAAATTAAACAAAAACAAACATTTCATCTATGTCTTGCCCGTCTCCTCTACCTTGCACCTTTAATGTTAATCTCCCATTCATATCTGTCTTATGCATGATACGTATTGTAGAAAGCTGCTGACTCCCAGATACTGTAAAATACCCTTGATGACCTCCACTATAACATATTCAGCTTTACCTCATCAGGAGCCTAATTTCTACATACCACCTTCATCGTGAGTTTCTCAGAAAGTAGTAGTTTCTGCACCGGATCCTGAAAAGAGATTACCGCAACAGGCACACCCGCATACACCTAATGTGCAGCTGTCTTTATAATCTATCTGCAATCACTGTAATGGTAGAGTGGACGAGGGGTGCATTCGTGGTTCTGCGGGGTCACTACAGATTCTCTTCCATTGTACCAGTCACACATCAACCAAGGCTGGGTGTACCTGGCCACCTGGGTACTGAACCCTGGTGCCACCCAAACCTTGTCCACTAAAACACAGGTAGCAGTTAATGACAAATGAGTTAGTTCTTGGGTTACCTGAACCATCATTGAGAAGAGAGTCGTGGCAGAAAACGCTTACTGCCTGGTGTCTACAAACCTTCCTCAGCCGGCTCCCTGCGTGTTGCACTCCTTTCCATTCGGTCACCTGTTTCTGCGGGAATAAGAACATCAGGAGTGACAGGGGCCCCTGGTGTCAGGGTCTGCCCTGGTGTCAGGGTCTGCACTGGTGCTCGGGTCTGAGACTCTCGACTCTAGGCCTCTTCACAGCTTCTGGCAGCTGCACCTGTGCAAGCATTACCTCTGGCTTGAGCGCCAGCTCAGGTGTGAGCTGTACCTGGACTCTGCCAGGTTTATCTGATAGCAGGAGAGCCTCCATACAGGCTCATACACTCTCTGCGGTCTCTGTAGGTCGGTATGTGACTATAGAAAAGATCTGCAGATCATCTTACCCTTTGCAAGCTACCCATTCCAGTGATTGCAGATCCCCATCTACCTCCTCATGGCGATATGTGAAGAGGGAGTGGTTTTGCTTTATTACCTCCTGTTGTATAATCACAGCACATCCAGTGGTAGAATCCACGAACATCTGTAAAATAACTCAAGATCTGCATTAGTAATGAGCTCATCTGGGACATGTTCACACATGTTTGCTCTGTCCTTTATTTAAGACAAAAATATAAAGAAAAGACTTAAATATAAAGACGTTAATAAATTATTAAAAAAAAACAGGCACTAACTTTCCATCTCTTTCCCCCCTTTTTGAATCCAATATCCAAAGCATATCTGGATTCAAAAATTATGTTGTTATCTGAATTTCATATTTGGAGCCTGAAAGGATCATGTAAAGGTCCCACTCCCTAGATTATACATAACTATGAATACAATAAGGCGATGTGCACATAATGAACATTACATGTGGGGTGTAAATTTTCTGCATCAAATCTGAATTTCCCGGCAAAAAGAAAACACACGAAATCTGAAAGAGCAATAAAAAATTAGATAACGTGCAGAACACTTCTGAAGTCTCAGCAACTTTACTGGTGTCAGAATAAATGTGAAGATGTGTGACAAAATTATACAGCAAAAAGCACAATAAACCTTACTATGTGCACAAAGCCCAAATACTATGTGATGTGTAACTTTAGTCCTGTGGGCTCGTCCACCCCCCTCCAGGTACAGGGCTCTGGCTGCAGGATTGAAAATATATCAGTGCAGAGACATGGAATAGAAATGCAAATCACCTGGAATTGATTTGCTAATTAGGTAAACCCAGCACTGTTTGTTCCAGTATCTACAGTATCATGAATAAAACTACATTCATGTGAAAAAGGTGTAAAATATTTAGGGTTGAAGCAGTCTTTTAAGGGCACAAAAACCAAGCACTAGTTACCACAAGGCCCATTTACCAGAGCACATAGCATTACAAAATGGCTGACATCAGAGAGCACATGTAATGGCTGACATCAGAGAGCACATGTCAGTCATCAAAATGGCTGACCTCAGAGAGCACATGTAATGGCTGACATCAGAGAGCACATGTAATGGCTGACATCAGAGAGCACATGTCAGTCATCAAAATGGCTGACCTCAGAGAGCACATGTAATGGCTGACATCAGAGAGCACATGTAATGGCTGACATCAGAGAGCACATGTCAGTCATCAAAATGGCCCCCAACAAAGGAAACACGTGCTCCAGCAGAGGGAGCACATGGCATTGTGCCTCCATTATACGGTGGTGGGAATTCACATTGTACAGTTCTATAATACACATAACTTAAACTTTTGTCTTTCTTTTTCCTTTCCTCTTCTATCCAATTTTCTCTATACAAACTGTAAGGGACTCTTTCCCATGCCCCTAGCAGTATATAACAATCCATTATCTTCCAAAACACCTTGTCTCTCTTGTAACCCAATCTTCACTGCACTTCTGCCATTCCACACAACTTCATAAGCTATTTGCATCATTTAACATGACTTTTCCTTAATGTACACAGATCTATCTTGCAATCTGAATTAGGCTTAGGGCCTATACGACACAGCTGCATTAATTTCTCCATCTTTCTCTATATAGACTAAGATGATGAACACAAAACAAACACTTAAGACTGGGGAGATGACAAACCTGAGCACAAGACCTTCACAGCCGTCTACACTTTCTATCTGTCCCTGTCTGATTTTCGTGTTCTGTAGTTTACAAAAGTACCTTGTATTAGGCCATGTACTGAATCACTCTAAGTAACATGGCCCTATGGGAGTCAACACTCAACCTCATGCAGAGTCTCAATCAATGCCTATTTATTACTGAATCACGCTAAGTAATATTTATAGACAGATACTCACTCAATGCTCATCTTAGACAGAGTCATCACTCAATGTCTATTTTCTCTCCAGAACTGAAAATCGTATACCACTTTGATCTATCTCACAGACAATATCTTTTCCGTCTCTAGACACTGCTCAAAACCCCCCTTGTTACCAGTCATCTCCCTAACACAACAAATAGCAGGCAGCAGCAACTTACCATGACGGTTCTTCCGCAATCAAATGGCCAGCAGCGGAGAAAACCCCATCTGCCGTCTTCAGAGACCCTAAAAAGACCGGACGCGGTCAGGCAATCTGCACAGGGTACCCCGAAAAACAGGTAAAGTCAACAGATTATAATAAAATCAGCAGACTTACCGTTTTTGTTAGGGAGGTGATCAGTCTCCTGGCTCGGGTACTCAGTGCGTCCTGCCGTCTCCTTCACCGGTCATTCAAGGTTTGGGAATTCTCCTATACTGGCCCCACGTTGGGCGCCAAATTGTAAAGGTAATATTAATAACAATATTAATAACAAGTTGCTGCTCCTGACCAAATCAATATAGACCAAACGCCGGCATTGAAAAGTATAACACCAGACACAGTGAGTCAGATGTACACCCTTCCTTGGTCAGACCCAAGCTCCAAGTGCCTGTTTATTATAAGACATTAGGTTTTTATTCAAAAAGGGGCTCGGTCAGCCCTACTCAGATGTATTCATTGGTCCATGGGCAAAAGGGGCTCAGTCAGCCCTACTCAGATGTATTCATTGGTCAGTGGGCAATAAGGGCTCGGTCAGTGGGTTAGTCCATGGGCGGATCCATGAGGTCATCCAGGGGTGTGGTCTTGATCGAGTATGTTATTCTGTGATTGGTCAGTCTTGCCTGACCTCCAGCTTCGGTGATTGGTCAGTCTTCTTTGGACTCCATCTTGCTCTCAGCACATGGTGTGATGTGGCAGGAAATGGCAGCCATGTTTAAATCACAACTTATACAATGTAAAATAATACACTCTATATATCATTTCTCCCATGCCCTTATGTCTTAAGCTTAATGAAGTATTTTGATCTTAAGGCTCTCCTTAACAGGTTCACATTGGCGTTCCCCTCTGCAGCGTTCTGCGGAGGGGAAGCACCATGTGTGCGCAGCCAGCGCAAGCCTCTATCTTTATAATGGGAGCGCACGGTGCTGCGCTTGACTGTGCATGACCGTGCGCTTCCATTCACTCCCATATGTGATTTATATGCAGGCGGACGCTTGCGCACACATCACACACTCTCGTCCGCACCAGGGATGCGACATGTTTTATTCCCGGTGCGGACAGGAGTGTGTGATCTGTGCGCATGCCTCCGCATGCGCACAGATCACTCATGGCGGGCAATGGGAGCGCACGGCGGTCTGCAAGCATCTGCAGACACCGTGCGGCCCATTATAAAGGATAGGGCTGCGGTCTGCATGCAGAGGCTTGCAGATGTCCTCCGCAGAACGCTGCGGAGGCATCTGCAAATGTGAACCCAGCCTTACACAGTAAATATTTTCCACTGATAGAGCTGTATGGTGGCTTTTTGCTGGACCAGATGCTGTTTTCAGATATACCATTTTTATGAACATGTGACTTTTTGATTATATTTTAATCCACTTTTTTTAGCCTTATGATGAAAAAGCATGATCAACAGTAGCAGGCCACTGTAGCTGGCAGACATGGAACTTGTCATTTGACCTCGGTTTGCCATGATAATAATTGGACCGCTGTGATTATGTGGGTTTCCTTTCCGAGCCTCCTAAATGCTCCAATCTCTATTGATCATGGCATTTAGGGAGTTATACAGACAGGGGTGGTGCAAGCACCATCCATGGCTGTAATAGCCACAGCTCAGCTATCACTTACTGTTAGCTCCCGGCTGTGATCGTGAAGACACAGCTAAGTTTACATCATAGGTTATGAACTCCTTCCCTACCATGACGTAAACCTATGTTATAGGTCATGAAGGGGTTAAACAGAATCTGTCAGAAGTTTATATATACCTTATATGAGAGCAGCATGACGTAGGCAAAGAGACTCTGAATCCAACAATGTATTACTCAGTTTAATGGATTCAACGATTCTGACAGAGAGTTTTTAGATTTCGCAATGCACTAAAACTGAGAAAGCTGCCCCTCCCACACCAAGCTCTCTATATACAATGTCTATAAAAAAAATAAGCTGTTTATCACAGTTGGGTAAGTGTCAGACTACCAGGAACTAGGCTGGTATATCTTATTACAAGCAATGATAATCTACTGTTGCTAAACTATCATTGCAAGTAAACAAAAGCACAGAGTTTAAAGGGTCAGTTTGAGATCAGCAACTTTTCTTCTAACTCGCTATCTAATTTGTTCATTTGATCTAAGCGTTTTTCTTATATACTTCCTTTATTAATTCCCTATGGTTTCCTCCCTACACTATCCAACAGCTGTTGTTTTTTTTCTATTTCCTGCTTCATGACGTTCCATGTGAGTACCCCAATGCATTCTGGTATCCTCACACGGAGCATCAGAAAGGCCCCAGTAACTTCCTCAGCCCATCCCTGAACAAAGCCTGACTGTGATGCTGGTTCCAGGGCAGAGCTGTCAAATATTTACAAAGGTCTCCAGCCCCCTCTTCCTTCCCCACCCCCCGTCTCCACAGTGTGAATTATCAGCCCCCCCTTCTCCACTCCCCCCAGTGCGAATTCTCAGCCTCACCGCCTGCTCCCCTCCCCATAGTCCACCTTCTCAGCCTCCCACCTTTATCCCCTACACATTCTTACCTGCTCCTTGCACCAAGTCACATCTTCCCTGAGATGCTGTCTTTCTCTACAATAGGTGTCAGACAGTATAGAGAGGGAACCGTAGGGAATTAATAAAGGAAGTATATTAGAAAATAGCTTTGATTAAAGGGATATATTAGATAAGGAGTTAGGAGAAAAGCTGCTGGTCTCAGACTGCCCCATTAAGAGACACATCACTGGCATGTGTGTTTTATCCTACAGCATGCTGTCTTTAGATTACATAGCAAAAACCTGCTGACAGATTCTTTTTAACTGTATACTTACTCATAGGCAACATACAGAACATATCCTTGTACTGTGAACTTCATACAGGGAAGGTTCAGTGATTTATTAAAATTGATTTATCGCACATTACAAGTTAGTTTCATTATACCGTATATACTCGTGTATAAGCCGGCCCGTGTATAAGCCGACCCCCCTACTTTTGCCCCAAAAACTGGGAAAACTTATTGACTCGCGTATAAGCCGAGGGTGGACTCCAGCACAGGTATACAACCCCCAGCAGTGAGGTATACAGCAGCCTCCCCAGTGGTAGTATACAGCAGCAGCCCCAGTGGTAGTATACAGCAGCCCCAGAGGTATATACAGCCCCAGAGGTATATGCAGCCCCAGAGGTATATGCAGCCCCATATGCAGCCCCAGAGGTATATGCAGCCCCATATGCAGCCCCAGAGGTATATGCAGCCCCATATGTAGCCCCATATGTATATGCAGCCCCATATGTATATGCAGCCCCATATGCAGCCCCAGGGGTATATGCAGCCCCAGAGGTATATGCAGCCCATATGCAGCCCCAGAGGTATATGCAGCCCCAGAGGTATATGCAGCCCCAGAGGTATATACAGCAGCCCTAGTGGTGTATACAGCAGCCCCAGTGGTAGTATACAGCAGCCCTTAGGTAGTATACAGCAGCCCCAGTGCTGTATACAGCAGCAGCCCCAGGGCTGTATACAGCAGAAGCCCCAGGGCTGTATACAGCAGAAGCCCCAGGGCTGTATACAGCAGAAGCCCCAGGGCTGTATACAGCAGAAGCCCCAGGGCTGTATACAGCAGAAGCCCCAGGGCTGTATACAGCAGCAGCCCCAGGGCTGTATACAGCCGCAGCCCCAGGGCTGTATACAGACGCAGCCCCAGGGCTGTATACAGCCGCAGCCCCAGGGCTGTATACAGCCGCAGCCCCGGAGGTATACAGGCCCCCCCCATCAAGCTCCAGGGCCCCCCCCTTGAGGTCTGAAAAATAAAAAAGAATCAATACTTCACCTGTCCGACGCCTTCTGCCGCTGTGCGATCCCCAGTTCCAAGTGAGATCTCTTCTGACAGGACCTGTGGTGATGTCAGAGGGGCGTTCCCGGGCACTCGCGGTCATGTGATACATATCACATGACCGCGAACAGCCAATCAGCGCTGGGAACGCCCCGGGAACGCCCCCCCTCTGACGTCACCACAGGTCTTCTCAGTACACCTCTCACTGAATGAAGCCCGGGATCGCGTGTCGGCAGCTGCGGACGGCGAGACAGGAGACTGGCAAGTATGATATTCCTTTACAGGACGCCGCTCAAGGGGGGGGCCCTGGAGCTTGATGGGGGGGGCCTGTATACCTCCGGGGCTGCGCTGTATACTCGCGTATAAGCCGAGGGGGACTTTTCAGCCCAAATTTTGGGCTGAAAAAGTCGGCTTATACGCGAGTATATACGGTAATTGAAATTGGGTGTGATTGACAGATTTCTGTGTAGTTCAGTGTATAATCTAGGTCTATAACTAAACTATTGATCAGTCAGAGGATGCCATTATCTACATAGTAGCGCGTAGTATATCACGAAGAGTGCAAACACCTAACCAATGCCAAAAAACGGAATAAATCATAAGTAATCGATACTTCTCAGTAAGTCAAGGTCAGTATAACAGATGGTAATGGGATCTTATACAGGTATTTTAATGTTTTCTATTTTGATCCTTATATATAGTAATGAAGAAAAAATATTTTTTTTCTAGAAGAAGAAGAAAATAGAAACGGACAATTACAGTTAGAATTGATCTCGTCACCATTGTAATTACATGTAGGAAAGTAAAATCCATCATGTACTCATCTGTATGCGCCAGAGGAGGAAATAAAAGGCCAAATCTATGAATGAGCAGAGCATAGGTGAAAAGGTTGTAATGC
Organism: Allobates femoralis; assembly: GCA_033576535.1. Classification (NCBI taxonomy): domain Eukaryota; kingdom Metazoa; phylum Chordata; class Amphibia; order Anura; family Aromobatidae; genus Allobates; species Allobates femoralis. Next base: position 668,092,836 of record JARQOC010000002.1, on the reverse strand, counting down.
AACAGGAGCCAGACTGGCCTTCAAATAATGTAATTGCTGCACAATGTACAATAATTGGCAACAAAAAAAGCAATATTCCAGAAGTTCAAAGTGGCATGTCTCCATGGGGTATGTAGACGGATTGTAATGTAAGGTTCTCTACCATTCCATTAAGCTTTTAGCACCAACAAGCATGAGGGATGACCATTACCTTTGCACCCTCTACAATTATACTTCAGGCAGTGATCATTAGCAGAAGTAATGAACATGAGGAATCTTTTCATCTAATAACAATTTTGACCCCTTGGGGCACAGGGATGTAAATAATTAGTCTTGGATAGGACTCCATGATGCACAGTTACACCAGGATGATTGTGCAAGTACAGCAGAACACAAGTTAGTCATATTTTATACTTACAGTATCTTGTTAAAGCAAAAAAAAAAAGATCCTCTATTCCCAATAATCAATGGATTTTTTTTTACTGTAATGTTTACAGCTTGTAACACTCACTAAAGGGGGCTAGCGTCTGGGAGTGAACCCACTGGACCACAGGGTGAGCTGTGGCAGCTGACCCCTAGGACAAGTATGGACTTAGGGACAAAATCACCTGATGAAGGCGGAGCCAACTGCCAAAACACGTTGTGATGGAGAGTTTTTCAACCATGAAAGAGGACCTTGAACCTTAAACTTATTCCTCTGCCCGATGATTCTGAGCGCCCACCACAACCGCTGATCATTTTGTTCTTATCAGGGACAAACTCAGGCACAGTCTCTGGGATAGCAGATGCCGGACAGCTGCGGCACATGGGGCAGCACAGTCTCTGATATGAAGGGCATAATCTCTGGTATGGTGGGAAGACAACCCAGGCACCTCCCCTAGTGGGAGGATGTCCTATATACACGATGCCACAGGCACATTCCTGGGAGACCTGTGTAGTGTGCAAAGGCCCTGGGAGTTGGAGATTACAGAGGGCCTTGTGGATGCCCGAAGAGGTAGGAGGAGGCTTGTGGATGGGCTGGGACAGTGAGTAAGCAGGCACCTCTGCTGCAAAGAAGCAGCATAGCATGGGGACATTGGTCTTACACAGCTCATCCAGTAGGGTACCGGCCAGCCATGATCGGTCAGAGAGTGTAGCAATTATAAACTCTTTTCAAGAGATCTTGTAAGCACTGCTCTTAAACCTGACGGATATCTGATCCAGTCAGCTTCAGTTCTACTGCATTCTCTTGATATTGTAGAGGCAAATCTGATTCTGTTTTTCTCCATTTGTAAGTTTTTTTTATATTCATCAGTACATTATATGGTAAAATGATGTCACTCAAAACTACAGTTCATAAATATGTAAAGGCTTTTGGAGCAAGAGAATGCCTAAACAAATGCATAAAAATGCCATTGTGGCTACTCTGGGGTGGCACAGTTTCACAGAAACATTATAACTAGTGATGACTGACAACTAAAATGCTCGATTGCTTGGCACTCGAATTGAGCAGGTCAGACTTTCGGAGAAGTTTGATTCCAGCACCGAGCATAAAGAAAGCTTGTGGTAAAGTGGAGCATTTTTCCGGAAGACCCTAACAGGAGTGCAGGACGGGGGCAGGAAAATTGGTGAAATGGATAGAAACAGTGCTCAAATGAAATGGGAATACCATAGGGAAGATGCCTGGATATACACAGGCATCTCAATGAATTAGAATATCATCAAAAATTAATTAATCAATTAATTTTTTCAGTAATTAAATACATAAAGTGAAGCAGATATATTATATAGAGTCATTATAAACAGAGTGATCTATTTCAAGTGTTTATTTCTGTAAATGTTGATGATTATGGCTTACAGCCAATGAAAACTCAAAAGTCCTTATCTCAGACAATTAAAATAGGGAGGATGAAGAGTTAAAAACCACGCTGCCGTATTCCAGAGACATCAAAGGGTGAATATAATATTGAATAATTAGTCAATGTGTTTCAGGACTCCTGAAATACCCTGAAACATGGCAATATGATATTGATTTGTCCTGAGGAAGTGGTTAGGAAGCCCTGAAACGTGTTATAAATCCATATTATATTCACCTTTGATGTATTGTGGAATATAACTGGGTATAATAGGATTAGAAGGAATCCAGTGACCAATCAGTTCATGTAGATAGGGCTTATACACCACCCACTCCTGTTGTCTTCGGTGTTGCTCAGCTCAAAGCACAAGATCCAAACGTGGAATATAACCCTTCATCCTCTCTACTTTAATTTTCTGAGATAATGACTTTTGGGTTTTCATTGGCTGTAAGCCATAATCATCAACATTCACAGTAAATAAACACTTGAATTAGATCACTCTGTAATGACTCTATATAATATATGTGTTTCACTTTATGTATTGAATTACGAAATAAATGAACTTTTGATGATATTCTAATTCATTGAGATGGACCTGTATCTCTTACTCTGACTGCATTAGTGCATTAGCTGTATAAAATCTCCTAGCTTGTGTTGTTACTGTAAAAACCAGGATTTAATTTGCATAAAACGTATGAAAAATGCTGCAAAGATGCAACATGTGAACATAGCCTTAATAGCTGGGTCATCTCTCATCAGCTATGAGGGGGAAATAAAACTACACCTGATGATAGTTACCAGTGAAAGTAATTTTAACATTATACTATTCTTACTTGGGCATGTGATGTGTTTGACTTGGTCAGACACATTCAGTTTAATTTATGAAGGAGGGGCTCTAAACCTCATGAAGCCTATGTGGACAATGCAAGAACTGCCAAAAATTAGAAGGGAGAGGGACTCTGATATACCCTGTATTAGACATAATAGAGCGCTCATTCACATTCAGTTAAAATTGTGAGGTAGTGGGAATCCTTGACTCCTTAGAGAGGACCTGTCACCCCCCTGCTGCATGGCAATCTAAATGTAGCACTGAATGCAGCATGTATGCTGCGTTCAGGGAAGGGGTCCCCATGTGTCTGTGTGCTGTGTACCCTGAGATATATCTTAGGACAACTCACTGTTAGAAGCCATGAAGGCATTCCCTGTGGCTGGAGTGAGCTCGATTGATGGGGCCATTCCCTCCCCCTCTGCCTCTCTGTGCCGCCCCCTGCTGTGCTGTTTATGCTTTGTTCAGACAGCAGGGCAAGACAAATGATTTGCATGCTGTGTGCGGCAGGATGAGTGACTGAGATGAGGAGGGCAGAGCCTGTACAGCAGAAGCAGCACAGAGAGGAAGAGGGGGCCATCAATCTAGATCACTCCAGCCACAGGGAGTGCCTTCATGGCTTCTAACAGGGAGCTTTCCTAAGGCTATATCTTGGGGTACACAACACACAGACACATGGGGGACCTGCATTTAGTTCTGCATTTAGATTGCTATGCAGCAGCGGGGTGAAAGTCCTCTTTAAGCCTATTCATCAAGTGCAAGGGTTGCCAAAATTTAGAAAAAAGGACTGCAATACACCCTGGAAGACATGAAGAGGAGGGCCTGAGAATTTTTTTCCCCTCATTATCAAGGAGTGGGATACCTAATATAGTAAATCCTCTGCACTATGTGCAATGACTGCTAAACATTAAAAGAAAGGACTCCAGTACACCCTGGAAGACATGTAGACGAAGGCCACAGAAATTGTTTTTTTCTGCATCATGAAGGATTGGGACTACACTAGTAAAGCCTAAGCACTATGTAAAATGGCTGGCTAATTAAAAGGAGGGACTCCACTACATCCTGAAAGACACTTAGAGGAACACCTCAGAAAAAAAAATATTTGCCATTATTAAGGAGTGTTATTCTTACACTAGTAAAGCCTATGCATTATTTGCAAAGGTTGACAAAGATTAAAAAGAGGGATTCCAATAGACTGTCATGAAGAAGACAGCGAGAATTAAGCTGAGAACGGGTGCATGGGAATACACTAGAACAAAAAGAACACTAGAATTGGCTTTATATTTTGCTGCTGTTCTCTGGTGGGGTTGAGTGATTTGGGCCAATCCAGGTTGTGTTCATTTTTCTAGGAGTCAGCATGTCAGCATTTTTAGTTCACAGGTGGATTCTCCTATCAGATAATTCCTGCTTACATACCTCTAATCCAAACTTATTTCATCTCCAGCAGCTAACCCTACAGTCTTTCCGGGCATGAGTGCGCTTAGCGTCACATCACCATGTCTCCAGGCCTTGAGAGCCACAAACAGTGCATGTTTTCAGGATTTCCTTAGTATTGCACATGGGTTGCAATCATCACCAGTGCAGGTTATTATATTATCACCTGTGCAATACTAAGGAAATCCTGAAAACATGACCTGTTGGCAGCTCTTGAGGCCTGGAGTTCCCTACCTTTGTCTTTTATAGACCTGATGAAGCCTTGCAGACGGCCAAATACAGTAATGCCAGTTAGTCAACACGACTAATTGCATTACCATGATTGACAGCCAATCTCTACGTTTAGTGGCTGAAAAATAGCCATGAAACATGCGGGGCGAGGACTCGAAAATGGCACAGGAGCACCCACAATATTCAATCGATTAACAAACATTGCCTGAGCACCCTATCGAGCAGTGGTAAGCATGCTTACTCATCACTAATTATAACAATATTGGTTTGCAAAAGCATAAAATATCTAAGTTTCTTGAACATCTCATTGCTGCCAAGTTTTGTATCCACATTTCTTCTAAAGTTACTCAGATAAGCATCTTGAAAATAAATGTTGGCACAGACACTGTATAAGGCAAATTTTGAGCCTGAACAATAGAACTTTCAGTCTCCAGATTGTCTCAGAGGCCCAAAAGCTACAATTATCAGTAGGTTTTCTAATTTAGGCTGTGGTCACAGTTGCCATGCGTTTTTTTTAGTGATTTTACAAAACTCATGCTTTTTTTCATATCAGCATGAGTTTTGTAAGGTGTGTGATGGCTCCCTGCGTTTTTGGGTGCGTTTTTGAATCTGCACCTAAAAATAGTGCTTGTAGTATTTTTTGGAGCGTTTTGAAAAACGCATGCGTTTTTGTAGAAAACGCATGCGTTTTTATAACATGGGTTCCTATGGGAAACGCATGCAAAAACGCATGTACAATTAGTACCGTTTAGTGCCATTCAAAAACGCATGCGTTTCCGGAAACGCATGCGTTTTTTTAACATGGGCTCCTATGGGAAACGCATGCGTTTTTGAATGGCACTAATTGTACATGCGTTTTTGCATGCGTTTCCCATAAGGCCCCTTATTAAAAAACGCATGCGTTTTTGGATATGCTCCAAAAACGCATGGGACAGTCACACATGCTTTTAGGCTATTAGGGCATGCGTTTTTTAACATGGGGGCCTATGGGTGCGTTTTTTACATGCGTTTTTGAAAACGCAGGTCTCCAAAAACGCATGTGAAAAATGGTACTGTGACCACAGCCTTATTAATAATTCATTTTAGTTTCTTACTTTCAAATATCATTCTGGCTCAGGACTTCCTATAACATGTATTTTTAATTCTGACAAATCGATTAGAGAAGAGGAGATGTAAAAAGACGGTGAAAGTATTCATTGCGAAGAATGATAGTCACTTGTCACTCACTGTCTGGAAATGTATAATCTTTGCATAGAAATATAATCATATCATGCTGTAAATCCATAATTGATTAAGTCTAGCATTTCATACAGCAATCTTAATGAAGGATGTGCAGAAATCAAACTTGCCAAATGAATTACGAGGCGCATGACACTTATCAGTGGCATTCGCATCTGTTCGCCACTCAAGAATAGCTACTCCAGTTGCGGAAGGGAGTATCATTTCTAATGTAAGAAATGCCACCACTTTTGAAGTATTTGATATAGTCGTGAGCCTTCGCGCCCTGACTCCCTCCCTAGCTCTGCCCACTTAGGCGGAGGTTGACACAATTGTTGTGATAGTGCCAAAAGGTTCAACATTTTGTGCAGGTTTGTGTTGCGTAAAACACTTGTGACTTTTTAAAGTGTTGACAGTTTTCTATCAATGAAGAATGTTAAGATGTTTTATATGTTCTATTTCAAACTATTTATTTTTACAGTTTAAGTCATCTTTCTCTGTGAAGAAACTATTTGCATAAGTAAACTCTAGCGTCATCTATTGTATATAGCAATTCTAGTTATCAATATTGATAATTTATTGATGTCACGTGTAGACTGCTTTGCAATCTTCTTGAACTGGTATGGATTAATTAAATATGTTTAATTCTTGTTGGTTTACTCAGAGTTAATGTCAGAACCTGCTGTCTATGGTTTATCATGGCTCTTCAGGTGTGTGTCAGGTTATGCAGCTGTCCATGCCCCTGGCCTTTAAATAGTTTCGTTTTCCACCAGCAGATGTCACTGATAGAGTTTAGTCTCTGCAAGGACCTTGAGCTGTGAAGATGTTAGTGCAGTGTGTGCTAAAACCTTTCTGCTGTAGTTTCTTGGAGTTTTCCTTCTTTTTGAGGACATTTCTGTACTGAGGTATAAGCCTAGGGATGATCAGGAGCAAAGGGCAAAGGTGACAGCCCAGACCGCCTCACCTTCAAATCTTCAAATTCTGGGCCCAGTTTAAAGGTCACACAAGTTCCCCTGATCACCTTTTGCCAGTCATTACCATTCTGCTACCTTACTCCCTTGACCATTATACCATCCTGTGACAATTGAGGTTTGCCATATGGCTTAGAATTAGAAACCAAACCAGACACTCCATTTTCAGACTCTTGCTGTGTGGTGTTTTCCCATCATCAGTACAAAGCAGAAAGTTTTATTTGGCCGGGTGAGAGGAGAGAACTCTGGCAAGGGGGTCTAAGGGGAGTAATATGTCATTTTGTTGAGTGTGCCAAGTAACACAAAGAAAACTTACAGGCCATGTAATGCTTCTCTTGGAATTTATATAGGTATATAGTTTATTTAGTAAGTTCATAAATATATGTATTTTCTGTCACCAGATTTCACAAAACAAGCTGCATACATTAGCACCTTAGTGACATCCACCATAGATGTATGACAGGCATGCCTCATCACTAAATTCAATGGGCTCATCAGTCAAGCTAAATTACATAACCGGCACCCAAGGGTAAAGGACATGACCAGAAACAAACCAATATTGCCCAATCTTCTCCAGCCTTATTTTTTACCTTACATTAAAAACAGAAAACATCTAACTTCCTATGAAAGATGGAATACCCCCTGAGGGTTTAAGTACACCAGAGTGGGTGCTTGCTTTTTACTGTTGCTGGTTATTATTTGGAAGTGTATGCGACTTCAGAATGACAGGTTTGCTTTACATTCTGTATTCCATGACAAAAATATGGAGGGAAATACAATTCATCACTTCTAACAGCCGCAATTCTTTTATCAGCCAAGACAAATGAGTGACAGCCACTGACAACGGCGCTGCTAGAATAGCTTAGGCTGCAAATGGCGTAATCCAATGTGACAGTAACTTAGCCGGAAGCTGCAGTAAAGTGAGCATAGATGCACAATGCCAAAACTGAAATACACAGAACAAATTGTTATGTTCATTGCAAAAAACTCGTTTGTTTGTTCTGTACAGTTCTGTAGGGTGAATAAAATTAGAGTCTTTAGGGTTTACTCTTATTCCCAATCTTACTGTTGACTACATGCCCTTAACATACTGAACACTGAGCCAGACAGTCTGGTGTTTTTCCTCTTTATTCTTTTGAGATATTTTACAAGTAAATGTTGTTTTCAGAAAATGCAGCCACAGAAACTCAGGCGCCTTATGAAAAGTTAATTTGAAGGCAATGATAATGTTTTATCCACTGTAATTATAAAAATACAAATAGCCTTTCCGAGGAGAACTTCATATTGCAATCTCAATTATAATTACTAATTAGCCCATTATTTTAACATATCACCAGTGATTAAAGCAATGCATATCAAGTCAAAAATTGTCCAGTATTACTTGTTGTCTAATCTGAGACATTGATGGACTATTCTGGAAACAGATGGGATACAAGGGCGCAATAGGTTTTATCCTCTTTAAAACAAAAACAATCAGTGCATTTGTGGCACCCTGGCACCCTGGTTGGGGCACCAAAAGAACTCCTGGTACACAAATGGAGTGTACACAGCAAGCAGCACTCACCACTAACAACACCTTTAACACCCCGTTTCACCCCAGGCCTCTAGGGGGAGCTCCACTGGTTACCTTAAGCCAGTTCCCCTATAAATAACAGGTCCTGGAGGGAGAAACACCAGAGTGTGCAGACGCTAGGAGAGCTGCAGGAAGTGTGCAACCTCTGGTACTGGAGCTATACTAGGCCCAAACCAGCACACCCAGCGAGTGAGAGACCCTTGCAACTGGGGTCATAGGACAGGAGAAAAGCACCTCTCAGGGACAGAAGAATTATCCTAACTCTCCCAACAATCTGGTTACTGGAACCAAAGCTGTGGGGATTACCACGTAAACCACATAGAAACCAGCACCACAACCAGGGAGTCTAGCCCCCTGAATGCCTGAAGCACCACCTGATGAGAGCCCAGGGAAGAGGAGAAATGTCTTGATCCTTTGATAGTGCCCTCAGTGCAGTTAACTCAGGTGAATCACGTTCCACCGAACGTACAACCATCTGGCAGGATTCCATATCCACCCGACCCCACCAGAACAATAGAGGAGGAAGCCTACACACTGCTTGCTGTGGAAACTCCAGGAGTGTCAACCTCATCACCTGGTCTGAGTGTACTGTTGCCACTACTTTGTGTGTGTCAGCCATTATTCCTGGATATAACATGCAGCACTACAAAGCTGTCATATTACATCAAGGACAGCTCCTGGCCTCGGGGACTCCCGTTCGTCCTGTGGGGAGCGTCCCATCTTGCTGCCCTACATCCCCCGGAGGCCCAAGCAGCACCGGTGAAATCACGGATTCCCGCAGGTGGCTCACGACAACTAAGAATTAACCCCATCCGTTCAACAACACCCCTTTTGATCTGGACCACTGGGCCCCACAGCCGCAGGTGCGGAACCATGACGGGAGAAGCAACGCCTGCGACGTGAAGACCCGGCTACGGTGAGTCACATTCACTGCTCACCTCATTCGGTGTGAGACCCACAACCGGTATGTTAGTCTTGTGCAGCCGCTGCTGGATCCGCCATTCCTTGTGGAAGGCAAGACAATACACCTATATGGAACCAAACGATGATAGACGATCTGCGCTGCTGCACTTTAAAAGATAAATCCTACAAGGTCTTTAGGGTAAATGTGTTTATTGCTTCTACGCATTTCGAGACCTTCCTGGTCTCCTTATCAAGAATATTCCTTATGAAGAGACCAGGAAGGTCTCGAAACGCATTGAAGCAATAAACACCTTTACCCTGAAGACCTTGTAGGATTCATATTTTAAGTGCAGCAGCGCAGATCATCTATCATTGCTTGGTCCCATATAGGAACAATTATGGACTATTGACAAGATATGCTAAAACAGTGTGAATAGACGTCTCAGCATGCTAATTACACTGTGGAGCTTCTATAAAATGGAGTTACTCACACCAATGTGATCAATGCTTTGCTCCTGACGGTGCTGTTGACCTCATTCTTGACACATATACAGTAGTAGAATCTCATTTATCTGACTTTTTTTATAGCATATGTAATCAAACTCGATTCTTCAAAAGGGACGGTGAATTTGGCTGTTACTCACCAGGAGTGGGTTCTGCTCCCTTCTGCTATAGCTGCATCTCTTTTACTCTAGTCCAAGATGGATTTTTCAAGAAACTTGGTGAAGTTGACATCATTACTTAAAGCCATTTAAGACAGACATGTGCTGTCGGTTCAGTCTAGCGCACAGTCTATAACACTTGACCGGTTTGATAAACTATGTGTCGATGTGCAGCAGCTGATGAAAGACATGGCCAAGCTCCGAGGCGAAAGAAGACCCAAGACAGAAGCAAGGTCATCAGACAGGATCCTACTTGCTGACAGCCCTGATGACGACCCGTGGATGAGGAAGAAGACACCGCCGCCGCGAGGAAAACCTAAAGATCGCTACTGCCCTGATGGACATAGCATCTGCCAGAAAAGCGACAAAGAAGGACGTACCTACCATTCCAGTCCTTTAAACGAGCAACCCCTGGGCGAGAAGGGCCAACCCCAGGAGTAGACTGTCCAGGCCCAACCAACTGGAGTACAAGTACATAGGAGACTGTCCATACTTGTCAATCATCATCAACGGCAACGCTACCACAGCGTTGATAGACACTGGAAACCAGGTGACAACCATTCGAGTATCCTTTACAAACGGTTCTGGCCAGATGTTAAGCTGGAACCCCCAACACCTGATCTGAACATTGAAGCAACTAATGGTTTGCTAGTTACAGTAGAGGGACAATGGGAAGCTACAGTAAAAGTGGGGAGGGTGCAGCTGAAGAACCAGGGTATCATAGTGGTTTAGGACAAACCATACGAGCGGGATCCACACGTAATACTGGGCACCAATGTAATGGTTAAATGTCTCGATGAAGTGTTGATTTTTACTCCAACAGAGTGCTGATGCTGGTAATCCAAGAGAAAGGAGAGCTATCCAAAGAGAGATCTGAGCTCTTGGTGTATCAACAGCAGGTAAAAATGTCAAACAGTGAAATTGGCAGTGTTGGGTAACAGATCCCATTCCAATTGTAGTACAACCCAGAAGTGAAATGATGATCTGGTGTCGGGCAGCAATAGGCCTCAGAGGGCAGGACTACCAAGCTGTAGTAGAACCTGTAATGTCTGATAGTAGTCCTACGCTCTTGACAGCCAGAGGGTTGGTTGACGTGAGAAAAGGGAGAGTCCCCGTACGCATATTAAATTATGGTGATGACGAAGTCAGACTGCCAAGATATTCTACTGTTGCGAAATTGTACCAGGTTGAAAACAATGGTATACTTGATGTGAAATCCTCTTCCCAAAAAGTAACTGACGAACCCCCTCACTCCAAAGATCAGTTAGAGAAATGGTGTCAGGAGCTCAGCGTAGGAACTGACAACACACCTTCTCACCAGAAAAATGGAGTTTATCGGGTAGTTCGGGAGTACGAGCAAGTGTTCAGCAAACATCCACTTGATTTTGGGAGGATTAAAGGGGTACAACACCATATCCCCACAGGCGACCATGCACCCATTAAAGAGAGGTACAGGCCTATACCACCCACACACTAACAAAAGGCTAAAGAAATGCTTCAGGACATGAAAAACGCAGGGGTCATTAGGGATAGCTGTAGTCCCTGGGCAGCACCACTGGTCCTGGTTAAAAAGAAAGATGGTAGTATAAGAATGTGCGGAGACTACAGACAAATTAACAAAGTCACACACAAGGTTGCATACCCGTTACCCCGCATAGAGGAGTCACTAGCTGCACTTAAGTCTGCCAACTACTTCTCCACATTAGATCTTACTAGTGGGTACTGGCAGGTCTCTGTTGCAGAGGAGAATCTGAGAAGACAGCCTTCACACACCTATGGGACTATGCGAGTTCAACCGTATGCCATTCGGGTTGTGCAATGCCCCAGGAACATTTCAGAGCCTGATGGAATGTTGCTTGGGTCACAAGAACTTTGAAACTGTGCTGTTATACCTTGATGATGTCATTGTATACTCCCAGACCTATGAAGACCACCTGCAACACCTGAGTGAAGTGTTCGAGTCGCTATCCAAGTACGGTATGAAGCTGAAGCCGTCCAATTGTCACCTGTTGAAACCCAAGTCCAGAACCTAGCACACGTGGTTAGTGCAGAAGGCGTGGCACCTGATCCGGACAAAGTAACCGTCATCAAAGACTGGCCAACACCAAGCACTCAAAAAGAGGTACGCCAATTCTTAGGACTGGTCAGGTATTACAGGAGATTCATCAAAGGCTACACCAAAATAGCAGCACCCATGCATGATCTCTTAGTACGTCAATCTAATAATGGCAAGATCAGGGGACCCCCGTTCCGTGGGGACAGACAGAACAATCCTTTCAAAAGTTAAAAGATGCTTTAGCAGGGGAAGAAATCCTGACCTATCCTGATTACAATCTACCATTTTTACTGTACACTGACGCAAGCAATGAAGGCCTGGAGCCGTCCTAGCTCAACGCCAGCAAGGAAAAGAAAAGGTGATAGCCTACGCCAGCAGAAACTCCGTCCACGGAAAGGAACCCGGAGAACTACAGCTCGTTCAAACTGGAGTTCCTGGCCCTGGTCAGGGCAATCACAGAGCGTTTCAAGCATTACCTGGCATCCGCCCCGTTCACAGCTTTCACTGATTACAACCCTCTAACACACTTAGAGACTGCAAAGCTGGGAGCCCTAGAGCAGCGTTGGGTAGCAAGACTGTCAAACTACGACTTTACGGTGAAGTACCGGGCAGGTCACAAAAACGGCAACGCTGATGCCCTGTCCAGAATGTCTAACCTCCCTGAAGAAGGAGAAAACATAGATGACCTGGAAGAGATAGAACTACCGGCTTTCCATTGCACGGGTACAGCAACGTGTCATCAGGCGAGTCAGAGGCGTGCAGAGAGGGTCGTGAACCCTTTACCTCACCATGACTGGAAGGAGGTTCAAGCCAATGATCCAGACGTCAGCTTGGTCAGAGAGCTGATAACTCAAGAGCACGCCAGTATGGACCCCGATGCCTCGGCAAATGCCAAGCGCCTATGGAAGGAAAAAGGGAAGTTGTTTGTCTTCCAAGGTAAACTATGCAGAAGGTATCTGAACCCCAGAATGCACAAACTCATCTGACAGATTGTAGTTCCAAAAACTGAAGTCCAAATGATTCTCGAAGCCTACCATGATGACGCGGGGCATTTCGGATGGAAGAAGCTGGAGAGGCTACTGAAAGACCGTTTCTACCGGGTCGGTATGCGAGGCTCAATTGACAAATGGTGTAAAAACTGTGGACCGTGTCATCTGTGGAGAAAAGACCATCTGAGTCAGAAAGCTCCATTGCAACCCATCGTTACCAAGAAACCTCTCGAAATAGTTGCTCTCGACCACGTAAAGTTAACCCCAAGTCGTACCGGTTACACTTACGCACTCACAATGGTTGATCACTATTCAAGATTCCTCGTGGTTGTTCCAGTTAAAGACTTAACTGCAGAAGTGTCAGCTAAAGCGTTCCAGAGTTACTTTTGCCGCCCCCATGGATATCCAGACCAAGTCTTAACTGACCAAGGGCCAGCATACGAATCAGACCTGTTTCATGCATTTCTGGGACTTTATGGTTGTAAAAAGATCAGGACCACACCATATCATCCTCAGACAAATGGTTTATGCGAGAAAATGAACCACATCGTGATTGACATGTTCAAAACTTTGCCCCTTGAAGGGAGAAATCAATGGCCTGAAAAACTTCCAGATCTCGTGGATATCTACAACCACATACCAGTTAGTTCAACTAATTACTCACCTGCTTACTTGATGCGATCAAGACCAGGTAAACTACCAGTTGATCTAGAAATGGGAACCATCGAACCAACACAAGATTCTCCAGACGAAGATTGGATTAGCCAACGCCAAGAACAGTACAAGAAAGTACAAGAAAGTGTTGAAAGGAACTTGAACATAAGCAGAAGCAAGCAAGAACATGACTTCAATAAGCACACCTTAGCAGAACCTTTAACAACAGGCGAACTAGTGCTAAAAAGGAAGAGAAAAAACAACAAATTAGATGACAATTGGGAATCAGAACCCTACACAATAATGCCGTCACAATATGACAACTCTAAAACTTGTGTAATAAGCAAAGATAAAGGAAACACCTTTACAACTGTATCAAGAGACCATTTGAAGAAATATCCCGAACAACTAATATCTCAAGAAACCAGTTACCCTAAAGTAACAGTTGAAAACCAAAAGGAAAACCTAGTTCATACAGAAATTGGAGACTTACCAGCCGACTGGCCTCAATGCAATGGTGCATTTATCATACCAGTTATTTTTTTCTACCAACCTGTAGAAAATCAAGAACCAATACCAACTCAACCAGTTCAAGAAGAACCAGTTCAAATGCAAGAGATGCAGCCTGTTATTTTGGAACCTGAGATTCCTGTAATCGGTGAACCTGCTAGTCTCATAGTAAGAGAAAGAATTCGTAGACAGCTACCTACACTACCACCTTTAGCAGAGGATAGTCGAGTAGACAGATTACGTACCTACTATGGAATTACCGAAACACGTAGGAGCAGCAGACCAAGAACCAGTATGTACACAACAACAGCAGATTTTGACACGCCAACACTACGCAGATCTACACGTAGTACATTGGGACAATCCCCAAATAGATATGGAGAATGGGTTTAGAATATAGTGGAACAATATTACCTGTTAATCAATGTAAATAGTACCCGTGTTCAAAAACTGTAAAAAGTAGTGTACAGAAGGGTGGAGGAACTGGGCCCTGTCCCAAGTAAATTAAGTTGGGAACAGAAAGTGCCTGGGTAGGTTAAGAAGGTTAGACCCGGCCTCCTAAGCAGAGACACCCATAGGGAATGTATAAAGTTAAAAATGTATACCCGTGTATGTTTAAGCCGTCATAGACTTTACTGCTGGACTTTACCTTTTTCCCTGTTTCTTTAACTTGGACATTAGTCACAAGACTTGTGTGACCAAAATACTTACTTTTCCCAGCCTGCGGCAGATGGACTAGTGCCGTATGGACTGCCTTTTCATATTTTTCCTATTTTTCCCTTCTTTTTCAGTGATTTTTGTATTTTTTTCCATTAAGACTTTGTAAGTACCGGTTATTAAATGTATATAAAATGTTTAGAGGTTAAGTTGTAAAGAAAATCTTTTGCTCAGTCCGGGACAACTGAAGTTAACTAAGGGGGAATGTGGCACCCTGGTTGGGGCACCGCAGAACTCTTAGGACGCAAATGGAGTGTACACAGCAAGCAGATCTCACCACCTTTTACACCCCTTTTCATCCCAGGCCTCTAGGGGAGCTCCACTGGTTTCCTTAAGCCAGTTCCCCCTATAAATACGGGTCCTGGAGGGAGAAACAGTGGAGTGTGCAGTCACTTTAGAACTGTGAACAGCTAGGAGAGCTGACCTGGTACTGGAGCCACACTAGGTCCATACCAGCACACCCGCAAGTGAGGGACCCTCGCAACAAGGGTCATCAGGACAGAAGGCAAACATCTTACAGGGACAGAGGAGTTGCTTCAACTCGCCCTAACAATCCGGTCACTGGGTCCGAGCTGCAGGAGCCACAGCTCAGGCTGCAGAGAAACCAGCACCTCAACGAGGGAGTTTAGCTCCCTGGACACCTGAAGCACCACCAGATGAGAGCCCGGGGAAGGGAAATTGCAAGCTCCTCAACAATTTATAGTGCACTCAGTGCAGCGAACTCAGGTGAAACACGTCCCACCAGAACGTGCAACCCCGGTCCGGTAGGATTCCTTATCCACCAGACCCTGTAAAACTGAGTACATACGGAAGCCTACACCACTGCTTGCTGTGGAAGCTCCAGGAGTGTCTACGTCATCACCCGGTCGAGTGTACCTGTTGTCACCAGTAAAAGGTACAGAAAAGACTTTATGTGTCTGTGCTTTCTTCCGGGACATACACTTAAACAACCTGCCGTATTCCATCTAGTACAGCTCCTGGCCCCGGGGACTCCTGCTCATCCTGTGGGGAGCATCCCATCAAGCTGCCGCACATCCCCCGGAGGCCCAAGCAGCGCGGGTGCCATCACCAGACTCCCACAAGTGGCGTCACGACAAATAAGAAACATCCCCATCCTTATATCCCCTATTGATCTGACCACCGGTCCTACAGCCCCAGCCGCGGAACCGTGACGAGGGAATCATCGCCTGAGACGTGAGCATCCGGCAACGGTGAGTCAGATAACTTAAACCTTTTTCTTTTTGAACTAAACTACCTTGCCCAACTAAATAAAATTTTCATATTAGAAAACTTTAAGCGTTCTTATTCAACAGTATGATGTGATTACTAATGTAGAAACATAGCTAAAGGTACCTTTACACGCCGCGACGGCAGGCTGGATACATCGCGCTACTTCACGTGCACGAGCACGCTCAAACGGCTACAAACGGTGAACGCATCTCCTTTACACGCCGCGACAAGGTGCGCTACGCCACGCTACATCTGTAGCTAGCTACATCGCCGGGTGTCTCAAGTAGCCAGCTGTAGCTCATGTACACACCGCTACAACCAGCTACTATGGGAGGACCTGGTGCAGCAGGGACAGCACATAGGCGTGCCACAATCTTGGATTACGAGCCGTCCGTACGATGATAGGACATCGCAATATCATCATGATTGGCCAGGCATCGCAGGAGGCTGAGAAATACAGCACGCTCGAGCGATTGTGTAGTGTGACTGGTCAGCTCCTTAAATATGCCGCCCTAGGCAGCGACTACCAATCGTCATGCAGGAGCTTCCTCCAATGATCGGTGATGGGGCGGGGTATCCCGGAGCCTGGGACACGCCTTAGCTACATTGCAGCTACAGCGCAGGGTGTCCAGAGTTCCCTTCCGTTGCTTCTTTACACGCCGATACAGCTCGCTACCATCGGCGATATAGCCATCTGTTTTCGAGCAGAGCCCATAAACAGATGTATCTGTCGCCGGCTGTAGCGTCGCGTCTTCAGACGCCGCTACGACGGGCTACATTGACGCTACAAGCTACATTGTAGCCTGTAGCGCGATGTATCCAGCTGCCGTCGCGGCGTGTAAAGGTACCTTTACGGATTTTGTTAAAAATATTTTGGAGTAAATGGAGATAATAAAATAGTCTATGAAAAAGGCCATTAGCTAGAAGGCTGCAATAGTCTAGGTAGAATATAAGGGTGTTAATTAAAATATTCCCAGCCTTATGAGAAGTGATGCCATTTTGTGAGATTTAGGGAAATGATGCAATATACGGTACATGAAAAGAAGTATATACCCAGTGAAATGCAAAATATTAAAGTCTTTATTCATGAGGAGTCAAGTCAGGAGTCAGGTCAGCCGCCAGAGGTAGATTTGAATGTGATTAGCATGTGGATAAAGCTTAATGCCCAAGGATGTAAAGGAACATTGAAAAGATGACGTAAAGGGCAAAGAAATATTGAAGTTTCACCAAGACATTCATCGACATTGAAGTTTTATAATGATATTTCAATCTGTACAAAGCAAGTGAAATGCTGCGATTTTGACCTTAGTAAGGTCAAAAAAAGCCGCGTTTCGGCTAGAAACTAGTCATAATCATAGAGTTGATTGTAACTCCATGATTAAAGTGAACCTGTCACCCCCCCACCCCAGGGCCTATTAAACTAAAAGAGCCACCTTCAGCAGTGCCTATGCTGTATTATGTGAAGATGGCTCTTATCCTCCTAACCTCCTGGGACACCAAAATAATCACTTTATAAGAAATTAGGATAGGCCCCGGCCGTATACTTCCCTACCAGGACCTAAACGCCTTGCTGCTGTTACACCTCCTCCTCTCTTCCTGGAGAGCGGCGTCAGCACCTGAGTAGATCTCTCAGCTCTACAGCACTCTCCATGAGCTCTGCCCAAGAGCTGTGATCACATGAGGTCGGAATATTGTGCTTGCACATAATGCAGGCACCAGATACTGCCCTGTGAGGCCTTATGCTTTATGCAGACTGCAGAGCTGGGATTTTGTCAAGGAGGGAACAGGCGCAGTCATGCTGTTTGTGCAGGCGCCAGATTTCCCAGCCCTGCAGCCTGCATAAAGCATGAGACCAGCTTATATATTACATAGAGTAATAGTGACAGGATGTAGGGTGTTCAGATTTCATTTTTCTGCCCCAAAATCTGCACCAAATCTGCAAGGAAAAAAGCACATCGGCACAGCACTTCTGAATTTTCATAGAATTTGCTGGTTTCTTTAAATGATCATGACCCCACTATATTGTTTTAAGGTCCTGTGCCTATAGTACGCTGTTTGATGCTCCTATTAAAGCAGATGTTGATATTCTGCGTCGAAAAGTGCATGTCTACCCTGAAACCAGCAAAGCGTATGAGTGTTCAGAAGTGCTGTGCCCATGTTGCTTTTTTTTTTCCTTGCACATGTGATCCAAATATTTTCTTCTGCCCCAAAATCTGCACCAAATCTGCACGGAAAAAAGACATGTTGGCATGGCACTTCAGAATTCTCAACACAATAGAACTCGAGTTATTTATCCTTATACAGTCCAGTTAGAATAATGATTCAAGACACGGACTTGCTGTCCCCATAACACTCTATAGTGATGGGTGAATGACTTATTATGGGAATTGTTCTATTTGCACTTTAGGTTTCTACTATGACTGTGTATACATAATTTTGATGTATATAATTTCTCTGTATATCAATGTTATCAAGTGTATTTTGTAACTTAATGCCTGAGTGTACCAAATACTATTATAAAGGACTTTGCCCTATGCACTTTATCACTATTACCCATTACTACCTGTGTGTGATGTCAGCTGTCCTTAGTCTATCCTCATATGAAATACCACTGTCTTGATGTCTTTTTTTGTCATTGTGGACCAGCTCTTTATTTATCAATTGATGGTATCTCAATAAATCAGTGCACTACCAAAATCTTCCATCTCTTGAATCATTATTCTAACTGGTCTGTATAAGGATACATAAACTCGAGTTCTCTTGTGTTGATATGTATTTAGAGTCGCGTCTCATGACTAACCATGTCTAAATCAATCCCTTGGATCATTTTTGGTAAACTCTCATAGGCTCAGTTCACATCTAAGAGTGTTTGCGTGTTAAACGCATCCATTTAACGGATGTGGAAAATGCATGTGTTTTTAGCACGAGTTTTTGTGAGTGTGTCAATATTAACGCATGCGTTAATGCAACTGTTGCGTTTTTTTACAAATGAGTTGCATTTTTGCTCTGCGTTTTGTTTGCTTTTTTAATTGGCAATTAAGGTGGGTGCAGCCCTATAAAGCCAGGTGATTGTGATGTCCTGGGCTGTTGCCATTTTGCGCACCCTACCTGTGCTGGTTGCATCATGTGTGCTGCGGTGATTCTTGCCCTCCAACTCCATTACCATCGTCGTCGCCAGGCCAATAATAGGCCATAGCGAATGTGGGTGTGTTAACGACCAAGAGGCCAGTCGTTTGTGTGTGAGCTATACGGTGCTGCTATAAATGACACGGACTCCAAAAATAGTGGTAAATTAACTCTTTTTAACGGTTTCAAAAAGATAAAAAATTCAAACTTTTGCAAAAACGATCTGGGCCCCAACAGCCCGATCACAGTGTACAATTTATGAAGCCTGAGGGAACTCACGTACCTGTTTTGCAGAGAGGGAGCACAACTATCCCAAACTAAACCAACCCCAACCTTACATGGCCTACCGAGGCTCTTACTGCAGCCGCAGCATGTGTTCCCCTCAGGATATAATCGTACACCCCCATCCCACGCTATGTACAAAATATTTCGGGATCCCTGATTCCCTTATATAAATCTATCCCACAGCCTATTTACAGCAAATGCAGTTTTGCCTCCTGCATGAGGTGAAAACTCTTTAACTTGGTAATGTACAAACAGTTTACAGGGTGTCTGTCATTTCACCCTAACAATCAGCCACTGAGGTATATAAGATTTTCCTCACACTGGGCACAACCCAGTATAACAGGGATGGTGATAATCCTCTCAGTTCTACGGTGTCATCCACATTCGGCTTCTCGTTGCATCTCACACTCGTGCAAGTCTCAATATTTAATATCTTGCATAGATCAGGCCAGGTCGGTCTCTCCTCATGAGTACACACAAAATAGTCCTTTGCAGTTTCTGGCTAAGGGCCCTTTCACATCAGCGTTTTTTTCAAATCTCGGCAGATGCGGTGAAAAAAACGCATCTGCCGCGATTACCGCATACCGGCTGCACTTGCGGCATGGTTGCGGCGCGGTTGCGGTAAACGCCATACAAGGTATAGGCGGACTTGCAGCAGGTGCGGCAAGTGCGGTTTTGGCACTTGCGGCAGGTGCGACCGCGAAAAAAATGCTGTCTGCCGCGGTTTTTTTCGTGGCCGCACCTGCCGCAAGTGCCAAAACCGCACTTGCCGCACCTGCCGCAAGTCCACCTATACCTTGTATGGCGTTTACCGCAACCGCGCCGCAACCGTGCCGCAAGTGCAGCCGGTATGCGGTAATCGTGGCAGATGCGGTTTTTTCACCGCATCTGCCGCGAATTTCAAAAAACGCTGATGTGAAAGGGCCCTAACTCACCCTATCTGACTATCCCTATATATTGACCAGTCAATCTTATGTACTCACAGAACACGGCTTATCTTTCAGTCCACGGTGTAGATCAAACTCTTGAATAATTCTAACACTGTTGAAGCCAGGCGCTTCCTTTCATAGATTCCCGAGCCCCTCAGAACAGCCGACACGTCTTCTTTCCTGTGTAGGATCTCTACAGGCCTCTGTCTCAGTCAATTTGCCTCAGGAGACTGACTAAAAATTACTTCCTGGTTCCAGATCTTTCTACTCATGTCCACTGATGACCTCCAGTGGCCGAACTGAGTTACTACAGCTCATTTATATTAACAGTATTGAACTTAATATTAGAAATACATTTCAGCATCCTTACAGATGCATGAAGTAAATTTGTTGAGGTCACAATATGGAGCATTCCATCGCCTGTACACGCAATTGCGACATTTCCCAAAAAAATTCCAGCGTTATGCCCACCTGTCTGTGCCCACATTTGATGTACTGCTGGGCATGATTCAAGATGACATCAGGCGGGAAAACACCCGACTCCATGACAGCAATTCTCCTGATGAAAGGTTACTGGTGACTCTGAGGTAGATTTATCTTCTCAAATGTTCTTTATTGTTGCTATGCTATTTCATATTAGCCTTGTGAATGTGCCCATACTTAAAGGGAACCTGTCACCTAATTCTAAGCCCCTACACTATCTCTAGCTGTCCCTACACCTTCCTAGCAGCTCCCTATCTCTCCCTTTCTTATCTAAAGTCTCTAAAGTCTCCCTATGAAAGAAGTGTAAAATAAGATAAAACTAGTGCATTACGGGCCGATCACGTGACCGGCCCGGCTTCAGTAAGCGCATTGCGCATGCGCGGAGCCGGGCCGATCACGTGATCGGCCCCATAATGCACTAGGGCCGATCACGTGACCGGCCCCATAATGCACCGCGCCGGAAGTGACGTCCGGCCGGTGCTTAGAACTACAAACATGGCGGCAGATTACAAAGACATGGGGGCAGAGAGGGCCCTGAATAATGCCGCCCAGCGGGGCGTGCATTGCAGCATGGAGGAGTGCTGTGGAAGCGTGGCCACGCCTACCCAGTCCCCTAACTACGGGGACTGCAGTAAGTTTTATCTTATTTTACACTTCTTTCATAAGGAGACTTTAGATAAGAAAGGGAGAGATAGGGAGCTGCTAGGAAGGTGTAGGGACAGCTAGAGATAGTGTAGGGGCTTAAAATTAGGTGACAGGTTCCCTTTAATCTGCTCATGCTGTGTCCTGGACCAAAAGGTTTTTTGTTTTTAGACGTAATGCGAGGTGTACATATTGCTTATTTTCTTTATTTCTTTTATCCTACACCAAGAGATTCCTGGCCACAGGAGAAACCTACTTATCACTGCATTACCAGTATCGTCTGGGGACCTCTACTATTTGCCTAATTGTCAAAGAAACATGTCAAGTTCTGTGGGTCACATTACGTGGCATTGTGATGGCCAATCCAACCACAGAGCAATGACTGGACATAGTTTCTTCCAAAGAACCTACAGCTAACTTCCCGAACTGCATAGGTGCGTTAGACAGGAAACACATCCGTGTACAAAAACCCGCATATAATGGCACTTTATATTTCAATTGCAAGAAATATTATTCTGTTGTGCTGAGAGCAATAACAGACTGCAATTACAAATTAATTGCTTTTGATATTGGTTCCTATGGTCATGTACATGATGCACAGACATTTCGCAACAGCAATATCTGTTGCAGACTAATGCTGGCCCAATTCAATGTGCCACCTCCTCAACCGTTACCAGGCACAGATGGCCCTTCTGTAACTTTTATGTTTGCCGCTGATACTGCCTTGCAGCTGAGCCACAGTGTGCTGAGGCCGTATTCCACTCAGACTCTTACCAGCGAGATCCGCTTCTTTAATGCCCCGTTAGGTTGGGCCAGGCAGTATGTGAAGTGCACATTTGTGCTAATGGCTGCAAAATGGCGGGTTCTCCAGACATGCCTACTACTGAAGCCAGAAAATGTAAACCGGGTTGTAATGGCCTGTGTTTGTCTTCATAATTTTGTTTCCCAACACGAAAGCCACCCCTTCTATGCCGATGCCTACTTGTCAGACCTTGCTAGTGTCCAGCGTCCTGCTGTCCATGCCAGTAATGATGGAGATTCGGAATCATTTTGCACGTTATTTTCAGAGTAATGCTGGGCAATTGCCATTGTATGATTCTCTAGTGTGATGTTTTTTATGTGTACACAACTTAGGCGTCAGTCTGTTAATTTCCATTAATTTCATGTGATGTACCATGGTGTCAATCATTGTGTACGTGAACAATGCTATGACATACCAAGTTTATGTAATGTTTGGTTATCCATTTGTGTTATGTTACTTTACTATCAGTGTTAACATTAAAGTTGAACATGTGTGGGGTACACACATGTTGCACCCCAGACATGTATGTCGGTGTCAATTTGTTTCTGCGTAGACGCAGTTTGCCTCATTTCTGGGAAAGTTCCTGTCCTTCAACCTCTTAAATGTAACTTACTCTCACAACATGACATAAAAAAATAACTGGACAATATTGTTGTGTGTTAGGCCCAAATTGCCGGTCAAGCAAGGTTGATTGTCAAAATAATCCCTGACACAGTACAGTATAGTAAGACTCATTTTACCATATTTGTGGGTAATAATCCAATCATATATGTTACATGTTGTTTTTTCCTTCAAAAAACTCAAAAACATTTTAACCAATTATTCTGGTTTATTTTTCACAAATGTTTTGTTATTGTAAACCATCATTAGTGTTTTGTCCCACACATATGAAAACATCACACTGCCCATTACAGTCATGGGTCATAATTTTCAAAATTGGCAATGTAACAGCGCCAATACCAACATATTAGGTATTTTGTGTACCGAAAAACAAACTACACAGGGTAGGCGTAGTGGGATAGGGGACAAGTATGTACCCAGGAGCCTTAAAGAGCCTTCTTTGCCATACAACTTCGTAACATATTGGTGACCAAGACTTAAAAGGACAGCAAATAGTGATGAGCGAGTATTAAAATGCTCGGGTGCTCGAAGCTCGGGCCGAGCATCCCGAGATACTCGTGTACTCGGCCCGAGTAACGAGCCCAATGTTAACCTATGGGAGACACGAGTATTTTTATGAAATGACTGCCGGCTGCCTGGAAAAACCCTAAAAATGTCACAAAAGTCTCAGAAGAGTGCTGAAATGACATGGCAACACCATGGGGAAGACCCCTGGAAGCATTTCTCACACAAAAGTCACAGCTCTGAACAATGTTGTCCGAGTTTCACGCCAATTTTACGGAGTCTCCAGAAAACCTTCCAAAATGACACCAAAATGAATATTTAGGTTGGAAATGTTAAGGGCACATACCCAATAGTGAGATACAGCTGTTGTATGTCACTTTTTGTGATTACATAAAAGATTTTACGTGAAAACATTGTGCGACACTCCGATGACCCTGACAAGAGACGTACATGAAGCCCTGTCTAGAAATAAAGTGCCCATTTTGAGGAACTGGGTCTATTGTAGTATCTTCCTTTGCAAGGGCAGTCAAAAATTGGGAGGTTCACCAATGCCCCTGGATACAGACATGCTGGATGGCCTGTAAACAAGAACTGGGTGTATTTTGGTATAGCCCTTTGGTCAGGGCAGCCAAAAATTGGGAGGCTGCTCTTTGTCCCTGGATAGAGATGTGCAGGAGGGCCTGTAACCCTCAAGTGGGTGTATTGTAGTAGAGCCCTTTGGTCAGGGCAGCCAAAAATTGGGAGGTTCAACTATGACCCATGCTTACAGACATGTAGTAGGGCCTGTAACCCTCAAATGGGTGTATTATAGTATAGCCCTTTGGTCAGGGCAGCCAAAAATTGGGAGGTTCAACAATGACCCATGCTTACAGACATGTAGTAGGGCCTGTAACCCTGAAGTGGGTGTATTTTACTATAGCCCTTTGGTCAGGGCAGCCAAACATTGGGAGTTTCAACAATGACCCATGCTTACAGACATGTAGTAGGGCCTGTAACCCTCAAGTGGGTGTATTTTAGTATAGCCCTTTGGTCAGGGCAGCCAAAAATTGGGAGGCTCCTCTTTGTCCCTGGATAGAGACGTGCAGGAGGGCCTGTTAAGAACTGGGTGTATTGTAGTATAGCCCTTTTGTCAGGGCAGCCAAAAATTGGGAGGCTCCTCTTTGTCCCTGGATTGAGACGTGCAGGAGGGCCTGTTAAGAAGAACAGGGTGTATTGTAGTATAGCCCTTTTGTCAGGGCAGCCAAAAATTGGGAGGCTCCTCTTTGTCCCTGGATAGAGACGTGCAGGAGGGCCTGTTAAGAACTGGGTGTATTGTAGTATAGCCCTTTTGTCAGGGCAGCTAAAAATTGGGAGGTTCAACAATGACCCATGCTTACAGACATGTAGTAGGGCCTGTAACCCTCAAGTGGGTGTATTTTACTATAGCCCTTTGGTCAGGGCAGCCAAAAATGGGGAGGTTCAACAATGACCCATGCTTACAGACATGTAGTAGGGCCTGTAACCCTCAAGTGGGTGTATTTTAGTATAGCCCTTTGGTCAGGGCAGCCAAAAATTGGGAGGCTCCTCTTTGTCCCTGGATAGAGACGTGCAGGATGGCCTGTTAACAAGAACTGGGTGTATTGTAGTATAGCCCTTTGGTCAGGGCAGCCAAAAATTTGGGAGGCTCCTCTTTGTCCCTGGATAGAGATGTGCAGGAAGGCCTGTAACCCTCAAGTGGGTGTATTTTAGTATAGCCCTTTGGTCAGGGCAGCCAAAAATTAGGAGTTTCAACAATGACCCATGCTTACAGACATGTAGTAGGGCCTGTAACCCTCAAGTGGGTGTATTTTACTATAGCCCTTTGGTCAGGGCAGCCAAAAATGGGGAGGTTCAACAATGACCCATGCTTACAGACATGTAGTAGGGCCTGTAACCCTCAAGTGGGTGTATTTTAGTATAGCCCTTTGGTCAGGGCAGCCAAAAATTGGGAGGCTCCTCTTTGTCCCTGGATAGAGACGTGCAGGATGGCCTGTTAACAAGAACTGGGTGTATTGTAGTATAGCCCTTTGGTCAGGGCAGCCAAAAATTGGGAGGCTCCTCTTTGTCCCTGGATAGAGACGTGCAGGAGGGCCTGTTAACAAGAACTGGGTGTATTGTAGTATAGCCCTATGGTCAGGGCAGCCAAAAATTGGGAGGCTCCTCTTTTTCCCTGGATAGAGACGTGCAGGAGGGCCTGTTAACAAGAACTGGGTGTATTGTAGTATAGCCCTTTGGTCTGGGCAGCCAAAAATTGGGAGGTTCAACAATGACCCATGCATACAGACATGTAGTAGGGCCTGTAACCCTCAAGTGGGTGTATTTTACTATAGCCCTTTGGTCAGGGCAGCCAAAAATTGGGAGGTTCAACAATGGCCCATGCATACAGACATGTAGTAGGGCCTGTAACCCTCAAGTGGGTGTATTGTAGTATAGCCCTTTGGTCAGGGCAGCCAAAAATTGGGAGGTTCAACAATGACCCATGCATACAGACATGTAGTAGGGCCTGTAACCCTCAAGTGGGTGTATTTTACTATAGCCTTTGGTCAGGGCAGCCAAAAATTGGGAGGTTCAACAATGACCCATGCATACAGACATGTAGTAGGGCCTGTAACCCTCAAGTGGGTGTATTTTAGCCTAGGCCTTTGGCCAGGGCAGCCAAAAATTGGGAGGTTCAACAATGACCCATGCATACAGACATGTAGTAGGGCCTGTAACCCTCAAGTGGGTGTATTTTAGCCTAGGCCTTTGGCCAGGGCAGCCAAAAATTGGGATGTTCAACAATGACCCATGCATACAGACATGTAGTAGGGCCTGTAACCCTCAAGTGGGTGTATTTTAGCCTAGGCCTTTGGCCAGGGCAGCCAAAAATTGGGATGTTCAACAATGACCCATGCATACAGACATGTAGTAGGGCCTGTAACCCTCAAGTGGGTGTATTTTAGCCTAGGCCTTTGGCCAGGGCAGCCAAAAATGGGGAGGTTCAACAATGACCCATGCTTACAGACATGTAGTAGGGCCTGTAACCCTCAAGTGGGTGTATTTTAGTATAGCCCTTTGGTCAGGGCAGCCAAAAATTGGGAGGCTCCTCTTTGTCCCTGGATAGAGACGTGCAGGATGGCCTGTTAACAAGAACTGGGTGTATTGTAGTATAGCCCTTTGGTCAGGGCAGCCAAAAATTGGGAGGCTCCTCTTTGTCCCTGGATAGAGACGTGCAGGAGGGCCTGTTAACAAGAACTGGGTGTATTGTAGTATAGCCCTATGGTCAGGGCAGCCAAAAATTGGGAGGCTCCTCTTTTTCCCTGGATAGAGACGTGCAGGAGGGCCTGTTAACAAGAACTGGGTGTATTGTAGTATAGCCCTTTGGTCTGGGCAGCCAAAAATTGGGAGGTTCAACAATGACCCATGCATACAGACATGTAGTAGGGCCTGTAACCCTCAAGTGGGTGTATTTTACTATAGCCCTTTGGTCAGGGCAGCCAAAAATTGGGAGGTTCAACAATGGCCCATGCATACAGACATGTAGTAGGGCCTGTAACCCTCAAGTGGGTGTATTGTAGTATAGCCCTTTGGTCAGGGCAGCCAAAAATTGGGAGGTTCAACAATGACCCATGCATACAGACATGTAGTAGGGCCTGTAACCCTCAAGTGGGTGTATTTTACTATAGCCCTTTGGTCAGGGCAGCCAAAAATTGGGAGGTTCAACAATGACCCATGCATACAGACATGTAGTAGGGCCTGTAACCCTCAAGTGGGTGTATTTTAGCCTAGGCCTTTGGCCAGGGCAGCCAAAAATTGGGAGGTTCAACAATGACCCATGCATACAGACATGTAGTAGAGCCTGTAACCCTCAAGTGGGTGTATTTTAGCCTAGGCCTTTGGCCAGGGCAGCCAAAAATTGGGATGTTCAACAATGACCCATGCATACAGACATGTAGTAGGGCCTGTAACCCTCAAGTGGGTGTATTTTAGCCTAGGCCTTTGGCCAGGGCAGCCAAAAATTGGGATGTTCAACAATGACCCATGCATACAGACATGTAGTAGGGCCTGTAACCCTCAAGTGGGTGTATTTTAGCCTAGGCCTTTGGCCAGGGCAGCCAAAAATGGGGAGGTTCAACAATGACCCATGCATACAGACATGTAGTAGGGCCTGTAACCCTCAAGTGGGTGTATTTTAGCCTAGGCCTTTGGCCAGGGCAGCCAAAAATTGGGAGGTTCAACAATGACCCATGCATACAGACATGTAGTAGGGCCTGTAACCCTCAAGTGGGTGTATTGTAGTATAGCCCTTTGGTCAGGGCAGCCAAAAATTGGGAGGCTCCTCTTTGTCCCTGGATAGAGACGTGCAGGAGGGCCTCAAAACATTTTTCACATTGAAAAGATGCGGGTATCCTGTCTTTGTAATGCCCATTCAAAAAGAATGGGCGTAAACATTTACCACTGGGGGTATACCTGAAACAACAGCCAAACTATTGTAACGGTCATCATGGTGGCACATGAGGAGAAGGAGGAGCAGTCCAGCGATTAGCTAAGGAATAGGAAGACGACGTGGTGGATGATCCAGTAGCTGACCCAACCTGGCAGGAGTATATGCAGAGCGAGGACAGCAGTGCACAGGGTGAGGGAGGCGTAGCATCCCAACAGGCAGTACGAAGCAGGGTCGGGTACGCAGGCAGAAGGCAGGCAACCGGTCCCCGGAACAACAACACGACACAAGGTGCCTGTGCAAATGTTAGGTCTTCCCGAGTCTTGCAGCATTTTTAGTTGGCTCCAGATGACTGTAAAAAGGCCATTTGCAACACCTGCCATGCCAGCATCAGCAGGGGTACAAAAAGTAGCAGCCTAACCACCAGCATGATCAGGCACATGTCAGCTAAGCACCCGACTTTGTGGGAAGTACAACAAAGTCCAGGAGCGGTGCTTGCTGATGTCACTGCTACGTCTTCGCCTGTTGTGCGTGCGAGCCAATCCCCTGTCCATGCTGGCCGCGAACAAGCCTCCGGCCCTGCACCTGAAGTTGCCCACGCACAAATTACACCACCATCAAGCACGTCCTTGTCCCAGCGCAGCGTTCAATTATCCATTCAGCAAACATTTGAACGCAGGCGCAAATACGCTGCCAACGCCCCACATGCCACAGTCCTGAATGATCACATTTCGCGACTCATAGCGCTACAAATGTTGCCTTTCCGGCTGGTGGAGACGGAAGCATTCCGTGGCCTGATGGCGGATGCTGTCCCACGTTACTTGGTCCCCAGCCGCCACTATTTCTCCAGATGTGCCGTCCCCGCTTGGCATAACCACGTGTCCAACAGCATCACACGTGCCCTCAACAACGCTGTTTCAGCCAAAGTCCACCTAATAATAATAATAATAATAATAATACAGCATTATTTATATAGCGCCAACATATTACGCAGCGCTTTACAATGTAGGGTTAGAGTACAGAAAATATAATACAGTAAGTAATTACAGTAGAGAACAAATACAGTACAATAATTGGATACAAAACAATAGGCATTGAATCAATGTAAAAAAGAAAAAAAAATAAATAAAGCAAGAAATGAAGGTCACCCTGCTCAAAAGAGCTTACAATCTACTACAAGATAGGGGTTGCACAAGGTACAGGGCTTATTGCACTGATGGTCCAGGCATCTTGAGGAAATGGGGCATAGAACTAAGCTTACATGGATGGTCATTATACAGTCTGTGTCGACCTTTTTGGTTTGGTGGAGTTTGTAGAAGAGTAATGTCCAGAGGGATAGGCCATTCACTATCTACAGTACAAAGGACTTCTATTAGGGAGTATGATAGGCCGCCTTAAAAAGATGCGTTTTTAGGGATCGTCTGAAGCCATGCAAGTTGTGGATAGTCATGATTTCTTGGGGTAAAGCATTCCAGAGGTTTGGTGCAGCTCTGGAGAAGTCTTGGAGCCGGGAGTGGGAGGATCGGATTATTACAGATGTCAGTCGAAGGTCATTTGAGGAACGTAGAGCGCGAGTGGGGTGATAGACAGAGATGAGGGAGGAGAGGTAGGGGGGTGCTGCACTGTGAAGAGCTTTGTGGGTGAGAAGAAGCAATTTGATTTTGATCCTGTAGTATACGGGCAGCCAGTGCAATGACTGGCACAGAGCAGAGGCATCTGAGTAACGATTGGCCAGATGGGTGATCCTGGCTGCTGCATTAAGGATGGAGTGGAGAGGAGAAACTCTGGTGAGGGGGAGGCTGCTTAATAGAGAATTGCAATAGTCAAGGCGGGAATGGATTAGGGCCACGGTCAGGGTTTTTGTTGTTTACAGGGTGAGAAAGGGACGGACTCTGGAGATATTCTTCAGGTGTAAGCAACATGAGCGGACGAGACATTGTGTGTGGGAGGAGAAGGAGAGATCAGTGTCAAACATAACACCCAGACAACGAGCCTGCTGCCTAGGCGTTATCGTGGTGCCACAAACTGAGAGAGAGATGTCCGATTTAGGAAGGTTAGTGGATGGGGGAAGCAGAAGAAGTTCAGTTTTGGAAAGGTTTAGTTTCAAATAGAGAGTGGACATGATATTGGAAACTGCAGCTAGCCAGTCATTGCTGTTCTTTAATACCGCAGGGGTAAGGTCAGGGACTGAAGTGTATAACCACAGACACGTGGACAAGTGCTTGTGGGCAAGTCCGCTACATCTCCTTGACAAAACACTGGGTTAATATTGTGGAGGCTGTGACACAGTCTGAGCGAGGGATGGAACACGTCCTTCCCAAAGCAAGGATAGCAGGCCCAACCTCTGTCAGGGTTTCACCGACACTCTACAGCTCCGGAATGTCATGCTCTTCAGCCTCCTCCTACTCCTCCAGCGCATCCTCATCCACTGTACCCTCCACACCAGTCCCAAGCTGGAAGCACTGCAGCACTGCCTCTGCGAAGCGGCAACAGGCTGTGCTGAAGTTAGTCTGCATAGGTGACAAACCGCACAATGCAGAAGAGGTGTCGACAGCTCTGAAACAGCAGGCAGATCACTGTCTCACACCTGTGAACCTAAAGCCAGGAAAGGTCGTGTGTGACAATGGCCAGAACCTGGTGGCAGCTTTGAGGCGAGGCCAGCTGACGCATGTTCCATGCGTGGCCCACGCGCTCAACCTGGTGGTTCAGAGCTTTGTAAAGTGATACCCATAGCTGTCTGAACTGCTGGTAAAAGTTCGCCGTCTGTCTGCACATTTTCGCAAGTCACCTGCTGCTTCAGCCGGCCTTGGCGGATTTCAGCGCTGTTAGCGTCTTACGGCACACAGACTGGTGTGTGATGTCCCCACGTGTTGGAATTCAACTCTGCACATGTTGGTCAGGATATGTGAGCAGAAGAGGGCAGTTGTGGACTACCTGCATCACCTAAGCCGTCGGGAAATGGTTCAAACTCCACACATAACACCTGAAGAGTGGAGATGGATGTCCGACCTATGTACTGTACTCCAAAACTTTGAGGACTCCACCAAGATGGTGAGCGGCGAGGACTCCATTATTAGCGTCACCGTACCACTACTCTGCCTTCTAAAACGGTCTCTGCTGAAAAACAAAGATGATGCATTGCAGGCCGAGCGCAATGACTTGGAGCAAGAAACAGTAGTGGATGTGGGTGAAAACACACAGTCCAGCCTCATCTCATCACAACGTGCAGTGGAGGACTATGGCGAGGAGGAGGAGGGTGAAGACATGGAGCAACTCTCTGGCCAAATTGAGGATATGACATGCACACCAGTCATACCCTCGATTCAGCGTGGCTAGCCAGAGGACAGGGGAGATGAGGAAGAGGAGGACAGCATGTTCAGTCATCGTGTTGGTCTGGATACTGAAGTGATGGCTGTTAAGAGTCTGGCGCACATGGCTGACTTTATGGTAAGCTGCCTGGCTCGTGACCCTCACGTTCAGAACATCTTGGCCGACAATCTGTACTGGTTGGCAACACTGTTAGACCCACGCTACAAGGAGAACTTTATGTCTGTCATTCATGAGGCGGAGAGGTCAGCCAAAATGCAGCAGTTCCAGAAGGCCATAGTCACGGAAGTAGGCAAATCATTCCCCTCACAAAACGCTAGCGGCATAGGTCAGGAATCGGTGGATAACCAAGGCGTACGGCCGAGAGGGGCACAAGTCCAATCCACCACAGGTAGGGGAACAGTCTTTACGAGGTGGGACAGTTATCTCAGCCCCTCATGTGCCACAGCCCCTGAGGTGCGGGGTAGTGCCACAAGAAATGCTAAGTTTGGCCAGATGCTGAAGGAGTACCTTGCCGATCGAACAACTGTACTGCGAGATTCCTCTGTGCCTTACAATTATTGGGTCTCCAAGCTGGACACGTGGCATGAATTGGCTCTCTACGCCTTGGAAGTCCTGGCCTGCACTGCCGCTAGCATTTTGTCAGAACGTGTTTTCAGTGCCGCAGGTGGAATAATTACTGATAAACGCACTCGCCTCTCAACTGAAAATGCTGACAGGCTGACTCAGATCAAGATGAACAAGGGTTGGATTGGGCCAGATTTCACCACACCACCAACAAATGACAACTGAATTTAAATTTTGTAATGGGAATTTGCCATGTACCTCCACTGACCCATGGGTACACACTTCTGGACTTCCGAGTGTCCAAGTGTGGGATCAGTAATGTGCGTGGACGTGTACTCGGCCTGTTGGTAGGAAGGAGGATCAGGTTGGGAAATGTGCGGTGCAGTATCACAGTTACTGACACTTGACCGTGTGGAAGACAGGGTGTTTGTGGAGGTGCCAATCAGACTTGAAGCATTAGCCGCTATCCAAGTAACAAGCTGTTGACACTGGTATTGGTTCAAGAGCGGTGTACCGCAGCGGTCCCCAACAATTTGGGACAGGACGTGTGAGCGAGTAGATGTGCCACTTTCTTGTTGCGAAATTAGTGCTTGCACACGACCTTGCCTCTGCCTTCACCACAATCACGTTCACCTCCTTGTTCCTTGCCAACGCCCTTGCGCATTTCGCTTGTATACAGCGACAACAGTGACAGGAGAGGATTTTAGTCCCTAACCTGTATTAAGGTAGTACGCACACCTGTCTGGTGACTGTTGAGATGACAAGAGTTAGGATTTTAGTTCCCTAACCTGTATAAAGGTATGACGTACAACAGTGTGGTGACTGTTGAGATGACAAGAGTTAGGATTTTAGTTCCCTAACCTCTTTAAAGGTATGACGTACAACAGTGTGGTGACTGTTGAGATGACAAGAGTTAGGATTTTAGTTCCCTAACCTCTTTAAAGGTATGACGTACACCTGTCTGGTGTCTGTTGAGATGACAAGAGTTAGGATTTTAGTTCCCTAACCTGTATAAACGTATGACGTACAACAGTGTGGTGACTGTTGAGATGACAAGAGTTAGGATTTTAGTTCCCTAACCTGTATAAAGGGTATGACGTACAACAGTGTGGTGACTGTTGAGATGACAAGAGTTAGGATTTTAGTTCCCTAACCTGTATAAACGTATGACGTACAACAGTGTGGTGACTGTTGAGATGACAAGAGTTAGGATTTTAGTTCCCTAACCTGTATAAACGTATGACGTACAACAGTGTGGTGACTGTTGAGATGACAAGAGTTAGGATTTTAGTTCCCTAACCTGTATGAACGTATGACGCACAACAGTGTGGTGACTGTTGAGATGACAAGAGTTAGGATTTTAGTTCCCTAACCTGTATAAACGTATGACGTACAAGAGTGTGGTGACTGTTGAGATGACAAGAGTTAGGATTTTAGTTCCCTAACCTGTATAAACGTATGACGTACAACAGTGTGGTGACTGTTGAGATGACAAGAGTTAGGATTTTAGTTCCCTAACCTGTATGAACGTATGACGTACAACAGTGTGGTGACTGTTGAGATGACAAGAGTTAGGATTTTTGTTCCCTAACCTGTATAAACGTATGACGTACAACAGTGTGGTGACTGTTGAGATGACAAGAGTTAGGATTTTAGTTCCCTAACCTGTATGAACGTATGACGTACAACAGTGTGGTGACTGTTGAGATGACAAGAGTTAGGATTTTAGTTCCCTAACCTGTATAAAGGGTATGACGTACAACAGTGTGGTGACTGTTGAGATGACAAGAGTTAGGATTTTAGCTCCCTAACCTGTATAAACGTATGACGTACAACAGTGTGGTGACTGTTGAGATGACAAGAGTTAGGATTTTAGTTCCCTAACCTGTATAAACGTATGACGTACAACAGTGTGGTGACTGTTGAGATGACAAGAGTTAGGATTTTAGTTCCCTAACCTGTATAAACGTATGACGTACAACAGTGTGGTGACTGTTGAGATGACAAGAGTTAGGATTTTAGTTCCCTAACCTGTATAAACGTATGACGTACAACAGTGTGGTGACTGTAATGGTTTGAAGAGAGGATTTTAGTCCCTAACCTGTATTAAGGTAGTACGTACACCTGTCTGGTGACTGTTTTGATGACAAGAGTTAGGATTTTAGTTCCCTAACCTGTATTAAGGTAGTACGTACACCTGTCTGGTGACTGTAATGGTTTGAAGAGAGGATTTTAGTCCCTAACCTGTATTAAGGTAGTACGTACACCTGTCTGGTGACTGTAATGGTTTGAAGAGAGGATTTTAGTCCCTAACCTGTATTAAGGTAGTACGTACACCTGTCTGGTGACTGTAATGGTTTGAAGAGAGGATTTTAGTCCCTAACCTGTATTAAGGTAGTACGTACACCTGTCTGGTGACTGTTTTGATGACAAGAGTTAGGATTTTAGTTCCCTAAACTGTATTAAGGTAGTACGTACACCTGTCTGGTGACTGTAATGGTTTGAAGAGAGGATTTTAGTCCCTAACCTGTATTAAGGTAGTACGTACACCTGTCTGGTGACTGTAATGGTTTGAAGAGAGGATTTTAGTCCCTAACCTGTATTAAGGTAGTACGTACACCTGTCTGGTGACTGTAATGGTTTGAAGAGAGGATTTTAGTCCCTAACCTGTATTAAGGTAGTACGTACACCTGTCTGGTGACTGTAATGGTTTGAAGAGAGGATTTTAGTCCCTAACCTGTATTAAGGTAGTACGTACACCTGTCTGGTGACTGTTTTGATGACAAGAGTTAGGATTTTAGTTCCCTAAACTGTATTAAGGTAGTACGTACACCTGTCTGGTGACTGTAATGGTTTGAAGAGAGGATTTTAGTCCCTAACCTGTATTAAGGTAGTACGTACACCTGTCTGGTGACTGTTTTGATGACAAAAGTTAGGATTTTAGTTCCCTAACCTGTATTAAGGTAGTACGTACACTTGTCTGGTGACTGTAATGGTTTGAAGAGAGGATTTTAGTCCCTAACCTGTATTAAGGTAGTACGTACACCTGTCTGGTGACTGTTTTGATGACAAGAGTTAGGATTTTAGTTCCCTAACCTGTATTAAGGTAGTACGTACACCTGTCTGGTGACTGTAATGGTTTGAAGAGAGGATTTTAGTCCCTAACCTGTATTAAGGTACTAAGTACAAGAGTGTGGTGACTCTAATGGTCACTGAAAAGCTTGGATTCCAATCTGTATCACCCTGCCTATATCCTCCTACATTAGTCCTGAGAAGGACTGTTCTGGTCACTGGAAATCTTGGACTCCGATCTGGATCACCCTATGTCCTCCTACATTAGTCCTGAGAAGGACTGTTGTGGTCAGCAGCAGTTTTCAGCCCTGATCCGGATCTACCTATGAGGGCCGCAAATCTGTCCCTAATCAGCAGCAGACACTCTCCCTACACTCACTGTCTGGATGGCTGTGTGCCGAGCACAGCGTGCCAGGAGTTATAAAGGCTCGGTGACGCTGTGCAGGGCGGCCAATCACTGCTATGTCACAACTAACAGGGCTTTGGCATTGCAGTGGTCTGTCAGCCAATCCCTGCACGTGGGCTGGCTCTCAAAAGAGCACCAACATGGAGAGATGACGACCACGAGCACAGCACGAGTATCGCGAGATTACTCGGTGCTCGGCGAGTCGCCCGAGTACAGTGATACTCGTGCGAGTACCGAGTAGTGGCGAGCATGCTCGCTCATCACTAACAGCAAACAAACAGGTCGTGTCATGGGCCACGAAAACGGCCCACAATATAAAACCATTGGCCAATGTACACCTCACCAAATGTGAGGTTACCACACACATTAGCCTATATATGAGTATGTAACCTACACAGTGTCTCCTGAATCCTGTGTAGATGAATTTTCAGGGCCACTGCCAGCAGCCTTAGGGACCATAAATTCATCCATTAGCAACTGAAATCTTCCTCGAAATTTGAGATGGCGGTCATGTGGTATGTGACCCGCCCCAGGGCCGTGGGGTACTCGGATCCCGGGCGTTGAGTAAAGGTGCTGTCACTGGTGGCCGGTGCCTGGGGCTGTGGCCCTGGTGGTCGCTGAAAAATGTGTAAAATAAAAAGAAATAAAATAAAGTTCATGACGCCACATACGGTACCTGGTAATGTTACCAGCGCTGCTTTCAGACCTCCAGGGATGATGGTAGGCAGCTGGATGGTTAATACTCCCCGCAGATGGAGCAGAATCCCTGGGGCAGTAATAGAAATGTAGAACTCACGCAGGAAGGCGGCTCTGCAGGTGGAGGCTGGATGCAGTCTGCATGCGGAGACTGGAATGTAACTTTTCTTGGCATAATGAAATAAGACACCACACACTGTTTAGGCTCTGCACGGGTTTACTGGTAACTTTCAGGCATCTTTCAAATAGTATACAGTCACAGGTTGCTTGCCTGGGTAGTCACCAGGGGATCTCTTTGAGGCCCTCAGTGGTGTTCCTGCCAGTTTCTCCCTCTGTCCTCACACTGTGCTGTTTCTCCCTTCCTTCCTAGCTCGGCCCTGCACAGAATCCTTCGCCGGTCCCCAAGGGTCACTGTAGAGGTAGCCCTTTACTAAGGGACTCACGACCCTATAAGGTGCCCTTTGTGGGAAGTATGCCATGGCTTGGTCGCGGCTCTCTGAGTAGTTCGCATCCCTCTGGTTTGGTGGCTCAGGGATAAACTCCTGCACCGCTCTCAGAGCCGGTCCTCCGTTGTCAGACTGGGTGCCTCCGGACCAGGCATGCCACCGGACTAGATTAGGGTGTTAACTGACACCCAAGGATCCCCCTTCTGTCTGGGTCACTGTCCTTTTAGGTGCTCTCCACTGCATCACTCGTAGTGTCCCCCTCTTCTTCTCTCTCCACAGACATTCTGCTCTAACGCCTTCGCACTCTTCACTACCCACCTAAGACTCCACCCACCGGGATCAGTTCCCTAGTAACGGGTTAACCAATTGATTCCCTGGCTCTAGGTGTGTGAATGCGTGTGGTGAGGGTCCCAGATTAACATCCCAACCCCCTGGACACACACTGGTGTGGGTGCAGTACCCCTCCCTGGTGCACTGACCAATGGGGTGCCACATATGTCATTCAACATTTGGTAATAAGAAGTTAATAAGAGTCATTTCCAGAGTACAATGCAAGCTGATGATGTAACTCCAGCACTTTCATCTGGGTGTCTTTAATCTCTCTCCTGAGATTTTCCTTAAGGTGCTGTACTTTTTCAATGATAATTGACTCGCTCTCTTCGATTTTTTTTTTCTTGGTGTGTTGGCTGCTGCGCTGCTGTTTCAGGCGACCAAACACACTGCTACTTAGTGAGTTAGTTGGTGCAGGGTCAGGTGTGACATCGTTTACGTCGTCCCTTATGGCCTGAGTTGGTTGCACAGAATGGGCCCCAGATGTTTCAAGGGTACTATCCTCGTCGTGACCGTCATGGGCCTGGGCTTGTGGTGGCGCCGCGCTGCTTGTGGTCTTGTATGTGAATGAAATATGCATGCTTCAAAATTTTGGGTGTATTCTTAGTAGTAGAAATCCTACATCAGACATTTGTAAGACAAATAACTTAGAGGCTGGATGCTTGAGGCCAGGAAATGTAAGTCTTCATAGTAGATGTAGTGTACTGGTCAGTCTGAATATAGCCCTTCATCACATTCATGGTTCTGTTTGAAATCGCGAACAAATTCGTCTTTCATAGACCGCCAATGTGTTAAAATGCAGTTTGCTGCGATTTGGAACAACAAAAACTAATTGTTTGTGGTTTTAAAAAAAAATAAATGTAACCATGCAACAGTCATTTTTACCATGTTATCACTACTGCAGCAACCACACATGTAACCCATCCACAAAAAAACACCAATAATTTTTTTTTCTCAGATGATGTGAGGGCTATGAATGTGGGGTGCAGTTTGATAAAGATCTTATTCCAAACACACTCCATAAAGAGGTGATCACTGTGTCGATTGTGGGTCTTGTCCCAAATACAGGGGTTCTTCTTCACCTGCTGTATCAGGGCGCTGTTACTGGTGGTCCAGGCTACATCAGAGGCTATGACCCAATTCCGTTTTTGTTTGGCTTTGCCCTGAAAAAGTCCAGAAAACTGTCTCAAAAGCATATCAAAATCTATATGTCATCAATGTCACATTGAACAATGAGATGAAAATGGTACAAAACCTTAACAACAAATAACCACAGGACACGTAGAAATGATGGGTGCCAATGTTGACCATTCTTACATTATGCCAACTTGCATATTGTCAAATTTCAACAACAACAACTATACCATTAAAAACCTACGGCAAGAAAAAACAAAAATAACACATTTCCATACCGGTTGCGAGGTCGGCACTTCACTCCATGTGTTATCAGCAACATTTGATGATTTTGGCTTGCTGATCTAAGAAAGGGACACTACAATTATTGTAAATTCTTAACAGGATGTTAACAAATTAGGAAATGTATATTCTAAAAAATCAAATAAAAAAAAAACAATATGTACCTGGGCATGGGTACAGGTGTGCATTGCCTAAGGGTACCTTTACACGCCGCAACTTTTGGCAGCGATAGGAGGCAATCTAACATGCGCAAGCACATTTTTCATGGTTGCCTCCGATCGCCAAAGGCGCTTTTACACGCCCCAATTTCGTCCTCAACCTAAGGCGATGTGTCGCCCCGGAAGTCGCCACACCAACAGCGGGAAACATCCGGTAGACTCCCGTCACCGCTTCACACGCCGCAATCCCCAAAGGAATGTGGGCGTACATGTTCAGCGTGGCGAAAACATAGGCATGGCAGACTGGTGTATACCGCGCCCCAAGCACACTGACTAGACAACGTAATAGTGTTATGATTGGTCAGCCTGCGCTGGAAGGCTGGCTAACACATGACGCCATTTTATTTCGGAGTTTGGCACCAATACACACTCAAATATGGCGAGGTATCAACTGACAGCCAATGGGAAGACAGTAGCCACCACCAATCATCGCTGATGGGGCGCGGTCTCCAGCACGCTGTGGCACGCTTCCGAGAAATCAGTAGGTGACGCAGATTCCATCCCTATCGCCCCTTCACACGCCAAAAGCAGGGAATTTCGCCTTCATGATTTTGGAGCAGTGCTGTGAAATCGGAACCAGGTGCAACCTTTTTCATAGCCGCCAAATTCCCCAATTACACATCGCAATTGTAAAGGCAATTTCACGGCGATGGTGACGGGGCAACAGATTGCCGGTCAGATTCCTCGCCATTGTTGCGGCGTGTAAAGGTACCCTTAGGGTACCTTTACACGTCGCAACTTTTGGCAGCGATAGTAGGCAATCTAACATGCGCAAGCACATTTATCATGGTTGCCTCAGAACGCCGAAGGCGCTTTTACACGCCGCAATTTCGCCCTCAACCTAAGGCGACGTGTCGCCCCGGAAGTTGCCACACCAACAGCGGGAAACATCTGGTACACCCCCGTAGCCGCATCACACGCCACAATCCCCAAAGGAATGTGGGCGTACATGTTCAGCGCGGCAAAAACATAGGCATGGCAGACTGGTGAATACCCCGCCCCAAGCACGCTGATTAGACAACGCATTAGCGTTATTAGTCAGCCTGCGCTGGAAGGCTGGCTAATACACGACGCCATTGCCCTTGTGTGGTGGTGATTGGACAGCTCTTCAAATATGGCACCCTGTGAAGTGACAGCCAATGGAAACACAGTAGCCACCACCAATCATTGCTGACGGGGCACGGTCTCCAGCACGCTGTGGCATACCTACGGGAAATCAATAGGTGATGCAGATTCCATCACTATCGCCCGTTCACACGCCAAAAGCCGGGAATGTCGCCTTCATGATTGCCTCTGATTTTGGAGCAGTGCTGTGAAATCGGAACCAGGCGCAACCTTTTTTTTTTGCACCAAATTCGCCAATTACACACCGTAATTTTGAGGCAATTTCACGGCGATGGTGCTACAGATTGCCGGTCAGATTTCTCACCGCGGTTGCAGTATGTAAAGGTACCCTAAGAGCGTCTCACAATTTTGGACGTAAGGTAAAGAATGTTTGTACCGTGTTAGCGAGTATATAGAAAAATATTGGAATCTGACAGTCCTCATTGGTTGATACCTTTTAATGACTAACTGAAAAGATGGTAAGTGAAGCAAAGTAAGCTTTCGAGACACTTCCTTCGTCAGGCTAATAATGACACAAAATCTGAAGACACATACATATATTTAAAAAAACAAGGCCATATGTTTAATGCAAATTTTTGAAAAACCTTAAAAAATCAGTGTGCCACAAAACAAAGGCAAGAATGTCCTGGGTGACTTTGGGCACATGTGTTTACTTACAATGAAAAACAAGAGAGGACAAAAACACATTACACATAGGGATGGGCGATTCCTAAACTACTCGGAATCGCTATACTCCGACGAGTCTGAGTCCAGGACTCGCTACTCGTTGCGAGTCTAGCGATTCCAATGTTAATGAATGGGGAACGAGTATTGCAGCGATTCCTCTGCTGCCGGACCCTATAAGGGGTCTGGCAGCAGAGGAAAAACCTGCAAATCCCCATGTTATTCTTTTAAAGCCAGCGGCAAAAAGCCGCTGGCTTTTAAAGAATAGTAAAAAGAAAAATAAAGGATTGAAAGGGGGTGTGGGGGGTGTGGGGGAGGGTGGAGAGGGTGGGGGGTGCACCGGACCGGCCGGCTACTTACCGCTGCCACCACCCGCGCTGGCCGCAGACTCGCTCCCCGAGTCTCTGCTGCTCTTTCCGGAGATTCCCGAATGGTGACAGAGCAGTGAATAAATTAACTTCCGTCACCGCTCGGGAATCTCCGTAGGCAGAGCGAATCTGGCTGACAACAGGGTTCAGCTCAGGTCATAGTGACCTGAGCTGAACCCTGACTGTTTAGTCAGTTCTCAGCTCTGCTACATCCGCAGTGCTGAGATTACGTTTTGGACTACGTCGGACGGAAGAGGACTTTTTAAATAAAGATGGAGTCCCTAATTATCTTCTGTTTTATTTCTAATAAAATTATTTTTCTCTGTATTGTGTTTTTTTTTTATATTGATTACTGGAAATTCATGGCGGTCATGTCTAATATTGGCGTGACCGCCATAAATTTCGGGCTTAGGGCCAGCTGATAATACAAAGCTGGCCCTAACCCCTTTATTACCCAGTGAGCCACCTGCCACCATGGCCACTGGAAGAATGGGGTTCAGCGCCAGAAGATGGCGCTTCAATGAACGCGCCATCTTCTGGGGCGGCTGCGGGCGACAATTTGCAGCGGGGGGTGCCCAGAAAGCTTGGGCCTCCCTGCGCTGCAGATTCCAGCCCCCAGCTGCTTAGCTGTACCTGGCTAGATATAGAAATTGTGCGGAGCCCCACGCATTTTTTTTTTTTATTATTTCATGAAATTCATGAAATAATAAAAAAGGGAGCTCGCCTATATTCTTGTGTCCGGCCAGGTACAAATAGGCACCTGGGGGTTGGGGGCAGCCCGTCGCTGCCTGCTGGATCCGGCTGGTTACAGAAATACGGCGAAGCCCACGTCATTTTTTTTTCTGAAGCGCCATCCTCTGGCGCTGAGCCCCACTCTTCCAGTGGCCCTGGTGCGGTGGCTCACTGGGTAATAAAGGTGTTAGGGCCAGCTAATAATAAAAAGCCCGAAATTTATGGCGGTCAAGCCAATATTAGACATTACCGCCATGAATTTCTATTAAATTGTTTTAAAAAAAACACAACACAGAGAAAATTTTTTTTATTAGAAATAAAAAAAAAATGTCATTAGGGACTCCATCTTTAATTAAAAAAATCCTCTTCCGTCCGACGTAGTCCAAAGCGTGATGTCCACTCTGCTACATCCCTGTGCATAGATATACATGTCTGTACACAGGGATAGCAGGCTTGAGAACAATCTCAGCTTTACTACATCTCTGTGCACAGACATACATGTCTGTACACAGGGAGAGCAGGCGGGCTCTAGGACCTTGGAGCTGCCGCAGCCCGCAGAAGCCGGAGCCCAGCACAGAGCACACAGCAGACAGCCAGAAGAGAGGTAAGGAGCATTTCTCCCCCCTCCCTTCCTTCGCTCCCCGCTCGCTCCCCCCAGCCCAGTCCTAACTTAGGACGGGGGGGTGGACTCGTTACTGTGCTAGTAATCCCTACGATTACTCGCAGAGTAATGAGTCAGGCAAATCCCTTACTACTCGGCGAGTACCGAGTAGTAACGAGTAGATTCGCCCATCCCTAATTACACATCATTATATGTAACCTTGCATAAAGTAATACTCACAATTTCTGAACTGTCATCTGAATCATTGTTGAAAGACTCCTGCATTTGTAAAGATGGTAGCAAAACAAAAATTTCAGCACTTGGACAGCCGCAGCTGCTGATTCCGGCAGAAAACAGGATTGAAGGGCATATTTGCCCACCGGTTCTGTTTTGTCTGGGGCTGTCAAGTTCTGTCCAGTGCTTCCTGCAAAACACCGGACAGAACCTGACAGCATAAAATCGTGGTGTGAAGCTAGCCTTACAGCAAAACTCTGAGAGAGTTCACCACAGGAGGCGTGCAGCACAATTGCTTCCTGATTAATTAACAAGTTGCAGTCATCATGTGATGTGTGATGATGTGGATCACATGTGCCCAAATAACCAATAAAAAAACGCACAGAAGCGCAAAGTAAAAACGCAGACTAACGCACGTCAATAAAGATCTAAATCGCACTTCAGAATAACAATCCATTTTTCATAGATTTCAATGTTAAAAAGTGCAATGCATTTCCATTGCGTTTCGCTGAACGCATCTAAAAACGTTGCAAGCCGTGTTTGGCATAGCGGTTGAAAAAAACGCATTGCACAAATTCTAGACATTTAAAAAAAAAAATGGCATGCGGTTTGGACCCGTGGAAACCTAACCAGGCGAAACGTGCGCCCGTCGTCCTCCCCGCACCTCCCTTCCCACCACTTAAACGTATGTAACCTACACTTACTAAGAAAGAAATGGATTAAAGAAATCTTCTATCAATGGTGAGTGCCGTCTTTTCTTCTAGATATTAGACATACAGATTTTGATGCATATTCTCAAAATCTGCTTCAAAAGAAGCAGCAAACTAACCATGGGCACAGCAGGATTCCCTGCTGCATGATAACCACTGTGTAACGTGAGGATGTCTGAGGTTCATGGAGGGGGCCCAGAAGAATGATGATTGTGGCAACGATGCTGAAGCATTCTAAGTAATACGGTAGGAAGATAATGGCTGTGCCAAAAGAGTGGGGACTCACTCAGAGCTGTATTTGGCAGCTTTCAGTTCCTTTTAAGGTGTTTTCTAGGCCCTTGATTTTGCCTCCATTGATTTGAATGGTGTTCGGAACTTTGGCGAAATATGCCCATTTGGTGAACCAAACTGAATCTGAACTTCAAAAGGTTTGCTCCTCTCTATCTGCCATGTCAGCGCACACCACACTGTTTCTGGGAGGGTAGGTGTCACATGCCCCATCAGTTAACTTAGTTGAACCTGCTGCCGGATTGACAGATTGAAGGACAAGGCAGCACAGCAGTCCGGCAATCTGGCAGCAGTTTCAACTGAGTTCACACCATGGAAACCTACAGCTGTGAATTCAGTTTAATTTCTGCCAGATTGCCAGGCTGCTGTGCCGCTGTGTCCCACATTTCGTCATTCCAACAACACGGTAGCACGTTCAACTGAGTTCACTGATGGCAGTTGGGAGCTCCCAGTGTGAACTCCAGTGACCTGACTGTAAGATCTTCGGACTGCTGTCTCCCCATGTCTCGTAATTCGACAGTCTGTAAGCAGGTTCAATTGAGTTCACTAACAGCAGTGATGAACTTTGGTGAACTCAGTGATATCACCGCTTCTCACAGCCGAGGGTCCCCCTGCAGCTCTCTGTGGATCCCAGAAGCTGCAGAGAGTGGTTGCATTTTCCATCATTGCAGCTTATGAATGTAGCAGTGCCTGGATCTTCATGGAACTTCATAT
Organism: Allobates femoralis; assembly: GCA_033576535.1. Lineage (NCBI taxonomy): Eukaryota > Metazoa > Chordata > Amphibia > Anura > Aromobatidae > Allobates > Allobates femoralis. Next base: position 668,049,302 of record JARQOC010000002.1, on the reverse strand, counting down.
GTCGGATTACGTCAGACCTGCAGGGGTGTTTTGGGGATTAATAAAGTGGTGAAAGAGGGTATCTGTGTTTTTATTTCAAATAAATATTTTTTTGGTGTTTGCATTTATTTTTTTTTAATTATATGTTAGTAATGGAAGGGGGGTCTCATAGACCCCTACCCCTTGCTAACATAGAGCTTGATGGCAGCTTTGATTTTTCCCCAATTGCCTCTGCACCAAGGTAATTGGGAAGAGCCGGGTAAGCGCTAGGTTGGAAACATCTAATGGATGCGGCAATTCCAGGGTGACTGTGGGATGTTATTTTTAGTCAGAGGAATGGCCTAATAACCTTATCTATTTAAATAATTTAAAAATAAGTGAAGGGTCCCCCATATTTTGATATGCAGCCAAGATATAGCACACAACTGTGCTTTATATGTATTGTGTTTGAAAATATGGGGGACCCCATGCCAGTTTTTCCAATTATTTATATATATTTACACTAGCGTGTGTAGGGCAACCAATCACAGATCCCAGCACAGAGGGTGGGTAAGTATAATCCTTCTTTTAATCCCCATTTTTGCTTCCTTTTGCAGCCCCAAACCCTTTATTCGGGTTGCCAAACCTAAACAGTAACACGGACCCCCAAACTTATAATTAGGGATCACTCATCAGTAGCCATGACCCCCTGACGAAGCATTCTTGAAATATGCCTCGGGTGTTTGGGGAATGAGTCTGAACATGTCTCTTTTATTTTATGCACAATTCGTCCATAGGCAGGGAGAATGTTGCACTGTTACCCAGGCATTACTGTAATTGTTGTGCATTCAGGCAAACCACTATTGCATGCTTATTGAACTTTTTCCAGGGAAATCTCCTGTAGTAAATACATGTATTCCCCTTAGAATAATTATATTGTAAAATATTTTCTTACAACTTTACAACGTGTCGCTCCTCTGATGTTCTGCCAGGAAATGGGTCACAGCAGGAACCGTCAGTTGCTTCAAAAAGGTTTGATGATGATGTCTTAAAACAAACCAAACTAACAGATGACAGCCTGATTGACACTGGAACAGGAGGCAGATTGGTTCAAGAATGATGTTGTTATGTTTACTATTCTTCTTTTTTTCTAGGTCAAAATGGCAATAGAAAAGAGAGACAACATGTTTACAAATCCCCTTCCCTTTATTCATACCCTATTTCATCAATTTGTTGAACTTTATGGACATTTGTCTTTTTTGCAAAACTATTCTATGTACTGTATAAAATTGACAACTTGTTTTTTCACTTTCCTTATAAATAGTGAATGTCCTTACATACTCAAATACTATTTTACCATTACTCATATCATAGGGATACATCAGATTGACAAGGGAATGGCAACACTCAACTGTAACTTTACTCATCCATCACCAGATGGAATAACAGCAGAATAGGTCAATAGAGAGTTCTAAAACAAAGTTCCAGAAATGATATTTTATTGGGAAATGTCAGACTTGTAAAACAGTTACAGTAGAAGAGTTAACAAAGATCTTCTTAAAAGGGATGACTATTCAAATCAATTACGGGCACTTGAGGCATCATGACGTGGCCAAATATTTTGTGCACCTTCCCATCTACATGTTTTCCCTCTATCAGTGGCGTAACTTGAAGCTCACGGACCCCAATGTAAAAGCTCCAATGAGACCCCCAATTATTTTAAAATTTTAATAGCATTAGTCTTTTTTTATAAATCAGCGGGACCTTTGGGGCCCCCTAGGTTCCAGGGCTTGGGTGCAATTGCAACCCATGCACCCATTGTAGTTACATTCCTGCCCTCTATCTCACCTTCTTCCTTTCTGTTATTGACAGCTCTGGTATTACTAAGATAGAGAAGGACAGAAATAGATGGAAAACCAGGTGGGGGCTCAGTGGTTAGCACTGTACGATGGCTCAGTGGTTAGCACTGCAGTCTGGCAGTGCTGGGGTCCTGGATTCAAATCCCACCAAGAACAACATCTGCAAGGAGTTTGTATGTTCTCCCCGTATTTGTGTGTGTTTCCTCCATGTACTCCAGTTTCCTCCCACATTCTAAAGACATACTGATAGGCAGCATAGATCCTAAACCTTAAAGGGAACCTGTCAGGTGGTTTATGCCCCTCCAGCTATCACTGTCTGTAGCTGCAGCTTTATAATACTATTCTAATCATCCCTGTCTGACCTCATAGTGTAATGTGAAAGGTGAAAGAAAAGCATTTATACAATTACATTTCAGTCCCCACCTTGGAGGAGGGAGACTGTCTGGCAAGATAATAGTTAACTCACTTTTAACTTGGATAGCTAAAGGACCTGTGTGATGTAACAATCATGTGACCATAGTGGGCGGAGTTAAGCCAGCAAAAGTAATGTTCTATGAGAACTTAGCTCCGCCTATTGTAGTCACATGGTTGTGACATCACATCAGGTCTCCCAAAATGTTTTAGCACAAGGCTAAAATGTTAACTATTAACCTGCCAAACAGTCTCCGTCCTCCAAGCAGGGGACTGACTGCCTCTTTACATAAGAAAATGCAAGTGTATTGTTTCTTTTTTTTACCGTTCACATTACACTATGAGCTCAGACAGGGATGATAAGACTGGTATTATAAAGCTGCAGCTACAGACAACAGTGATAGCTAGGGAGGCACAAACTAGCAGACAGGTTCCCTTTAAAGGGAACAGTGATGATCATGTTTTTAAAATGCTGTGGAATTAATAAGGCTGTATAAATCAGTAAAATAAATTCATTAATGTGGAAAATTGAACATAAATCTTTGGCCACATCATGATGCCTGTACTGTGTTGACAGACTCCATTTATTGCCCTTCTGATATTTGTCAAACATGAACAGCTTATGTTGGGTACAAATGAATGGTTCATGATCAGGAGCTAAGCAAATTGCTTGTTGTATTGCCTGCTAACAGCAGAGACTGAAGCTAGCTCTGCTGCTGAAATGCTGCTATTAATCCCAGACAGTGATAAAGTGTCAATTCCCTGGCAGAGTGATTTGAGCACCTGCAACGGCTGCAAGGGATGGGGAGTTCTTGATAGCCAGGCCGGTGATACTTCAGGGAGGTCACGGTGGCTGTGGCCTAGCTCCAAGGCCCTGGCCATGCAGTGATGGGGGTTATTTTCAGGGAATATGAGTCTTTTTGTGACGCCACCTGTGGTATTCAGCCAGGGATGGCCAACGCTGCTTGGATGAGCCCCAGGTGATGGTATTGTGGCAGAAGGGGATGGTAACACTCGCCACAGGTGGAGCGGGGCCCTAGGATAAATTGTGAGAGTCTTTTGGGAGGATAGTAGTTGTAGTTGGGGTGCAGAAGCTGACAAGGAGGGCGCGGGAAATAACGGGATGACACAAAGGAGAGCAGTTTTTTTAGCTTTACTTGGCAAAACGAGGTGCAGTCCGGGGGCACTTGTTACCAGGTCCAGAATGGTCCGGTCAGCCTGGAAGCATTTGGGATCCACGTCGTCAGGTGGGTTTGGAGGCATTCCTGCTGCGCTCTCAGTTTGGGGTCCTAGCTGCCTGTGAGCTACTCTGCAGCCCTCTTCCTGCTACATCTGAAATCATGGACACATTGTTACATTTGTACACGGCCACAAAATGGAGCAATGTGTCCATGATTTCACTGCAACCAGTAAGTTGCAAGTGAAATTGCATGCAATGTTGCGACGTTTAAAGGTACCCTATCACTATTGTGATAATATATGTTATGTGTGTTTAATTTTGTTTTAACAGAAATAAACACATTTATTGGTAATTTTTGTTATTTATTTAGTGATTAAAAAAATATATTTTTACAATTTTTCTTTTACCTTTATAAACTTTTTTACTTAGTCCCTCTGTATGACTTTAGGACATGGCAAGTCTTTACACCTGTCAGGTTTACAAATTGCATGTTGTACCCTGTTTTCCTGCTGGATCTTACAGGTCCATCATATATGGGAGATCCAGAGGTCATCGTTTGATCTCCTGTTGCGATGACAAACCTCGGCTCCCCCATGGTCATGTCACGTAGGTGCTGGAGAGGTGAAAGAAGGAGCCCCCAAACTTTTATTTGCTTTAATTACTATTGGTTGTGGTATATGGAAGATTGCCAAAGGTTAACATCATCAGGACCCTGACCCAATCAGGTCCTGATGATGTTGCAGGTCAGAATTACTGGTATGCACTGGAATCTCAGACACTGAGGGTCCTGATCCCCTCCTGATCACTGACCATAGTTGAACAAAGCCCAGCATGTGCCATTGTTTATCTACTGTGGATGATGGGAGAACAGGTTAACAAATATGACTCACAATCAAAGACTATGGGAATATGGAAAGATGATTCTGGGGTAGTCAATCTGCCTGCTGACTTGTATGAAGAGGGCAATTGGGAATTATGTACAGAACCATTCACTAAATTAAAAAATACCCAAACGAAATTGACACCAAGAGGTGCTTTAGACAGCGCTGATATCTTTATAAAAGTGGTTAAAGATGAACTAAGATCTCAACACACAGTCCAGGTCTATCACAGAATATCACATATGAAGACATGTTATCGTTCTTAACATTGTCATCTAATAGATATCTTGTGTGTAAAGCCTCTGACAAAGGAGAGAATATAGTATTGATGGATTATGATAGGTATAAGAATATGTGACATACTATCTTACACAATGAAGTAATAAAGTATTACTGTACTTTATGACAAGAGCCTGCTTCAGTTTTTTTGAATCACTGATCCAAACCTTGATTCATTCTCTAGATTCAAAACTTGCTTAAAGAATGAGATGGAATTCATGATTAATAACTATCCAGTTATACCTACTTTTTATTTGTTGCCTAAGATTCAGAATGGACTAAGTTTGAGCGATAGTGGCGGGATAAACCGAATTTGTCAGAATGTGGGAAGGTACCTAGACACATATTACGCTCATTTGTTACCTCACTGTGTTCCTATTAAGGGAAACTTGTGCAAAGATCCCCAACTTTAAGCTCAGGAGCCACATGTGGCTCATGGCCTGTAATATGTGGCTTTGGACTATCTACCAGCCTGGTACATTAGCACCAAGTCTAAAGCCGGCTTCACACCACGGTTTTCTGCTGTCAGGTTCTGTCCAGTGTTTTACAGGATGCACTGGACAGAACCGACAGCACCGGACGAGCAGAAACTGAGGGCAATATGCCCTCCGATCTTGTTTTTTGCAGGATTCGTTTCTGCTCGTTGATGCTTTTGTCTGCGGTGCTGAAATTTCAGCCTGCATGTGCAGGGGAGCTGCCCACAGTACTGAAATTTCAGCGTTCTGTGCAGTGGAGCTCTCCATGGTGCTGAACGTTCAGCCCGTGTGAGCAGTGGAGCTCTCCATGGTGCTGAACATTTAACAGTGGCTCTGAAATGCTGCTGCTGTCCTTGGTGCTGAATTTCAGAGGCAGCGCTGTTCTGTAAATGGCGTCCGGGAAACAATTGGATTTTTTGCGGGATCCGGGGCTATCCGGTGCCCATAGACTCCAATGTTATGGGCGCCGGATCGCCCCGGATTCGGGAGGATCCGATTTTGTATCTGGTGGAAAAAACTAACTAAACTGCATCAGGGAGAAAACCACAAAACCAAATGGCCAAATAGGACCATTCCAGCACCATAGGCATACATGGTGGCAAAACCAGATGTGAAGCCGCCTAACAACCATGAAGAGCAGGTCTACAGATGGTGACTTTTGTGAGGAACCCTTGATCTTGGTATACTAACTCAGTGGGATTTATGTGGAAAGACTTTGGCTGTCATACTGTAAAGTGGGCTCTAGGTGTCACTGCTGTGAGGGGGCAGGAGCTAAATGTGGCTTGTGACCCTCTCTCGGAGGTCAATGTGGCGCTCAAGGTCAGAAAAGTTGGAAACCTCTGCACTAGTGACTTACTAATAAAACTTTATGACATCACACTTGAAGTAGTAAAGTAAATGTTGTCATTCACAACTAAACTTGTCCCTCAAAAAACATACTGTATGTATGTATATTTTAGCGCTCCAGTTTACCTATATACGCCTTAACAAACTGTGATCTTTACCCTAAGGTTGGAGACACACTGAGCAAGACACATGCAAGATACTCGCATGTGTCTCTCATGATTTAGCCGGAACTGCCACTTGGGATGGAAGAGTGGAGTAGCATTGGAACACAAGCAGCTGACGCCCTCCTGTCCAGGCAGCCGGTCGCCGTTCCAGGTGAGTCATGAGAGACTAGTGTGTGCCTCTGGCCTAATGGGTAGTATGTGGCCTGTTTGGGCCATGACATTATCTTGCACATACAGTCCATTCAAATTGTAATATTCATTTTACAAACACATTTGGTGGTTACAAAGCCAACCTTCACGTCCATTAATACTATAAACTATTAATGTTTTTCATTTGAAATATTTGTTGCTAATAAGAATAAACACTATTTTCACCTGACATTAATCTTACAGTGATTTATTGCTCCACTTTACCTTGCTACTTCCCTTTGCCTCTTCTCTTTATATCGTTTAGCGCCAAAGAACCTTTCTGTTGGAGAAAAAAACTTTTTTGGCATTAACATAACACTTCTATACATTTACTTACGTTTATGCCATAGATTTCCTGTCAAGTATGACAATGTGAAGGGGGAAAATTAGTCAGATTTTTATGAAACTGTTCCCAATACTAAACCTGAAGAGGTAATGGAGCATGACAGCTTATTCGCCTTGAGGATAGCTATAAATTAGAGTGCACAGATGGAAGAAACATTCTGCAGTGAGCAAAAAGCGTTTTATTGGCAGCCCTAGAGAAATTATACATCCTGCCCAATTTACAGAATGTTTGTGCATTGGAGTAATGTACGATACATAAGGTCTGGGTTCAGGGATATTCAGGAGGAAGTTTTTATTGATGATTTTCCTACACATTTCAGAAAAAGGCAGAAGCCGCTGCTCACATCTAATCCAACATCCAGAAGTTTTACATGTCTCTCCCCAGGTAATATAATAAGTTACATGTGTATCTTATTTACTGCTAATCTGATTTACAGGGGTTGATTTCGACAAAGGTTTCAGAAAAGTTGTATTCTTCAAAAAAACTTTATATCATTAATGGCACCTTTACAGGTGGCAACATTTCTAGGGTGTCAACAGGTAACTTACTGGCTGCAGTGAAATCATGGAGACATAGTTCTATCTTGTTGCTGTGTACAAATGGAATCACGTCTCCATGATTTCACTGCAGCCAGTAAGTTACCTGTTGACACCCTAGAAACGTTGCCGCGTGTAAAGGTACCATAACAGCTGAAATGTTTGTCCTTATTGATTACTTTATGATATATTAACCCCTTCACCCCCCGGCCTATTTTGACCTTAATGACCAGGCCATTTTTTTCTATTCTGCCCAGTGTCCCTTTATGAGGTTATATCTCTGGAACGCTTCAATGGATCCTAGCGATTCTGAGATTGTTTTTTCGTGACATATTGGGCTTCATGTTAGTATTAAATTTAGGTTGATAATTTTTGCGATTACCGTATATACTCGTGTATAAGCCGAGTTTTTCAGCCCAAAATTTGGGCTGAAAAGTCCCCCCCTCGGCTTATACACGGGTCTATACGGTAGACCCGTGTGGTGGGGGCTGTGTGGTGGGGGCTGTGGAGGCTGGAGGAGGCAGGGGGGGGCTGCTGTATGAGCGGCCCCGTCACGTGGGGCCGCTCATTATATATGCACTGCTTCCCCTGTCAATCAGCGCAGGGGGAAGCAGTGCATATGGCCCCCCCAAAAGCTGGCACTGTCCCCCCTTGTAAGGCCCCCCCCCCGCTGCTTATACATTACCCTCCCGGTGTTCTGATCGGCGCCGCTCCTCGGTGCTGCGTCGCCGTCTTCATCCTCCCGCGCTCGCTGCATCCATCCGGGTTCTCCGGCGGTCGCAGCGATATGACGTCATCGCGCGACCGCCGGAGATCCTGGATGCAGCCAGCGCGGGAGGATGAAGACGGCGACGCAGCACCGAGGAGCGGCGCCGATCAGAACACCGGGAGGGTAATGTATAAGTAGCGGGGGGGAGGCCTTACAAGGGGGGACAGTGCCAGCTTTTGGGGGCTGTTGGTACCCCCAGGGGGCTGCTGGGTACCCCCTGGGGGCTGCTGGGTACCCCCAGGGGGCTGTTGGTACCCCCTGGGGGCTGTTAGTACCCCCAGGGGGCTGCTGGGTACCCCCTGGGGGCTGTTGGTCCCCCCTGGGGGCTGTTGGTACCCCCAGGGGGCTGTTGGTACCCCCAGGGGGCTGCTGGGTACCCCCTGGGGGCTGTTGGTACCCCCTGGGGGCTGTTGGTACCCCCAGGGGGCTGCTGGTACCCCCAGGGGGCTGCTGGGTACCCCCTGGGGGCTGTTGGTCCCCCCAGGGGGCTGTTGGTACCCCCAGGGGGCTGCTGGGTACCCCCTGGGGGCTGTTGGTACCCCCTGGGGGCTGTTGGTCCCCCCTGGGGGCTGTTGGTACCCCCAGGGGGCTGCTGGTACCCCCAGGGGGCTGCTGGGTACCCCCTGGGGGCTGTTGGTCCCCCCTGGGGGCTGTTGGTCCCCCCTGGGGGCTGTTGGTACCCCCAGGGGGCTGCTGGTACCCCCAGGGGGCTGCTGGGTACCCCCTGGGGGCTGTTGGTCCCCCCTGGGGGCTGTTGGTCCCCCCTGGGGGCTGTTGGTACCCCCAGGGGGCTGCTGGGTACCCCCTGGGGGCTGCTATATGTACCCCTGGGGGCCTGCTGTATACCACTGGGGCTGCTGTATACTACCACTGGGGCTGCTGGGGCTCCTGTATACTACCACTGGGGCTGCTGGGGCTCCTGTATACTACCACTGGGGCTGCTGTATACTACCACTGGGGCTGCTGGGGCTCCTGTATACTACCACTGGGGCTGCTGGGGCTCCTGTATACTACCACTGGGGCTGCTGGGGCTCCTGTATACTACCACTGGGGCTGCTGGGGCTCCTGTATACTACCACTGGGGCTCCTGTATACTACCACTGGGGCTGCTGTATACTACCACTGGGGCTGCTGGGGCTCCTGTATACTACCACTGGGGCTGCTGGGGAATCTGTATACTACCACTGGGGCTGCTGGGGCTCCTGTATACTACCACTGGGGCTGCTGGGGAATCTGTATACTACCACTGGGGCTGCTGGGGAATCTGCATACTACCACTGGGGCTGCTGTATACTACCACTGGGGGGCCTGTATACCACACTGCTGGGGGCTGTATAACTGTGCTGGGGTCCACCCTCGGCTTATACACGAGTCAATAGTTTTTTCCAGATTTTTGGGGCAAAAGTAGGGGGGTCGGCTTATACACGGGTCGGCTTATACACGAGTATATACGGTATTTGTGAAAAAATTAAAAATTTGGCAAAATTTTTGAAAATTTAGCAATTTTCAAATTATGAATTTTTATTCTGCTAAACCAGAGAGGTATGTGACACAAAATAGTTAATAAATAACATTTCCCACATGTCTACTTTACATCAGCACAATTTTTGAAAAAAAAAAAATTTTTGTTCGGACGTTATAAAGGTTCAAAGTTCATCAGCAATTTTTCATTTTTCCAGCAAAATTTACAAAGCCATTTTTTTAGTGACCACATCACATTTGAAGTCCCTTTTAGGGGTGTACATGACAGAAAACACCCAAAAGTGACACCATTCCAAAAACTGCACCCCTCAAGCTACTCAAAACTACCTTCAAGAAGATTATTAACCCTTCAGGTGCTTCACGGGAACTAAAGCAAAGTGGAAGGAAAAAATGGTCATTTTAATTTTTCCAACAAAAATGTTCTTTTAGCCTCAATTCTTTCATTTTCACATGGGGAACAGGATAAAATGGATCCTAAAAATTGTTGGGCAATTTCTCCTGAGTACATCGATATCTCATATGTGGTCATAAACCACTCTTTGGGCGCACGGCAGGGCTCAGAAGGGAAGGAGCGCAATTTGACTTTTGGAGCTAATTTTCCATTCAAAAAGTGAAATGGCGCTCCTTCCCTTCTGAGCCCTGCCGTGCGCCCAAAGAGTGGTTTATGACCACATATGAGATATCGATGTACTCAGCAGAAATTGCCCAACAATTTTTAGGATTCATTTTATCCTGTTCCCCATGTGAAAATGAAAAAATTTAGGCTAAAAGAAAATTTTTGTAGAAAAAAAAGTACTTTTTCATTTTTACGGATGAATTTGTGAAGCACCTGGGGTTCAAAATGCTCACCACCCATCTATATAAATTCCCTGGGGGGTCTAGTTTCCAAAATGGGGTCACTTATGGGGGAGCTCCAATGTGTAGGCACACAGGGGCTCTCCAAACGCGACATGGTGTCCGCTAACAATTTGAGCTGATTTTTCAAATTGTTAGCGGACACCATGTTGCATTTGGAGAGCCCCTGTGTGCCTAAACATTGGAGCTCCCCCACAAGTGACCCCATTTTGGAAACTAGACCCCCCAGGGAACTTACCTAGATGGGTGGTGAGCATTTTGAACACCCCAGTGCTTCACTAATTAATCTGTAAAAATGAAGAAAGAAAATTTTTATGGAAATAAAAGTACTTTTTCATTTTTACGGATGAATTTTTGAAGAACCTGGGGGTTCAAAATGCTCACCACCCATCTAGATAAGTTCCCTGGGGGTCTAGTTTCCAAAATGGGGTCACGTGTGTGGGAGCTCCAATGTTTAGGCACACAGGGGCTCTCCAAACGCGACATGGTGTCCGCTAACAATTTGAGCTGATTTTTCAGTCAAATTGTTAGCGGACACCATGTTGCGCTTGGAGAGCCCCTGTGTGCCTAAACATTGGAGCTCCCCCACAAGTCACCCCATTTTGGAAACTAGACCCCCCAGGGAACTTATCTAGATGGGTGGTGAGCATTTTGAATGCCTCAGTGCTTCACAAATTAATCTGTAAAAATGAAAAAAGAACATTTTTATGGAAAAAAAAGTGTTTTTTTCATTTTTAACGGATGAATTTGTCAAGCACCTGGGGTTCAAAATGCTCACCACCTATCTAGATAAGTTCCCTGGGGGCTATAGTTTCCAAAATGGGGTCACTTGTGAGGGAGCTCCAATGTTTAGGCACACAGGGGCTCTCCAAACGCGACATGGTGTCCGCTAACAATTTGACTGAAAAATTAGCTTAAATTGTTAGCGGACACCATGTCGCGTTTGGAGAGCCCCTGTGTGCCTAAACATTGGAGCTCCCCACAAGTGACCCCATTTTGGAAACTAGACCCCCCAGGGAACTTATCTAGATGGGTGGTGAGCATTTTGAATGCCCCAGTGCTTCACAAATTAATCTGTGAAAATGAAAAAGAAAATTGTTATGGAAAAAAAAAGTACTTATTCAATATTACAGATGAATTTGTGAAGCACCTGGGGGTTCAAAATGTTCACAACCCATCTAGATACGTTCCCTGGGAGGTCTAGTTTCCAAAATGGGGTCACTTGTGGGGGAGCTCCAATGTTTAGGCACACAGGGGCTCTTCATACGCGACATGGTGTCCGCTAACTATTGGAATCATTAGCGGACACCATGTCGTGTATGGAGAGCCCCTGTGTGCCTAAACATTGGAGCTCCCCCACAAGTGACCCCATTTTGGAAACTAGACCCCCCAAGGAATGCATCTAGATGCATAGTGAGCACTTTGAACCCCCAGGTGCTTCACAAATTAATCCGTAAGAAGGAAAAAGTACATTTGTTTTCACACAAATTTTCTTTTTTCATTATTACGGATCAATTTGTGAAGCACCTGGGGGTTCAAAGTGCTCACTATGCATCTATATATGTTCCTTGGGGGGTCTAGTTTCCAAAATGGGGTCACTTGTGGGGGAGCTCCAATGTTTAGGCACACAGGGGCTCTCCATACGCGACATGGTGTCTTCTAACTATTGGAATCGTTAGCGGACACCATGTCGTGTATGGAGAGCCCCTGTGTGCCTAAACATTGGAGCTCCCGCACAAGTGACCCCATTTTGGAAACTAGACCGCCCCAAGGAATGCATCTAGATGCATAGTGAGAACTTTGAACCCCAAGGTGCTTCACAAATTGATTCGTAATAAGGAAAAAGTACATTTGTTTTCACACAAATTTTCTTTTTTCATTTTTACGCATCAATTTGTGAAGCACCTGGGGGTTCAAAGTGTTCACTATGCATCTAAATACAGTGAAGCCCATTTTTATTTTTTTTCTAGGACTAATTCTAGAAAAAAATGGCGTAGGGCTCCGCCATATTTTTGATCCAGCCAGGTACAACTTGGCAGCTACGGACTGCCAGCAACCCCCAGCTGCCTCATTGTACCTGGCTGGCAACCAAAAATACAGCAAAGCCCATTTTTATTTTTTTTTCTAGGACTAATTCTAGAAAAAAAATGGCGTGGGGCTCCGCCATATTTTTGGTCCAGCCAGGTACAACTTGGCAGCTACAGACTGCCACCAACCCCCAGCTGCCTCGTTGTACCTGGCTAGCCACCAAAAATACAGCAAAGCCCTTTTTTTTCTTCTAGAACTAATTCTAGAAAAAAAAATGACATGGGGCTCAGCCATATTTTTGGTCCAGCCAGGTACAACTAGGCAGCTGGGGCTGGAATCCGCAGCATGGAGAGGCCCAAGCGTTCTGGGCCCCCCATGCTGCGAATTGCAGCCCGCAGCCGCCCCAGAAAATGGCGCATTCATTGAAGCGCCATTTTCTGGCACTGTACCCATGCTCTTCCAGTTGCCCTGGTGCCGGTGGCAAACTGGGTAATAAAGGGGTTAATGCCAGCTTTTTATTGGTAGCTGGCACTAAGCCCGAGATTCATAATGTAGGGCCAATGTTAGACCCGCCATTAGGAATCTCTGGTAAATAGTCAGAAAATACACACAGAGAAAAATCTTTTTATTTGAAAAAAATAACACAAACAAAATTCAGACTCCATCTTTATGATAAAGATCTGACGTAGTCCACAACGAAGGTCCCACGACGCTCGATCGCCTCCGACGTAGTCCACAACGAAGGTCCCACGACGCTCGATCGCCTCTGGTCAATCCAGAGACTGCAGCAAGGGATGAAGTGTCCTCTTCCTACAGTCTCTGGGGTCAGAGTTATGGTGCACTGTATGACAATGACCTGTCATACAGTGCACCATGACTATGATCCCAGAGACTACAACAAGAGGACACTTGATCCATTGTTGCACCCATCCATCCACCTATGCACCATCATCCACCACGCACCACACAACCACGCACCCACATCCACTCACTCACATCCACATCCACGCACGCACGCTGACATCCACGCACGTACATCCACATCCACGCACATCCACACACACATCCACGCACGCACGCTGACATTCAAGCACGCTGACATCCACGCACGCACATGTCCACGCACGCTGACATCCATGCATGCGCACATCCACGCACGCACATCCACGCACGCTGACATCCTTGCATGCTGACATCCACGCGCGCTGGCATCCAAGCACGCATGCTGACATTCAAGCACGCACACTGACATCCACACATGCACACATCCACGCACGCACGCTGACATGCACGCTGACATCCACGCATGCACACATCCACACACGCACGCTGACATCCACACACATCCACACACGTACGCTGACATCCACGCACATCCACATCCATGCAAACGTCCACGCACGCACACGTCTATGCACACACACATCTATGCACGCACACGTCCACACACGTGTCCACACACGCACACGTCCACACACGTGTCCACACACGCACATGTCTACGCACACTCACGTCCACGCACACTCATGTACGCTCACGTCCACGCACGCACACGTCCACGCATGCACCCCCCATCCATCTATCCATTCACCCATCCATCCATCTCCCATCCATCAATTCATTCATTCATTCATACATACATAGATACATACATAGATACATACATACATAGATACATACATAGATACATAGATAGATACATACATAGATACATACATACATAGATACATACTGTGAGGCACCGCCGGCATGATCCGCATGGCCGGGGTACATCACATGTAGGATCAGAGGATGATCCTGTGCACACTGGCCAGTTTTCCTGTGATGATAATACTGTGTGAACCAACCGGAACACAATGAGGTTTCATGAGCCTAAAGAGCGGCAGTGAGAATGGGATGAGATCGAGGAGTCCATGAGGAATAGGATGTAATGAGTGAGTGCTGACAACCCGGAACACAGGGAGTTAACCTGAGCTGTGTGACAGGCTGATTACAAGCAGCTGAGGGGGTGTGTCCATGTGGGAGTGGCTGGCACGATAAGAGCCGGCCACCTGAGTGATTGAGAGATAGATTCTGGAGGCTGAGATTCATTCTGGAAGCTGAGTTTGATTCTGGAAGCTGAGACCAGCGAAGGGCAGAGCAGTCTAGAGGCTCTGAGTACATGATGGGAGCATGCTAGCTCCATGCCGGTGACGAGGTCCGTGGTCGTGTCCGCACCTGGAGGGGGAAGCCGTGGTTGACCCGTGGACGCTAGACCGGACGTGGTTCACCTCACGTCCGGGAAGGAGCCTGTGGCGATGCCTGGTGGAACCTGTGACACAGGTAGCGAGACCCGGATCCGTGCCCGGTAAGAAAGCAGTTCCCGAGCGATAGTGTGAACTGTGCCCTAGTGTGTAAATCATGTTAGGCGAGTATAGACCGCCCTTGGGACCGACTCAGTGGAGTCCGTTAAAGGTCCTGATGAACCGGAAAGGATGTAGCCCTTGGAGGCAAATGTATGTAGTGTGCCAGGCGGGCATAGACCGCCTTTAGGTCCGAGTCAGAGTGCTCTGTTAAAGGACCTGATGAAACAATGTGTTTAACTATGTGTATGAGGGCTTAAGTAATGGCCCTGAATGAGAGATGATGACCTATGTAAGACCCATGTATAATCATGTGGAGAGACAGTGACCCAGCTGGTATGGATGATGTTGGAGGCGTTCCGTCCTTGGGACGAGAGGGAGGCTTGCCCTGCTGCATGCAGAGGGTACCTGATCCCTCAACCACGACCTCTAATGGTGTGGGTGTGCCTGTGGTGCCAGAGGCAGGGGTAATAGGGCTCCTAGTAGGTATCGGATGTGGTTCCCGTGTACTATGGTTTGCCAATCCCTGTAATGGGCCATGGAGGGGCCACAGCCCATGGATGTGGGCTGTGAGCAGGTGTGTGATCCATGGACGTTTGAATGATGGATCACATACGGTGTGTAAGGTCCCGGTCAGGCAGGATTCCTGACTACGGGTGAATGTATATCATCATGCTGGGGTGACTAAAGCCAGGCGGCAGGTACCGCCATTGGGACCCACAGGGCCCGTTGAGGCGTATGTAACGAAGGTCAGAAGCAGGGGTTAGAAGGGCTCCCGTACTGGGTAACGCGTGGTTAGGCCGGAGGCCGCAGCCCCACGGGTTACTAGGGTTTGCCAATCCCTGTTATGAACCCGGAAGGGTCATCATCGTACTGTAACTTATGTATAGTGTAAGTAGGCCGGAGGCCGTAGCCACCATGGGAGCTATTGGTAGAGCTCCAATGGGGACAGAGATGGTTAAAGGTCCCGGGTTACTATAAAACGTTATGTGCAATATAAGTGTTATGTGATGTTAAATGTAAATGTATGGTGTATTTATGTAAAGTGTTGTTAATCAATGTGATATATGTCAAACATGCTACCCGGGTTATGTGATTAATATGTGAAAATAAACGGGTAGACATTGGTTAACCTTATAACCACGTGTTCTTGTCGTTTTGCAAGCGGGTTCCCCGGTTGCTACCTCACATATGGTGGAGAATGCGGGCAAGGTTGCCCGGTGAGGAATGCACCCCAGTTACAATGGGGGTTGGTACAGCCGAGGGCTGTGGTGCCGGAGCACCTTATATGGACAATTCTGTTGATGCACTTTATATGGACTTGGTTGCTATGGGCAACCGCACGACGCACCCTAGCATCTGGCCGGTGACCTGGCGAGGTCACGAAGACGTCGTACTCAAAGTATCGGGCGGCCCTAGGGGTCCCGAAGTCAAAGTCGGCGTGATCAAGGTTCCGGTGGCCCGAGGGGTCACGAAGTTGCCAAGACAGCGCCACATTCGGATTCTATGAACTGTGTTTGCCCCTGCTGGTTTAAGCAAGGGGGGGAGGTTGGACAGGAGTCACAGGTATACAAACCGGGAGCGGTGCCACAAGGTGTTGTGTGGTGGCCCGGCTCCTATGGCAGTGTGTTCATCCCCCACTGGTCTGAACAAGGAGGGGGGAGGTTAGGACACGGTTTACCAGTGTCCTAGGTGTACAAGCCGGCAGTGTGTGTGATCCTTATTCACAAGTCAGGAGCGACGCTGTCACCCGACTTGTTAGGGCCGTGTGTTTAACCCCTACCCATGGGTGTAAACAAGGAGGGGGGTATGTGAGGCACCGCCGGCATGATCCGCATGGCCGGGGTACATCACATGTAGGATCAGAGGATGATCCTGTGCACACTGGCCGGTTTTCCTGTGATGATAATACTGTGTGAACCAACCGGAACACAATGAGGTTTCATGAGCCTAAAGAGCGGCAGTGAGAGTGGGATGAGATCGAGGAGTCCATGAGGAATAGGATGTAATGAGTGAGTGCTGACAACCGGGAACACAGGGAGTTAACCTGAGCTGTGTGACAGGCTGATTACAAGCAGCTGAGGGGGTGTGTCCATGTGGGAGTGGCTGGCACGATAAGAGCCAGCCACCTGAGTGATTGAGAGATAGATTCTGGAGGCTGAGATTCATTCTGGAAGCTGAGTTTGATTCTGGAAGCTGAGACCAGCGTAGGGCAGAGCAGTCTAGAGGCTCTGAGTACATGATGGGAGCATGCTAGCTCCATGCCGGTGCCGAGGTCCGTGGTCGTGTCCGCACCTGGAGGGGGAAGCCGTGGTTGACCCGTGGACGCTAGACCGGACGTGGTTCACCTCACGTCCGGGAAGGAGCCTGTGGCGATGCCTGGTGGAACCTGTGACACAGGTAGCGAGACCCGGATCCGTGCCCGGTAAGAAAGCAGTTCCCGAGCGATAGTGTGAACTGTGCCCTAGTGTGTAAATCATGTTAGGCGAGTATAGACCGCCCTTGGGACCGACTCAGTGTGCTCAGTTAAAGGACCTGATGAAACAATGTGTTTAACTATGTGTATGAGGGCTTAAGTAATGGCCCTGAATGAGAGATGATGACCTATGTAAGACCCATGTATAATCATGTGGAGAGACAGTGACCCAGCTGGTATGGATGATGTTGGAGGCGTTCCGTCCTTGGGACGAGAGGGAGGCTTGCCCTGCTGCATGCAGAGGGTACCTGATCCCTCAACCACGACCTCTAATGGTGTGGGTGTGCCTGTGGTGCCAGAGGCAGGGGTAATAGGGCTCCTAGTAGGTATCGGATGTGGTTCCCGTGTACTATGGTTTGCCAATCCCTGTAATGGGCCATGGAGGGGCCACAGCCCATGGATGTGGGCTGTGAGCAGGTGTGTGATCCATGGACGTTTGAATGATGGATCACATACGGTGTGTAAGGTCCCGGTCAGGCAGGATTCCTGACTACGGGTGAATGTATATCATCATGCTGGGGTGACTAAAGCCAGGCGGCAGGTACCGCCATTGGGACCCACAGGGCCCGTTGAGGCGTATGTAACGAAGGTCAGAAGCAGGGGTTAGAAGGGCTCCCGTACTGGGTAACGCGTGGTTAGGCCGGAGGCCGCAGCCCCACGGGTTACTAGGGTTTGCCAATCCCTGTTATGAACCCGGAAGGGTCATCATCGTACTGTAACTTATGTATAGTGTAAGTAGGCCGGAGGCCGTAGCCACCATGGGAGCTATTGGTAGAGCTCCAATGGGGACAGAGATGGTTAAAGGTCCCGGGTTACTATAAAACGTTATGTGCAATATAAGTGTTATGTGATGTTAAATGTAAATGTATGGTGTATTTATGTAAAGTGTTGTTAATCAATGTGATATGTGTCAAACATGCTACCCGGGTTATGTGATTAATATGTGAAAATAAACGGGTAGACATTGGTTAACCTTATAACCACGTGTTCTTGTCGTTTTGCAAGCGGGTTCCCCGGTTGCTACCTCACAATACATAGATACATACATACCGTATATACTCGCGTATAAGCCGAGTTTTTCAGCCCAAAAATTGGGCTGAAAAGTCCCCCCCTCGGCTTATACGCGAGTCAATACGGCCCCCCTCATAATTTGGCGCCCCCACCTCACTTGCTGGGCCCCCCCGCATGCAGTGCTGCGCATATACATTACCTGTCTAGCAGCTGTCACCCTCCGATGGCGGATCGCGGCTCCCGGCTCCGGCTTCCATCTTCCTCTGTGTCTTCCTTGTCATGTGACCGGCCGGCGTCGCGATGACATCATCGCGATGAGCCCCGGTCACATGACAAGGAAGACAGAGAGGAAGATGGAAGCCGGAGCCGGGAGCCGCGATCCGCCATCGGAGGGTGACAGCTGCTAGACAGGTAATGTATATGCGCAGCGCTGCATGCGGGGGGGCCCAGCAAGTGAGGTGGGGCGCCAAATTATGAGGGGGGCCCTGCTGGGGCCCTGTATACTACCACTGGGGCTGTATATACCACTGGGGCTGCTGTATACTACCACTGGGGCTGTATACTACCACTGGGGCTGTATACTACCACTGGGCTGTATACTACTACTGGGGCTGTATGTATACTACCACTGGGGCTGTATATACCACTGGGGCTGCTGTATACTACCACTGGGCTGTATACTACCACTGGGGCTGTATACTACCACTGGGGCTGTATACTACTACTGGGGCTGTATGTATACTACCACTGGGGCTGTATGTATACTACCACTGGGGCTGTATATACCACTGGGGCTGCTGTATACTACCACTGGGGCTGTATACTACCACTGGGGCTGTATACTACTACTGGGGCTGTATGTATACTACCACTGGGGCTGTATGTATACTACCACTGGGGCTGTATATACCACTGGGGCTGCTGTATACTACCACTGGGGCTGTATACTACCACTGGGGCTGTATACTACCACTGGGGCTGCTGTATGCTACCACTGGGGCTGAATATACCACTGGGGCTGCTGTATACTACCACTGGGGCTGTATACTACCACTGGGGCTGTATACTACTACTGGGGCTGTATGTATACTACCACTGGGGCTGTATATACCTCTGGGGCTGCGTGTATACTACCACTGGGGCTGCTGCTGTATACTACCACTGGGGCTGCTGTATATACCTCTGGGGCTGCTGTATACTACCACTGGGGCTGTATATACCTCTGGGGCTGCTGTATATACCTCTGGGGCTGCGTGTATATTACCACTGGGGCTGTATATACCTCTGGGGCTGCTGTATATACCTCTGGGGCTGCGTGTATACTACCACTGGGGCTGCTGCTGTATACTACCACTGGGCTGCTGTATATACCTCTGGGGCTGCTGTATACTACCACTGGGGCTGCTGCTGTATATACCACTGGGGCTGCTGCTGTAACACTGCTGGGGCCTGTATATACCACTGGGGAGGCTGCTGTATACCACACTGCTGGGGGCTGTATACCTGTGCTGGGGTCCACCCTCGGCTTATACACGAGTCAATAGATTTTCCCAGGTTTTGAGGGCAAAAGTAGGGGGGTCGGCTTATACACGGGTCGGCTTATACACGAGTATATACGGTACATAGATACATACATACATACATACATACTTACCTCCCTCGTTCCACCGATGAGCAGGAGGAGGCCGGGAGAGGAGGCGGGGCCACAGACCGGCGGGCCGGGCAGAGGAGGTGCAGCAGCAGCGGCGGCGGCGGCGGCAGGGCGGCAGCAGCGGCGGGTGCACCGAAGTGTGCAGCCCACCGCAGGAGGTGAGGGGGGGCCAGGCACAGGGCCCGGAGGTGGGGGCAGCCTGGGGGGGAGCACTGGAGCAGGGGACCAGGCAGTGTTGCCGGCGGGCGCACGTGGGTGCAGCCCGCCGGCAGATACATTATAATAGAGGGGGGCGGGATACATAGATACATACATAGATACATACATAGATACATACATACCGTATATACTCGCGTATAAGCCGAGTTTTTCAGCCCAAAAATTGGGCTGAAAAGTCCCCCCCTCGGCTTATACGCGAGTCAATACGGCCCCCCTCATAATTTGGCGCCCCCACCTCACTTGCTGGGCCCCCCCGCATGCAGTGCTGCGCATATACATTACCTGTCTAGCAGCTGTCACCCTCCGATGGCGGATCGCGGCTCCCGGCTCCGGCTTCCATCTTCCTCTGTGTCTTCCTTGTCATGTGACCGGCCGGCGTCGCGATGACATCATCGCGATGAGCCCCGGTCACATGACAAGGAAGACAGAGAGGAAGATGGAAGCCGGAGCCGGGAGCCGCGATCCGCCATCGGAGGGTGACAGCTGCTAGACAGGTAATGTATATGCGCAGCGCTGCATGCGGGGGGGCCCAGCAAGTGAGGTGGGGGCGCCAAATTATAAGGGGGGCCCTGCTGGGGCCCTGTATACTACCACTGGGGCTGTATATACCACTGGGGCTGCTGTATACTACCACTGGGGCTGTATACTACCACTGGGGCTGTATACTACCACTGGGGCTGTATACTACTACTGGGGCTGTATGTATACTACCACTGGGGCTGTATATACCACTGGGGCTGCTGTATACTACCACTGGGGCTGTATATACCACTGGGGCTGCTGTATACTACCACTGGGGCTGTATACTACCACTGGGGCTGTATGTATACTACCACTGGGGCTGTATGTATACTACCACTGGGGCTGTATATACCACTGGGGCTGCTGTATACTACCACTGGGGCTGTATACTACCACTGGGGCTGTATACTACCACTGGGGCTGTATACTACTACTGGGGCTGTATGTATACTACCACTGGGGCTGTATATACCACTGGGGCTGCTGTATACTACCATTGGGGTTGTATACTACCACTGTGGCTGTATATACCACTGGGGCTGCTGTATGCTACCACTGGGGCTGAATATACCACTGGGGCTGCTGTATACTACCACTGGGGCTGTATACTACCACTGGGGCTGTATACTACTACTGGGGCTGTATGTATACTACCAATGGGGCTGTATATACCTCTGGGGCTGCGTGTATACTACCACTGGGGCTGCTGCTGTATACTACCACTGGGGCTGCTGTATATACCTCTGGGGCTGCTGTATACTACCACTGGGGCTGTATATACCTCTGGGGCTGCTGTATATACCTCTGGGGCTGCGTGTATATTACCACTGGGGCTGTATATACCTCTGGGGCTGCTGTATATACCTCTGGGGCTGCATGTATACTACCACTGGGGCTGCTGCTGTATACTACCACTGGGGCTGCTGTATATACCTCTGGGGCTGCTGTATACTACCACTGGGGCTGCTGCTGTATATACCACTGGGGCTGCTGCTGTAACACTGCTGGCGCCTGTATATACCACTGGGGAGGCTGCTGTATACCACACTGCTGGGGGCTGTATACCTGTGCTGGGGTCCACCCTCGGCTTATACACGAGTCAATAGATTTTCCCAGGTTTTGAGGGCAAAAGTAGGGGGTCGGCTTATACACGGGTCGGCTTATACACGAGTATATACGGTACATAGATACATACATAGATACATACATACATACTTACCTCCCTCGTTCCACCGATGAGCAGGAGGAGGCCGGGAGAGGAGGCGGGGCCACAGACCGGCGGGCCGGGCAGAGGAGGTGCAGCAGCAGCGGCGGCGGCGGCAGGGCGGCAGCAGCGGCGGGTGCACCGAAGTGTGCAGCCCACCGCAGGAGGTGAGGGGGGGCCAGGCACAGGGCCCGGAGGTGGGGCAGCCTGGGGGGGAGCACTGGAGCAGGGGACCAGGCAGTGTTGCCGGCAGGCGCACATGGGTGCAGCCCGCCGGCAGATACATTATAATAGAGGGGGGCGGGCGGGCTGGGGGGAACGGGGGGGCCCCCTGGACAGTCCTGGAGCTGGAGGGGGCTGAGGAGGGGTAGGCACTTGCCGATCCGCCCCTCCAGATCTGATTGGAGAGCTCCAATCAGATCTGGAGGGGTGAATCCCTATGATTTCCTCCGATCGGCAGTGGGCATGGGGGGTTAATCCACCCCCTGTGGGGTCATCTACAGGTTGTCACAGAGCAGCAGCATCTGTGACACCTGAGCGACCCCACTCACAGGAGCTGCAGCAGCTCAAATCTGCCAGGACGTTGTGCAACGTCCTGGGTCGTTAACAGGCAGAAACACAGGACGTTGCACAATGTCCTAGGTCGTGAAGGGGTTAAGGTAATTAAAAATGCTATACTTTAATATTTAGGTCAAGTGAAATATTGCTATATTTAAATACATATATTTATTTATTGCAATATTTCACCTGACCTAAATATTAGGCTACGTTCACACTGGACATTTTTGATCCTTTGTGCTGCCAAAGATTTTCAATTGGATTGAGATCCGGACTATTTGCAGGCCATGACATTGACCTTATGTGTCTTCTTTCAAAGAATGCTTTCACAGTTTTTGCTCTATGGCAGGACGCATTATCATCTTGATAAATGATTTCATCATCCCCAAACATCCTTTCGATTGATGGGATAAGAAAACTGTCAAAAATATCAATGTAAACTTGGGCATTTATTGAAGATGCAATGACAGACATCTCCCCAGTGCCTTTAACTGACATGCAGCCCCATATCATCAATGACTGTGGAAATTTACTTGTTCTCTTCAGGCAGTCATCTTTATAAATCTAATTGGAACGATACCAAACAAAAGTACCAGTATCATCACCTTGCCCAATGCAGATTCGCGATTCATCACTGAATATGACTTTCATCCAGTCATCCACAGTCCACGATTGCTTTTCCTTAGCCCATTGTAACCTTATTTTTTTCTGTTTAGGTGTTAATGATGTCTTTTGCTTGGCTTTTCTGTATGTAAATCCCATGTCCTTTAGGCGGTTTCTTACAGTTTGGTCACAGACATTGACTCCAATTTCCTCCCATTCGTTCCTCATTTGTTTTGTTGTACATTTCCTGTTTTGGAGACATATTGCTTTAAGTTTTCGGTCTTGATGCTTTGATGTCTACCTTGGTCTACCAGTATGTTTCACTTTAACATCCTTCCCATGTTGTTTGTATTTGGACCAGATTTTAGACACAGCTGACTGTGAACAACCAACATCTTTTGCAACATTGCGTGATGATTTACCTCTTTTAAGAGTTTGATAATCCTCTCCTGTGTTTCAATTGACATCTCTCGTGTTGGAGCCATGATTCATGTCATTCTACTTGGTGCAACAGCTCTTCAAGGTGTGATCACTCCTTTCTAGATGCAGACTAACGAGCAGATCTTATTTCATACAGGTGTTAGTTTTGGGAATTAAAATTTACAGGGTGATTCCATATATTTTTCCTCAGAATTGAGTGATTCCACCATTTTTTCCCTCTGCTTGGTCTGAAAAAAATTACCCTTACTGACTACCACATTTTTTATCTTAATTTCTTTCAGTGTTTCTTAAAGTCATAAAGTTGCCATTTGAAATGACTTTAGTTTTGTGCCATGTCTGTGATCTGCTTTTTTTATACAACATTAAACAACTGAATGAACATTCTCCGAACACGGTGATTCCATAATTTTTGCCAGGGGTTGTATATACACACTCAAATACACTCTGTCATCCTGGCTGGCGCCCCTACTCCTTCCTGACATGACACTTGTCTGAGGGAGGCAGAGGGGAAGATGCACTGTACATAGCTTGTATTTTTCTCTAAAGTGCAGGTAAAACCTTCTCCCCGGAGTGAGGGAAATCACAGGCTGGACACATGGCTTGGCAGGGGTAGCAGCAATCAGAGCATGCATGTACATTCACCTGACTCATTGGCAACCTCACTGTAGTCTGATTTCCGGCGTCCTGTGCTATCACACAAGTTGCAAATACCTAAGGCCAGCCATGCTTACAATACTGTTCTTCTTATCTAGCAGCTGTTCTGTGAAGACCTCAGAGGTTTGTTTGAGGAAATTAAGAATCAAACAGCATCCTAAAAATCAAGGAACACATCAGACAGGTCAGGGATAAAGATGTTGAGAAGAGTAAAGCAGAGTTAGTTCAATCCAACATCCAAACAGTAAGCAGTATGACACAACTGAAAACTTAGTATGACATGGCCATCCACTTAAACTGACATCCCAAGCAAGAGAGAACTATTTAGAGAATTAACCAAGAGGCAAATGGTCACTCTGGAGGAGCTGCAGAGGTCCACAGCTGAGACGGGAGAATTATCCACAGGACAACTAGTAGTTAAATACTCCATGCATATGGTTTTTGTGTAGCAGTAGCAAAAAGAAAGAAATATTTGAATGCAAGTCATAAAAAGTCCAGTTTGTATTTTCTAAAAACCTTGCTGTGGCACTGCTAACATGTGGAAGAAAGTGCTCTGCTCACATGAGAACAAAGGGTAATTTTCTAGGAAAAAAGTAAACCGCTGTCTTGCAGAAACCTAACAATGCCCATCACTGTGAAAACACCATCCCACCCATGAAACATGGTGGTGGCAGCATCATGCTGTGGGGAGACTTTTCTTCAGCAGGGACAAAGAAACTGGTCAGAGTTGATGGGCAGATGGAGTTTGTAAAAGACTTGAGTCTGGGGTTTAGGTTCACCTCCCAGCAATGGATAAAAAAGTTTTTGGCTTTAAGTAAACTCAGAAAGTGTTTTAGATGAAAATGATGAAGTCATTTAACATTAATCTTAAAATCCATTACAAGTTTCTATCACATCTGTTTCACATTGAATAGTTTCTTGTCTACATTTCCCAATATCACGCATAGCCATCTTTTCTGATAAGAAACAACTTGACCACAGCATTAAGTAAGTGAGCACTAGTCAAAGCTTGGATTTTTTAAAACACTTGACAGGATCCATTTCAATTACTGCAACCTTTGACAGAAAAGAGTGTGAGGATGTTATTAAGCGCTAAGAGCAGTGGTCAGTTCTCAGTTTCCTGCATTAAAGAAAAGCAATTGTGGTAAACTTATTTCCCACATAGTCAATCAATTGCTGATGTCTTTTCTCATATCTCGGCAAAGTAATCAGGCAGTCAGAAGTAATAGCGATAACCTCAGCTTCCTCCTCTCTCTCCTTTACTTGGATTTTGTGTTCTGATGCCACTTACCGATTAAGATGTCGGTTTCAGAAACAACATATAACCGCATAATCCAAAAGAATTCAATAACCCAATCAAGTTGCTACCAGTGTTGACTATTTGACTTTTTTTTTAATTTTTATTGACATATTAGAAAAAAAATAATAAATCATTATGATTATAAGTGATCTATGTCTACAGCCCATGATTCTGATATGAGTCATCAGCTGCATTCACTGTGAACTGTAAAATGATGATGATTACAGTCAAAATAATCTGCATAAGTTTCATCAGCTTCAAAAAAATCACAGACATATTTATTTTTTTCACGGGCAGGGCAAAAAGTGCCCTATTTTTACATATTTTCCTGGTATTTCTGGAGGGTTGGCAGCCCAGGTTATAGCAGAGCTGTTACATCATGCTCACCCAGTAACTATCACATCCCAGAGTCTGTTCCTGCAACTTCTGCATTTGCCACTAGGCACCGCTGTGTTTACTCCAAAGGTGGGGCTTGTGATGTATTAGTCTGACATGTGGATTTGTTGTATGGCTGCCCAGCTGCAGTCATTAACTCTGACTTCAACCAATTAGGAAATACTGTGGTCTATTTGAATCCTCAGTGTCCTCCTGCTGGTTGTTTTTGATTTTCTGGATTCACCTCTGCTTGATTTTGTACTATTCCTCAGTCTAGCTATTTTGTACTTTTCTGACCTCTTGGCTTTCACCCTCCTTGGCGAATCTTTTGTATTCCAGGACTGCAACTCATCTACAGGCAGCAACCCCCTGGACTTTGCAGTAAAGCCAGATCACTGTATAGGGGTTAAAGGGTGTCAGGTATCTCGAGGTTCTAACTCACAGTTTAGTTTCCATTTTGTCTGTCCAGGATTCCACTTTTTACCTGTAACTCGGACAGATGTTACAGTAATGGATAATGAGGATTGTAAAAATAAAAGTGAGGGAGACAGAGGAAGATCATGCTGCTGCTTTCTGCTGCCAGAGCTAGATTCACATCTACACTGCTTAGTAAAGCTGGCTAATGTTTTTCATACAGTTGCTATTGTGTATTTGAACATGTTCTGCATTAGTGTAGTGGAGGTAGTAGAGCAGAAAATGCTTGTGTGTATGGAGTGCACGGGAAACATAATAGCAGGTCTCCTCTAAATAACCTAGTGGCAAATACAAATTAGATATAGAGCCTTCAGAGTTGAAAAATATTGTAAAAAATAAAGGATACAAGTAAAAAATTAACCAAAACTAGTATTGTCCTTCATATGCACATATATGACAATTTAGTCTGCACCACCTTCTAAAATTAGAAACATACTTTAAAGGGAATTCGTGACCAGGGTTACCAACCTTCCATATATTTCTGGACAGTACATAAAAGTAGGGCACTTTTTTGTCCTGTACTTAAAATTTTATGTGAATTTTTGGAAGCTGAAGACACATGCAGATAACTGTATAGATACTGCCTGTAATATACTAAAACATTATCTAAAGATATAGGGATATAGTGCTTATATGTGGGTAAATAATGCTTAATTCATGTTATGTTGATTAACTGGAAGTGCAGCTACAGTGAGAAAATGAAGTCATATTCTTCTTGCAGCTGCTCACTTGCAGTCATTGGGACAGTGCAGGGGGCTGTAACAGTCACCGCTCCGTATACAATGAGAACTGTAATCACTCCTCTTGCACCTTGAATGACCGGCTGGTCTGCAGTGTGTTTGTATGCAAGGCAGACTCTCAGTTAAAGTGCAGTTGGAGTGATTACATCATTCATTGACCAGAAGAGATCAGCTGCAGGGAGAATATAATTTCACTTATTCCCTGTAGCTGAATTTTTTATAACCAGACTAGCATGATTTAGATTTTTGTTTTATTGCAGATTACCACTATATGTATATTTAAATATTAATTTGTAATTGACAGGTCTCCTTTGTTTGATCATTGAATTTAAAGGGTAACTTTCATTTTAGCAAGCACAGAAGCAGGGTGTCATGAGATCTCCACACTGCTGTGCTTTGTATTTGTTGTATGTTACCATGCCTAGTGTTTTGGTATGGTTTAGGTGTCAGTCTGTTTTGTCTGTATTATTGTCCATGCTGGGATGGTGAATCATTGGTATTTCTGCTCCCCAGTGATTAGTTTGCTATTTAAAGGGATCCTGTCACCCCCAAAACACCTCATAAGCTATTAAAACATGTCCCTAGAGCATATTATCACTTATCCTAAACTTCTTTTTGCTCATAAATGCACCAAGTGAAAGTGTAGATAAACGTTATTAAACTCACTCATTAGGTATGTTAATGAGTGGCTACTATATTCATAGTCACCCAGGCAGGCCCTCCCTCCTCATAATATCACGCCTTAATAGGCGTGATCTTGAACGCTGATTCAAATGTGCGCCTCCCCGTTCTCCTCTGTGCCGGCGGGGCTGCAGTGCGGCTGTATAACGCGAATCGCGTCATTACCGGCAGCGGGTGAAGTGTGTACACCTGCGCCGCTGTTAGCTTCAAGCCCCGCACTGCGCATGCGTGCTGGAGGCATAACAGAGCTGCACTGCAGCCCCGCCGACTCAATCTCTTGCTTCTCCTTTTGTACTGTGCCCCCTTCTTGGAACAGACCCCAGATTGTCTGACCACTTTGACCACTATCCCAATAACTAGTGACGGTGTCATCTAAGACTTTTTGTCATGACTCTACAGTTTTTGGGAACTGTAACCCCTTTTGGTTATGTTCCCACAATGAGCTTTTAGTGACTTTCTGATGCTGTGTATTTTTTCTGTAACATCACTGGAGGGCACCAAATTCTGGGGCGAATGTGGGCTGCTATTTTTAGCCTGGGGAGGACCCAATAATCATAGGCCTCCCCTGGGTGAGAATACCAGCCTTCAATTGTGTGCTTTATCTTGGCTGGGTATCAAAATTGGGAGGAAAAAGAACATCATGCATTTTTATTAAATTATTTATTTAAATACTTAAAAACACAGTGTGGGGTCCCTCGAATTTTGATACCCAGCCAATATAAAGAAAACAACTGTGGACTGCATGCAGCCTCCAGCTGTGTGCTTTATTTGTGCTGGGGATCAAAAATATGGGGGATCCCACACCATTTTTTTTTAAATATATATTTACTTTTTCACAAATATGATGGTAGTTGCCCTTTTTTCGGCAAGGAAGAAGGGTTAGGTAGAGAAAATGCAGGCAGGGAAAAGAAGCAGAAAGAGAGTAGTAAACAAGGATTGAGAAGGAGAAAATCCTGGGGAGTGGAGCTAGCTGTTGATGAGCTCACCTCAAGCAGTGCTACAGAGGACGTCAGAGTCCTGGGTTGTTTGGGCACTACACATCCCTGCAACCGAATCTGGAGGACAGGAGACTGCAAGTTTCCTGGCCGCATATAGAGGCCTGGTGGCACAACAGTGTAATGAAAGCCTGGAGCTGCAATAAACACGGCAGTGTCCATTAAAAGTTCATGCTGTCTGCAAGTCGGGAGAAAGGGCAAGAGAGAGGAAAAAGACAGGGCTACAGAACAGCTTACAGACACCTTGGACCCAAACTGAGAAGCGCAGCAGGCAGGCCTTCAAACCCACCTGATGAGGTGAAATCTTACTGCTTCCAGGCTGACCGGACCCTCCTGGACCTGGTAACCAGTGCCCCCTGACTGCACCAAGTTTCTTCAGTAAAGGTAAAAGAACTCCACCCTTTTTGTCATCCTGTTATTTACTGCACCCTCCCTGCCACCTCCCGCAACATAACTATCATTACCATCATTCCCCAAGGACTCTTACACCATACCCCAGGAGCCCGCTCCACCTGTGGGGAAGGTCACTATCCTGGCTGCTGCTACATCTATCCCCTGGTGGCTCATCTGAGCAGCACTGGTCATCCTTGATCAGGTACCACAGGTGGCGTCAAATTAAGACATCATAATCCCCATTCATCTGCTCGGTCAGGGCCACGACCACTGGGACTGCCACCATGACCTCCCCCTGATTAGTCCCGGCTGGTCGAGTACCCCAGGCCCTTGTGGTCATTGCACGAGAACCGGAGATGGGAGCACAGCCTGACTGAAACCAATCACAAATGCTGTCATAGAGAGTAGGCGAGGAAAGCAGAGGGATATTCATAAGCTTTAATGAGCAGATATGGAAGCAGTGTGAGAGCAGTGTGGAAATAGGTAAGTGTGATTTACCTGTTAATCCCCATTTTGCTTCCTTTTGCAGCCCCCTAGCTATCATTTTATAGCACGTAAGCTCAGGTCCCTATAGACTTACATGGGGATCGGAGTCTGGGCTCAAGTTCAGGTTAGTGACGGTGAAATGCAGTACTTAGTGTGAGAGCTGTTAAGGTACCTTTACACGCCGCTACGACGGGATGGATACAACCCGCTACAGGCTACAAATGTAGCTTGTAGTGTCAACATTGCCTGTAGTAGCAGCGTGTGAAGACGGGACGTGACAGCCGGCAACAGATAAATCTGTTTCCGAGCACTGCTCGAAAACAGATGGCTACAAAGCCGATTGTAGCGACCTGTATCGGCGTGTAAAGAGGCTACAGAAGGGATGTCTATACACCAGGCGATGTACCTGGTATGTAGCTGGGGCGTGACACAGCCTCCGGGATACTGCGCCCCTTCAGCGATCATTGGAGGAAGCTCCTGCGTTGCGATTGGTAGTCGCTGCATAGGGCGGCATATTTAAGGAGCTGACCAGTCACACTACACAATCGCTCGAGCGTGCTGTATTAATCAGCCGCCTGCGATGCCTGCCCAATCATGGTATTATTGCTTTGTCCTATCAGCGTACGGACGTCTCGTAATCCACAATTGTAGCACGCCTATGTGCTGTCCCTGCTGCACCAGGTACGCCCATAGTAGCTGGTTGTAGCGGTGTGTAAATGAGCTAAGATGAGCTACAGATGGCTACTTGAGACACCCGGCGATGTAGCTAGTTACAGATGTAGCGTAGCGTAGCGCACCTTGTGGCGGCGTCTAAAGGAGATGCGATTACCGTTTGTAACCGTTGGAGCGTGCTCGTGCACGTGAAGTAGCGGATTGTATCCATCCTGTCGTAGCGGCGTGTAAAGGTACCATTAGTGTGGAGCCCACTGGGACGGGGAACTCGGTACCAGACCGGGGTATCACGAGGGTATCACGGCAGTCTTGGTCCGGACCGTGTCCTGAGCCCAGAAGTAAAAGGGATTATTTACAGGGATTGTCGAGACGCCACCCACGGGTTGTAGTCAATGGGAGACCACCGCTGCTGCTTGCTTCTGCCAGAAGGATGGGTGGTGCTGCAGCCGGATGGATGAGGCCGCCGTGGGTCGGGCTGATCCTGTCAGGGTATATAACAGTTTAATATGCAGGAAAACACACACTGGAGACACTGGCAGGGTTCACCGGGTTTTACTTAAGTTCTTCACACTTCTTCAGTACAGTTCACAAAGTTGTTTCTCAAAGTTAACTCCACACTTGCAATTAACCCTACTGCAGCCAGGTTCCTGCCTTAGACCCTTCTCCTGCTTGATTCCTTTCAGGCCCTTCTAAACTTCCCCTCTCCTTGTGTGCTGTATGGTAGGTCGCTCGGGTCCTTCTTGGCTTAACCCAGTGTACGGGTATGTCTAAACTCTGGAGCGCTATGTGCATCTGTACCTCCTCCACTTGTGGTAGGAGCTCTGACATGGAATCAGAGTTCCCCGCCAGTATGTCTGTGATCCGGCTTGTAGCTGCGGTCACTTCAGAGCCGGCTCTGGTCTCAGCCTAGCCTTCCAGTGCCCCTCTATTTCAAGGATCCACCAGGCTCCTTTCTACCCCTATGCCTACGGCATACATAGGGGATCCTCTCCTTCAGTCGTTCTCTGGAACCGCTGCTGTTTTCCTCCGGATCCAGATACACTGGTCTGGTGTCAGTTCTCTTCAGTCTTTCCTACTCGGCACCCTCTGGCCTACTACCAAACACTTCCTGGTTTTCCCCTTATGTACCCGTCCCATCCCCTTGCCTACGTCCCACCCACTGTGACTGCCCCTACCACCCCTTGCCCGCCTAGAGTCCCGGGCTCCGGGTTGGGTCTTGTGTCTGTGGGTGTGTTTACGAAGATGTTTGTGCAAAATGTCTCCACCTTCCTGACTGCAGTTCTTACCTGTGGCCACCCTGGTCGCAGGAGCGCCACATTAGATGTCGCTGAGGAGTCAGTGTGCAGTCTCTAACAGTACCGCTCACCTGTTAAAAGGGGCCCTATGGTTGTAGTGTGGAGTTGTCCCAGGTCACTAAGACAATTAAGGTGCATGGCACCTTAGCAGTGGGTAACTGTGCATGTACAGTAACTCACTACAATTTGACACCTAAAGTTTCCGAGACTTAAATAGAGGTGATAGGTATGTTAACAGCAACTGTCAAAGTCTGTGTACGGAGCTTCAGGCTGCACTTTGACTTGTCTTATTTGTTCAGATAGGAAGAAATCTCATCCACATCTAAGTCTCAACTAGGTATGCTACAAACTGCCGGCCACATCTAAACTTTTCCCAGCAAGAGTGTCTAAGTAAAGTTCAACAATAGACAACATGAAAGTATATTAGGCTGCGTTCACACGTGGCATAATTGCCCCTTTTTTTGCAGGCACGTTTTTTCCTGCGTTTTTGCCGTTCTGTTTTGCGTCGGTAAAAAAAGTGATGCATTCACACACCGCATTTTTTTACGGCCGCATTTTTCTCCCAGGAGGCGCAGGAGGAAGTGATGTCACACGGGGGGAGGAAGAATCCTGTGTTCCTTTCCCCTGTGTGACATGTCGGGGCTGAAGTTTTGCTTTCCCAGTGTATCTATATACACTGCAAAAGAAAAATAAAAGAGAAAAAAATAAATAAAAAGAAAAAGAAAAAAAAGTAAATTATCACCTCTTCCCCGGCTGTCCAGGACCCGAGGGGAAGATGTCTGATCGCTGCCAGGACCTTAAAGATGTGATTGGCCAGTAGCGATCAGCTGATGCGTCACATGACATATCACCTGATCATCATCTTATTCGAATGTCACTCAGCAACTGCAGGATGACACCAAGTGACCTACAAAAGGAATGGCAAATGGCAGCCAAGGTGACGTGCACGGCAATAACAGTTCGTAACAGGCCCTAGGAGGCAAGGCTCAAGTCATGTAAAGCTAGAAAAAAGCTTTTCATCAATGAGATGCAAAGGAGAGTTAGGCTGAAGTTTGCCAAAGACCATAAGGATTGGACCATAGAGGACTGGAGTAAGGTACTCTTCTCTCATGAGACTAATTTTCAGCTTTGCCCAACACCTGGTCGTCTAATAGTTAGACAGAGACCTGGAGAGGCGTAGACGCCACAGTGTCTTGCGCCCACTGTAAAATTTGATGGAGGATTGGTGATGATCTGGGGATGCTTCAGCAAGGCTGGAGTTGGGCAGGTTAATCTTTGCGAAGAACATATGATTCATGCAGCATACAAAGTTATCCTTGAAAAACACTTGCTTCCTTCTGCTCAGGCAATGTTCCCCAACTCTGAGGACTGTTTTTTCCAGTAGGACAATGCCCCATGCCACACAGCTAGGTCAATTAATGTGTGGATGAAGGAGCACCACATCAAGACCCTGTCATGGCCAGCCCAATCTCCAAGCCTGAACCCCATTAAAAACCTCTGTAATGTAATCAAGAGGAAGATGGATAGGCACAAGCCATCAAACAAAAAATAACGGCTTAAATGTTTATGCCAGGAGTGGCATAAGGACACCCAACAGCAGTGTGAAAGACTGGTGGAAAGTATGCCAAGACGCATGAAAGCTGTGATTAAAAATCATAGTTATTCCACCAAATATTTATTTCTGAACTTTTCTTGATTTAAAACTTAGCATTGTTATTTCTAAATGAATATGAACTTGTTTTCTTTGCATTTATTGAGGTCTGAAAGCACTATTTCATTTTTATTATTTTGACGATTTCTCATTTTCTGCAAATAAATACAACATTTTTAACTTTGAATTTCGGAGACATGTCAGTAGTTTATAGAATAAAAGATCAATTTACATTTTACTCAAAAATATACCGCACTTTTGTTCCCCCAAATTTTGGGGGAAAGTGGGGGGCTGCGTCTTATAATCTAAAACTTAACTTTCTGTACTATAGTGAGGGGGAGCGGCTCGTGAGTGGTGTCCGGGGGCTCGTGAGCGCTCATTATGCTCATGTAATATTCACTGCAGCTGTTGCCCATCACCTCAGTGCTGAAACCGCATCGAAATATGGATAAGGGAGCGAGTATATTACATTGCCTGCAGTCACCCCAGATCCTGGATATGGCTCCCCATCACTCTGTATGGCCCCCCATGCTGCTGGCCACGCTAAAATAACAAACCGCTTTGAACGTACCTCTCTGGTGCTGTCCTCCATGGCTTCCTGCGACTCAGCTGGTCATGTGATCAGCACAGCAGAGTGACATCATCACTTCGCGCCCCTATCACATGATCGGCTTCCCCGGGGATGCAGGGGGACTCAGGAAGTGCAGCAAGCAGGAAGCCCCAAAGGACAGTGCCGGAGAGGTAAATTCAAAGCAGTTTGTTATTTTAGTGTGGGCAGCAGCATGTGGGGTCCATAAAGAGTGATAGAGGGCCATATCCAGGATGATGGAGTGGCATATCCTGCACAAGGGGGATGTGTGTCAGCACAGGGGGATATGTGTCAGCACAGGGGTATGTGTGTCAGCACAGGTTGGATGTGTCCCAGCACAGGTTGGATATGTGCCAGCACAGGGGGATGTGTGCCAGCACAGGTGTATGCCAGCAGAAGGGCATATGTGCCAGAACGTGTGCCATCATAGGGGGCTGTGTGCCATCACAAAAGCAAGCAAACACAATTTAAATGTAATTGAAACGCAAGACGTTTGCAACTTTGCAGTTGCGTTTGGCAGTCCGTTTGCATGCGTTCGCCCATAGGGAATAATGGGTGCATTAGCACATGCGTTTCAATTGTGTTTGAATTGTGTTTGCTTGCGTTTGCCAAGCACAGATGTGAAAAGGGCCTAAGTGTTAAACTTGTGAACCTGTGCACAATTGAAATCTTTCTTCAGTATAGAATGAATCTGTGACCCTACTGAAGCTGATTAATTTCCCATTGCTGATTCTGCAGTGTCATAATGTCATGGTCAAACTCCCGTTCAATGATAGAGCGTAGCTGCAGTACTCTACATCATACAGTGGAGACAGTGCAGCAGAAGAGAAGTGGTGGAGCAAGAATGTTTGTAAAAGGTATCTTGATGAACTACTATGCTTAAATTATTTACTTCATCAATATGTACCATATAAATAATGCATTATTCTGTGAATTGGAAAGGCTTTTAAAGGGACACTAACCCCATTTTTATTAGTACTTGTTTAATATAAATGTTTTGCGATATATTTGCAAAAAATGCTTGGGAGCAATGGAAATGTATCCCAGAAAAATACTCAAACAGCATGCCTATACAGCTCCATAAGTGATCTATGCTCTTCAATGCCATAACCTACTGTAGCCTTTTTCTGCAATTCACCTATGCAGCGAAGATTTCCAGACTTTAACCACAGAGCTGAAATTGTAAATATAGCCCACAACATAATCTCCTTCCACAGTTGACCCACACAGCCAAGATTGCCAAAGTTTAACCACAGAGCAACCATTTTAAAGTGAGGCCACAACATTGCCTTTTTGTTACGTGTTGACTGCTTTGCAGTCCATGTGTGATGCTGCTGTAGTTTAAATTGGAATTTATTCTTTACGAGGTCATCGAGTAGTGAAGACGTGCATGCAGTTCATGCTGGTCATTTTTGTTGTTTCCTTACTCTGTAGGAGTTGCTGTGTTTCCCCATAAGTGGGTGGACGTGAGGGCTTTTAGGCTAGGGCTGATTAGGAGCATAGAACAAGAGTGACGACCCAGACCTCATCACCTTAAGAGGTACCTCTGGGAGTAGGGTAATCTAGGAACCCCAGTGTAAGAGTCAGACTAGCTCCCCTGATTGCCTTTAGCCCATCTTAACATCATGCTTCCTAATTCCCTTGAGACTATACCATCCCTCGTGACACTCTTTACACAGTTGACCAAAACAGCTACGATTGTCAGTGTCTAACCACAGAGTTCATCCAAGTGGGGGAGCAGGTCCAATTGGAGGATGGAGGATAAGGTTGAATTAGACATGGCAGTGTTGGTCAAAGGGGTGTCAACATTTTTTTGCTTGTCTTTTGTTATACATTTTTTTTCTGCATTTTCTTTATGGAAATAACTTACATGAAGCTGTACTCCCCCCAAAACAAAAACCAGGAACCCTGAGAAGGAGGGAGAGAAGGAAGAGGAGGTCAACGAGGAGGAGGTTGAGATGGACATAACAGAGTCAGTCCAAGAGGATTTAGCCAACATTTTTCTTGTTTGTTTTTTGTGATTTTTTTTTAATTTAGTTCTTTGTTTGTTAAAATAAGATATGAAGCTCTAACCTCACCCCCACCCCAATACCAAAAATAATGAACCCGAAGAAGGATGGCATGGAGGACATGGCAGTATTGGTCCAAGAGGCGTCAGCTAACATTTTTATTGTGTTTATCTTTTGTAATATTTTTGTGTGTGTATTTTTTTCGGGTTTTGTTCTATTTTGAATGAAAATAATTTACAAGAACCTCTAAACCCTCCAAAACCAAAAAAGAAGGACTGGAGGAGGTTGAAGTGGAGTAGGTTGAGGAAGTAATATGCACCATGGGAGACATTGTTGCGGGATGCTGCTGCATGCTGCACATGTAGGCCACATTATGGCCATGATAACCTTCCCTTCCAATGTAGTGACAGTTCAACAGCTGTGTGTGTCACTTTCTCTGCCTTGTTCCTCCACTGAGCCCCCGATATCTGGTGACAACATCCTAAGTAGAACTTCTATCAGTATACACTTATATTCATACATATTACAATCCTGCTCCATGGAGAGATTAGTGCTGTTTTGCTGTCTTTATAGCATGGATCCAGCTGGATAGTCACCCAATAATTGGCCCTGGTCAGAATACTGCCAACTCAACGGTCATTGCCCAGGCATAACAGCATGTATTGGTTAATGTGTGCCAGGCGGCCTAGAGGCAACAATGAGCTGTCATTGGTCACAGGTATGTAGCCTGGGTTTTCTGTATACCCCAAACTATGCTGTAGTGATGCCCCAGAGCAAATTACCACCCTGCTGGGCAGACAGTCCCTCATACAAAACTGCCACCTGGCTGGAAAGTTGAGGACATGCCCGCTGTCAAATGAGGAAGTCAACCTTGGAGCCCTGTGTGAACAGCAGCCCTGATAAAGGTGTCAATGTTCCCTATTCCTCCTGCTCATTTTCCTCTTATGCCATCATCTCATCCATCAAGCATCCTCAAGCATTTTTTTCAAGCAGGCATACAAGCAGTATAGCAACACCAACGATGGTGTCATCAGCGCCAGCCATCTAGATTGAGTATTCAAAGTAGCACAACACAGCACATAGGTCCTGCCTGGGAGCCCACTCGCTGAAAGAGAAGTGATGCTTTTCTTTGGCTATGGTCACACCTGCGTTTTTTTATTCCAAATCCTTATCCGGTTTTGAGCTTTTAAAAAGCTCAAAACCGGAGCAGGAAACGCTCCTCATAGGAGCCCATTATGGTTACCAGATTGGTTTGCAAGCAATCCGGTTACCGGCTCCGGCTCTGCAGCCTGCGTGAAAAATCATGCAGGCTGCAGTTTTTGGAGCGGTTCTCTGACCCGCAATGCAATAACCACATTACTCAGGATGTGTAATTCTGAGCAATGCAGTTACCGTATATACTTTGCTCATATAGCAAATATTTTTTAACCATTTATCATAATGATTACTAAAGAAGCGCACATAACTATTGGCATCTACTGTCTTAAAAAGGTTTTCGTTCTACATACGGTTATGAAATTATGGGCAAAACTCTTAGCAAACAGAATTAATTTGGTTCTGGGGGATCGTGTTCACCCTGACCAGGCCAGGTTTGTGAGGGGAAGGATGGGAAAGAACAACTCAACTAAAGCTTTACAAGCGATCTCGTAAGCTAGGCGCATGGAAGGACTCTCGTCGTCCTCTCAACGGGCGCAGAGAAGGCCTTCGATCGTGTGAGTTGGCAATTCATGGACAGCGCACTGCGCAAATTTGTCTTTCCCCCTCCGTTCATAGAGGCAATTCTAGTTCTTCCAGGGTCAGGGTGAATGGCCTACTATCTAACAAATTTAAAATTAGCAACGGGACCAGGCAGGGCTGTCCTCTCTCCCCGACCTTGTTCGTGGTGGTTATGGAAATGTTAATGCAGGCGATCCGTTAGAACGATAAAATACAAGGAATTAATATTTGAAACATTCAGATTAAGACGGCAGCGTTTGCAGATGACTTGTTGCTGATGATATCCAATCCGACGGTGGCGGTGCTGGAACTCCTTGACCTCCTGGAGACATTTGGAGAATTGTCTAATTTTAAAATCAACCTAGACAAAATGGAAGTACTTAACATAACAGCCTCCAGGATAGAAGTGCAGGCCCTACAAGAGACAACACTTTTCAAATGGCCCAAAGACAAACTTAAATATTTAGGAATACAAATTACGAATGACCCCCATTCATTATACACACACAATTTCATCCCGCTCATTAGCAATATTAAAAATATATTGAGGACATACGACCTGCCACTGCTTTCATGGTTGGGAAGAATCAACATTATAAAATCATATGTTCTCCCCAAAATATTTTATGTTATGTATATGGTCCCGATTTCCTTACCCAACCCTTTCTTTCAGGCACTAAATCGAATAATCTCCAAGTTCATATGGAAACACAAGAGAGCTAGGATCTCATTTAGAATTCTTATGCTTCCTAAGGGGCAGGGGAGCCTAGGATTACCGGATCTCATATCTTATCATAGAGCTATTCATTTAGCGAGATGGCTGAAACTTACTCACATGGCCTCTCAAGATAATAAACAACACATAGAAATTCAACTACTACACACTAAGGTACACAGTTTGTTGTGGACAGACAGCACACCAGATAGTGATAATTTTGATGAAATTCTTGCTACTACACTAACTATAAGACGAAAGTTGGTCCCGATTCATTTCCCTGATTGTGGCTTTTTAGATAAAATTCCGATGAAGCTGATACCATATTTAATAGATGTAGATTTTTCAGACCCATATAATCTATGGAAGACTCTCCCGAATAAACCCATCTCCTGCTTACTGCGAGGAGACGTCCCATGTAGGAACATGTGGCCGATAGAAGCTCAAAAACAACCACAGACGTTCTTACAAGAACTACATGGGCCCCACTACATGAAAAAGATCAAGAGCCCAATGACGATCTCCACAAGGTGGAAGTGGCTGGAGATACTGGTAAAAGTAAAACCACCAATCCCTAAAATTATCTCTGAGAAATATAATAATTTACTTGACAACACACAGTCCACTTTCCCACTTTTTATACACTCTTGGGAGATTGAACTCGGTGTCACGCTCTCTAAAGATGACAAAATAAAACTCTGCCAGAACTCACATGGCTTCTCCAGATGTGTTCTACTACTGGAGATGTCCTTCAAGCTCCTATCGAGGTGGTATTACACCCCTGAGAGGTTGTTTCACTTGGGGTAACAGAGTGCCCGAAATGCTGGAAATGCGAGAGATCGAGAGATCGAGAGGAAATCTAACCCACATATTGTGGACATGTCAGAAATTAAAAATTTTTTAGTTAGGAGTAAACACGGTTTTAAAATCCATGAATCTCATAAGATCTGATTTAACTGCAGTGGAAGCTCTTCTATCGTTCCCATCAAACAACTACAATCCCAAAAAACATTGGCTAGCCCCAATTATGATAGGAGCTGCAAAGCACCTAATAGTCCAGAAAGGGAAGCAACAACATGCACCCACAGAGAAGGAATGGCTGGCCAAGATATTGGATCTACACAGACTAGAAGAACTTTCCAGCTGGGAAATGAACTCCCATGACTCCTTTCTTAAAACGTGGCAGCCATGGAAGAAGAAGGTGGAAGGCGGCTACATTAGTAATTAACTGAGAGATTGCGACGACCGTAAGAAATTCCCCCCAAAAAAACACATGCTATATCATTTCCCTGTCTTTGGGGAGCTTGTGTAAGGTTCCTTGGAGGCGAAGATTGTACTTACCGGTCAACAGCCATGGGAGTGTCATATTTCTATAGTTTTATAATTGTACTATCATAATACTCTATAATTTTATAACAGAATAATCTTTTCAAAGGCAATATAGATACTGTGCCGTCATAATACCGAGAAAAACATTGAGAAACCTACTGTTTAAGTTCTAGAATAAGTTTAGTTTGTTACAGAAATGTATAAGGAAAATTTAGGTACTACCAGATATCAGAAACAAATACAGAAATACATTATATGTACCATGTTTTGTTAACTTTCTAAACTAAATAAAGAATGGAAAAAAAAAAAAAAAAAAGTTTTAGTTGTAATCACCCCCCAAATGTTCGATTGTAAAATCTAGAAAGTTAACTGTTTCTGCATTTATTTCAGGGGTCAAATGAATGTCCCAATTATTACTAGTGATTGATTTAATGAAATGCTCCAGTTGTTAATTTTCATTATTAAAAACAATACAAATATTATCAATAAACCGCTTATATATGATCACATCAGAATAAAATTTGCTATTAAAAATGAACCATTGTTGAAAAACCGCCATAAAAAGATTAGCATATGTTGGAGCAACTCTTGACCCCATCGCTGTTCCTTTACTTTGCTTGTACAGTACATCATTAAAGGCAAAAAAAAATGTAAAGGAACAGCGATAGTTCTTTTTAAATAGTTATGTGCACTTTTTTAGTAATCATTATGACAAATAGTTAAAAAATATTCCAAAAAATCAATATAAGCGAATAAAGAGAAATTCTGCTTTGGCAGCAGATTTTGAAAATCAGAGTAAGATCTTGCAGAAAAGGTTTTTGGAGCGTGAATACCCAAAAAAGTTGATTCTATAAGCATATAATGACATTACAAATTGCCCCCAATCTGAATTTTTAATGAAAAAAGAGAGAAAAAGTAATAAATTTGAATCCTCAATAAATTTCATTACTACTTTTTCTGCCGAAAATGAACATATAAAGAACATCATACATAAACATTGGGATGTTCTCCTAAATGATCCCAATTTGCAAAAGAGTTTTACCATCACTTCCCATAATTACATATAAAAGGGCACCCTCCTTAAAAAATATATTAGCCGCCAGTAAATTGTGAACCAATAGGAATATCAAACAGGGTATTTCCACTAAAATGGGTTTTTCTAATAATGGCGGTAAAAAATCAGGCTCTTATAAGTGCAATAAAAAGAACTGTCTCTGTTGTGGTAGTATTAGGCAGGATGTTAGAAATTTTAATTCCTTTAATGATGAATCTGAAACATTTCAAATAGCTCACAGATTGGATTGCACATCGAGTTTTGTCATATATGTTATCGATTGTGTATGCGGGAAACAGTATGTAGGAAGGACGATACAGTCCCTACATCTAAGATTGAACTCGCATAGATATAACATCAGAAATGGGTACCTAAAACATGGGTTATCTAAGCATTGTGCTATGATCCATGGAAATAATGTTATTCTCAGAATCACGCCTATTGACCATGTCCCTTTAGATATTCCAAATAGAACACCAGCACTTGGGAAAAAGGAAGTTTTTTTTGATTTATAAATTAAATACACTCAGTCCAAATGGGTTAAATAAAGTGTCTGATCTTTTTTAAGTGATTGTAAATGGTCACTGATTAAAACCCGGACAAAATTGGATACAAAGAATGAATTGGCGTGTGGGAGCGAAATTACAGCCCCAAACAAATGGTTTGTGTCCAAGTTCGGCATTGTGCTATTAAATTTACCAATCCCTTGGATGGAGGAGGCTTCAGTATCATTACAATAATAATTATACTTGTAGGGTACCCCACATGGAATGAGTTTCCCTCGGGGTGCCAGGCGAGATGGAATGCGGTATTGACCAGCCTCCTTTATAAATTGTCAGTTAACATAGGGGAAGGAAAAGAGCTGTGATGGTATGATGGTAGCGCATAGGACTCATAACATCGGGTCCCAGGATAAGTGAGTTTGAATCCAATGATGTTTTTAAAGAAATGGAGGTAGAATCTTTTTGTGTTAAAGATTGTAAGTAATAGAATTAGATAAGAGAAGAGATACCGTGCTTCCCTGAAAGTAGGGCACCCGCGAAAGTAAGGCATGCTTGGGGGGACGCCCTACTACCTAATATAAGACATCCCCCGATTATAAGGCGTACCTCCGGTGCATGCCGCCGGTCACAAGTCTGAGGCATGCATCTGTGTCCCTGCTGACCCCGCTGTCCCCGCTGTCCATACTCGCCACTCTGTAGCTTGCCTCTCACAGCCCTGGAGCGCTCCGGTGCTCTCTGCTGGTCTCCGCCCGGCCCACGAGCCCTGCGCCAATCGCAGCGCAGGAATCATGGGCCAGTTGACGTCAGTCCTGGGCTGTGATTGGCCCAGGGCTCCTGCGCTGTGATTGGCCCAGGGCTCTTTCGCTGTGATTGGCCCTGGGCTCCTGCGCTGTGATTGGCCCGGGGCTGCTGCGCTGTGATTGGCCCAGGGCTCCTGCGCTGTGCACCACTAAAGCAGCACCGCAGACGAAAGAAAAGAAAGAAGTATGGTGAGAAAGTAAAAGTGTGTATGTGTGTGTGTGAGATGTGTGTGTGTGTGTGTGTGTGAGATGTGTGTATGTGTGTACACACATGGCAGGCTGCAGTGGGATACAGTAACGTACTGGGAGGCTGCTGCAGTGGGATACGGTACCGTACTGGGAGGCTGCGGCAGTGGGATACGGTACCGTACTGGGAGGCTGCTGCAGTCGGATACGGTACTGTACTGTGATGGGAGGCTGCTGCAGTGGGATACGGTACCGTACTGGGAGGCTGCTGCAGTGGGATACGGTACCGTACTGGGAAGCTGCTGCAATGGGATACGGTACCGTACGGGGAGGCTGCTGCAGTGGGATACGGTACCGTACTGGGAGGCTGCTGCAGTGGGATACGGTACCGTACTGGGATGGGAGGCTGCTGCGGTTGGATACGGTACCGTACTGGGAGGCTGCTGCAGTGGGATACGGTACCGTACTGGGATGGGATGCTGCTGCAGTGGTATACGGTACCGTACTGGGAGGCTGCTGCAGTGGGATACGGTACCGTACTGGGATGGGAGGCTGCTGCAGTGGGATTCGGTACCGTACTGGGATGGGAGGCTGCTGCAGTGGGATTTTTTGGCTAATATAAGACACCCCCTGAAAATAAGGCATGGCAGACTTTTTGGAGCAAAAATTAATATAAGACAGTGTCTTATTTTCGGGGAAACACGGTAGTACAGTGGTAACACACAATGGACTTATGATGTAAACCTTTGGAATGTGTGGGTTGGAATTCAGGCTGATTTAAATTTTATTATATTGATATAAATTTGTCCTGTTTGAATATATTACAATGTTTTATCAATGAGGATTTTAATAGTTGTATGAATTTGTAGGGGGAAATTGATTTTATATTTATAGATTTTCATAATGTAAAGGGTATTAATTTAATAATGAAAAGGGTTTTTTTTACTGGAACTGACGTTCTGACATGCAAAAAATGTGAAGTCAGAAACACATGTATATAAATGGAGATCTTAATGAACTGTAATATATGCCATGCTGAAGAGGTCAGGTGACCACGAAACGCGTTGGGGATTCTTGTGTGGTGCGTGGTGGTTGTGATTTAATAAAGCATCTTTATAACTAATCCTGTTGTCAGCGCAGAGTGCCTCCCGGACAATCTTCAAATGTGTGCATCCTTCCTTCAAGGGATCTGCAGCGGCTAAGCTTACAAACTGGTTGTGGGTCACACAACCAGAGGAGGCGAGTGGACCCTTGAAAAATTAATCTCGGTGTCCCCCAGTAACCACTCTATGTGCGCTCCCCCCCTCTCTCCTTTTCTTGTTTTATGGTTCTGAAAGTTGTAACACTAGGTCTATAGCGGTGCGCTGCCCATAAACCTAATGTTCCAACTTTCAGGACCAAGGACAGGGGCTCATACAGTACGTACATTATGTACAGTATCTACTCTACAGTGAGGCGCCGCCGCATTCATTTATAGAATTGAAAAAGCCGACAATAACCAGCAATACTATCATGACACATATTAACCCCTGACATGCCCACCTGAGGGGACAGCATGTCTCTAGGGAGGTTGGGCACCCCCTAGAGGCACATTGCCCATTTGTATTATTAAGATTAAATCTTTGTTCATCCCTGCAGTAGCAGGGATGAACAAAGCAGACGGTAACCAGATTGCTCCGGATTACACATCTTGAGCAATCCAGCTACCACATTCCGGTTTGCCGGACACATTTTGTCACAAAAATATGTCTGAAGGCAATTGCGGGCACCGCATCCAGATCTGGATACGGTAACCGCAATTACACTTCCAAATGTAACCCTTGCCATAGATAGATTTTACCATCTCAAACTGATTGCTTCCTGGTCTGCTCATTAAACTTCATGAATATTCACTGCACTGAACTGCAACAGCCAATCACAGATGCTCACTTTCTGTGGTTGGCTGTTGCACTCAGACTGCGCCCCCACAATCTGTAACAGTGTCTGTGCTTTACAGGATCCTATTATTGCTGAAAAACTGGACCTATGGCAGATCTAAGACACTGGAGGTGTGAATGCAGACTAATAGAAAGACGTCACCATTTCTGTATTTATCATCCATTTCTGGTTTTGGCTTACAAAAGCTGATGTTAAAAACTGATCAAAAACTAAACATGTCAACGTAGCCTAACAGAGGTTTTTTGGAGATTAACCCAACATTAACTGGTGCACACTGCTGAAATATAGATAACAAAACTGAACAGGCACCATTCATGTTTGGAGATTACCATCGGACACTAGGTGTTTGGTACAAACCTCAAACTTTAAAGTTTGGGTTCACTCATCCCTAAATAGACTACAATAGAAAACATCAGAGGGACATTGAAGAAAATACAAGCACACTATTTTATATATTTTCTTTATTTTTGAAGGATAAGGC
The DNA here is from genome assembly GCA_033576535.1 of Allobates femoralis. Lineage (NCBI taxonomy): Eukaryota > Metazoa > Chordata > Amphibia > Anura > Aromobatidae > Allobates > Allobates femoralis. The sequence goes on along the minus strand of JARQOC010000002.1, from coordinate 668,004,980 downwards.
TAGGGCCACACTCGGGAGCCTGCATCCGTGTACTGGATGCGTTACTGAATTCAGATTTTTAAATTGCCATCTTCATGTAATTTTTGCATCAGTTAACATAGTACCTAGTGTTAATGCTAGCGTTAACGTATGGTACATATATGTACCAAGCGTTAACGCATGCGTTTCCCATAGGGTCCCATGTTATCAAAAGTGCACGCATTTTTGAAAATGCACAAAAAAACATTGCAGACCCGATTAAATATGGATTTATCAAGAACGCAATATGTTAAACGGATTGCACTTTTGGCACACTTTTGCAATGCGTTTTTTGCATTGAAGTCTATGGGTGTATTAACGCATGCATTTTTCAACATCTCAAAATGAAAAAACTGGATGCAGTAGAAGGATTGCACACACAAGTGTGGCCCTGGCCTAAGGCTAGGGCCACACTGACGGTTTTACGCTATTTTACCGCAATCCGGTTAATACTTAGAAGATTTTCCAGAAGCGCATAGTGTGGCGCCCCACATGGTCAGGCGTCACAGTGGGGTATTGCACCCGTAAAAGTGGTGTAATTTTCCCCAGCTGCAAGTGGATCCTAGGCTGGTGGGTGGGACCCATTCCTGCATTCCCACATTAGAGTAGTGGTGGGAGGTTACTCCCGGGAGGGAGATATTTTCACCTCTAGAGGGAGTCAAGGGGTCAGTCAGTGAGTGAGTGAGACGAAGGGAGTTGGAGAGGAGTCGAGGAGGAGTGTGGAGCGAGGCGGAAGGTTAACCCCAATGCCGGATCCGAGGAAACGGCCAGAGTCCTCCTCTGAAGTCGTCAACCTGCTGCTGCGGTCTGTTCACCGGCTGCGACACCCTGCCAGACGGAGCGGTCTGCCGGCTTCCTCACCACGAGGGAGGGGAGCCCCATATCTACCTTTAAGGAGCCATTGGGTATAGACTCTTCCTAGGCGGGGAAGAAAGGACATGGGTACCACCATACCACCTGGCATCCACTTGCAGCAACCTGTAGAGCTTCCTGTTTCTTTGACAACTGTTGCTGAACTGTGGACTTGCATGCTGATGACTGTTTACAGTAAAGTACCCGGGAGAGTGACTTTGCCGTGTCTTTGTGCTGCAGAATTGAACCTGTTTGCTTACAGGAACGCTGCCTCGGAGGACCAGCTCCACCTGTAGGGAGCTTTGCCATCCTTGCCGCGATACCATCACCCTCCGGAGGACTGTGGCGGCGCTGGTGACCCATCACCAGGTACTACAGGTGGCATCACGTGAAAACAAACTCTTATCCCCTGTGCATAAGCCCTTATTGAAGTGTCACCCAGGCCACGGGCTCAGGCGCTGCCACCCGTGACATCCCCGTGAAATCATCCTCCGAGCCAGATACCCGAGTACCCCAGGGCCTGGGATTCGACATATATTTCTGGCGCTCACGAACAGGATCTCGTGCCCAGTGTTACCGGGTACTGTGTGCCTTGGACTTTCGAACTGCATTGAAAAGAACTTTTCCCGCCTTTGCTTCGCGCCAAAAATGGGTTCCCGCCATCACTGCAGGAGAGCCCAAGATGGCGGCGTAGCTATGTACTAAACACCATGTGTAGGCTCGGGGGTGTGCTTCAGCCCCTAGAAGAAGGAGGGCCAAGACGGAGGCGCCAAAAAGTGTGGCGGCCCCGATTGCCATCAATCAATAAGGGGATAGGCCTGGATTCAATAAGCGCATTGCGCATGCGCGGAGCTGGGCCAATCACGTGATCAAGCCCATAATGCACTAGGGCCGATTACGTGATCGGCCCCATAATGCACTAGGGCCGATCACATGACTGGCCCCATAATGCACTGCCCCGGTTGTGACGTCACGGCCGGTGCATACTACGCGACAGAGAGTTGGAGATTCCAAATGGTGGAGGCGGCGAGGAATAAAGAATTATGCTGCCCAGCGGGCGTGCCCTACACCATTGAGCAGGGAACAATGGAGCGTGGGGCCGCCTTTCCAGTCCCCAGCCTCGGGAACTTCTGTAAGTTAAAAGTTATTTTTGTGATGTTTAATAGGGCCCCTTTAGATCAGAAAGGGATAGGGAGTAGTTAGGAAGGTGTAGGGACAGCTAGTGATAGTTTAGGGCCTTAAATCTAAGAGACAGGTTCCCTTTAATTTCTGATATCTGAGACTTTCCCTTTTAATGGGGATGCCTATGAGTAAAACATTTTCATGCAGTCTTAGAACCGCATTAGAGATGTATCAGCTAGTAGCCTCAGCAGCCTTCCTTTCGTCCTCTCACTAGCCATGAAAGTACCTACTTAAAATATGAATGGACATTATTAACAAATGAATACACAATGCTCATATGTGCGTTCACATATGTATCCAGGACTGCCTATAGGTACATGCCTATAGTGCCTATAGGTACCATTATACATTGCCAGTTATGTTTGCTTTGTGTGATCAAGTGTAAGCAGCGAGTAAAATGCCTCTTTGAGCAATTATCATCCTAAGTCTTTGAATTCATCTTTTTCTATGCATATAATGTATACATGCAGGTATTTTTTTTCTTAAAATCATTTCCTTTGACACTGTTCCCCATTGCTGAAATTGCTGTGATGAACAGTTTGACGCCATTTTAACCCACCTGTAACACATTACTTTGAAGTTCAGAGAAAGTATAATGTGCCCTGCAGCTATTAAAGAACTTAAAACAAAGATATTGGAAAGAAATGTTGTAACATTTGAGTTACATTTGTATTTTCCATCTACAGCTAAAAATGACTTGGGGTGGGGGTGGTCGCGCTCAACCTTTATCAACCTTCTTTGTCTTTTTTATATTACTGGACACAAACACATTTTGTACAAAGATGCATTAGTACAAAATGACACAAAGAAAACAAATCACTTTCAGAATAAATAGCTTAAGGACAGCTAGTCGGGTGAAAAAGCATTGCTTTATTAACTTGATGTGAAGTCTAGCAATCAAATGGTCGCCTCTGAGAATTTAGCCTTCATAATTGAAAAAGAACTGGAAATAGTCATCTAAAACATATTTATTATTTCAATCTTAAAAACAAAAAAGATCATTCCTATAAAGAAGTTCTTTACGATACTATACATACACTGGCGATCAAAATTAGAGAACAATGTCTGATCACTTGTTTTTTTCATACAGTATGTAATCTACATTGATGAACATTTAGCCGTTTTTGTGTAAGGGGTGCACCATCCACTAGACAGGGTTTCCCAAAATAATCAAAGTTTATCAACGTAAAACCTTTATTTTACACAAAACGTGATGATCATAATCAGAGAACAGCAATGACTGTAGAAAGAGAAAGATCAAAACTACATTTTGTGAAGATTACAACAATCACCAATCAGTAGGTAGTGTACAGGCCTTTGTTTTGTACAGGCCTTTGCTTTGAATGACTTCAGCACATCTGCGGCCACAGGACATCAATAGTATCTCACACTGCTCTGGTGGGATTTTCTGGTGGGATTTTCTGGTGGGATTTTGGCCCACTCTTCTTCCAGTCTCTTCCACAGTTCTGTTGTGGGTTTCTTGGCCATAACTTTGTCACCAATGATTTTTCAGAGGTTTTCTATTGGGTTTAGATCAGGACTTTGGGCGGCCATTTCATTGTTTCAATGGTTTCTGTTTCAAAGGACTGCTTTACCCATTTTGTTGTGTGACAGGGGGCATTGTCCTGCATTAAAATTGCTGACTGATTGATTGCTGAATGTAAGTAAGGAGCCACATATTGTTGAAGGAGGTTCTGATACACACTTACATTCACTCTGCCATGTAGCTGTTTGAGAGGTCCAACCCCTGCAGCAGAAACATTCCCCAAACCATGACACTTCCTTTAAAATAGAATCTGTTTCTGTTTGCATCAAATCCACTGCCAAGCAAGTACTCCCCAGTACTTCCAGTAAAACATTGTTACAATATGTATTCCAACAGGAGGAGAGCGCTCCCTTTGGCTAGGGTCACGCTTGGAGGAATGTTTTTGGCAAGCCTGAGTTAATGCTAGGCATTTTTTCTGTTGCCATTTTGTTGCCAAAAAAAACGCTTGCGTTAACGCATGGTACATATACAGTACAGAACAAAAGTTTGGACACACCTTCTCATTCAAAGAGTTTTCTGTATATTCATTGCCTTTCATTGCCTTTGGAAGTTCACAGAGCTGTAGGTTGGACTTCTGCTAAAGGAAACAAACAAAAAAAAAAACTCTTTAAGGCTAGGGTCACATTTAGAATGCATATTACGATTACCACATCCAGATCCGGAAGCGGTAATGTAATGTGCATTCAGACACATTTTGAACACAAAATGTGTCCCTAAAGCCGCATCCGGTAACTGGATTGCTCATAATGTGCAATCAGGTTGCCGGATGCTTTGTTCATCCCTACTGCCGGAGGGATGAACAAAGGGTTAATGTTAATAATAGATGTGGGCAACATGTCTGTAGGGAGTGCACATTCTCTATACAGACATGTTCTCCACATAGATCGGCATGTTGAGGGTTAATTTTTAAAATCACAGTATTGCCGGCTTTTGTCGGCTTTAACTATTTGTAATGACAGGTGGCGGCTCCTGGCTGTACAGGAGTTTACAGTATGCAAAGTGCGTAAGCATATTACAGGGCAGCATCCTCAATGAGGAGCTGTCTGTGGTGCTTACGCAAATTGCGTACTGTACATGCCGCTATCCATTGTGCTGAAAGTTTTAACATTACTTCTATGGCGGTGCGCTGGCCATTCACATATGCCTTGCAGTAGCCGGATGGGCTCCCATAGGAGCCCATTGTAGGGGTCCTGATACGGTTAGGAAACCGCTCCAAAAAATGCAGCATGCAGGATTTTTCCCGCAGGCTGCAAATCTGGGTGCGGTAAGTGCATTGCCATTTAGGCAACCCACATTTATAATGAGTGCCTATGGGCTGCGGATCCTGATCCGGTGTTGAGCATTTTTTGCATGCTCAAAACTGGATCAGGATCTGCATTTTCTACCGCAAATGTGACCCTAGCCTAAATCTTCTTCCTTAGCGAGTTTGACGAGCTGAGTGTGACCGAAGTGTAAGTGCGAACGGAAGTGTGTGACTTGTGATTAAGTGACTTTGGATTCATGGATTTTGGATGGGAGGACATGCTGAATTGCTGGCTGTATTTTATTAATAATTTACATTTCTTTTTACTTATCATCTGTCTGGTACAATCCCCTTAAGGAAATGAACTCCATAATTGACAATGCCATCCAGTGTACATCTTTCCACATGTATGCAATCCTTGAACAGCGGGTTGAGGGTGCATACTGCTGTGTGAGACTTGAGCACGCTCTGCATTTGGAAGCCCAGATACTGGATCTAAATCAACAGCTGGCAACACTGAGATCCATAGACAATATGGAAAGGAGTCTGCTGCTCACTGAACAGCTGCTCAATGGGATAGATGTGGGGGAGGATGGTAGCATGGAGCTGCAGGACTGTGAGGCAGCTAGCTGGATGTCAGTTAGAAGGCGGGGTAGAGGGAAGAGTGCCAGGGAGGCTAGCCCTAATGTGGCTCACCCCAATAAATTTGCTAAGTTGGCAGATGAGGGGGGTGTCAGTACAGGGATAGCACTGTTGCAGCAAGGCATGACCTCTGAAAGCCAGAGGCGTGTCAGCTCAAGTAAGCAAGTAAGGGGGAAAACAGGAGAGCAGGGCAGACCAGGCAGGTGGGGGACTCAATTATTAGGGGAACAGATAGGGCAATCTGTCACAAAGACAGGAACAGTGTGCTGCCTACCTAGCGCTCGAGTCCGGCACATCACTGATCGGGTTGACAGATTAATGGGAGGGGCTGGTGAGGACCCAGTGGTCATGGTGCACATTGGCACAAATGACAAAGTTAGAGGCAGGTGGAAGGTCCTGTAAGTTGATTTCAGGGAATTAGGCTGCAAGCTTAAGGCAAGGACTTCCAAGGTAGTATTCTCTGAAATACTGCCTGTACCACATGCCACACCAGAGAGGCAAAGGGAGATTAGGGAGATAAAAAAGTGGGACAGGAATTGGTGTAGGAATGAGGAGTTTGGGTTCCTGGAGAATTGGGCCGACTTTTCTGTTGGCTACAGGTTCTATGCTAGGGACGGGCTGCACCTCAATGGGGAGGGTGCAGCTGTACTGGGGGAGAAAATGCCTAGAAGGTTGGAGGAGTGTTTAAACTAGGGATTGGGGGGAGGGTATTCAGTGTACAGGGGGGGAAGATAGTGTAAATAGTAACCTGGGCACAAGTAATAAAATTGGGGGTGGCATGGGGGTGGGGTTAGGACAGTCAATATAGTAGGAAGGAATAGAGGTAAAGAGAGATGCATAAAGTGCATGATGTACACTAGGGTGACCACAAAAAAATCGATGTCGGTCAAAGAATGTAAACGTTTCTTTGGTAAGTAAATTTAGTTACCAAAGAAACGTTTACATTCTTTGACCGATTTAATATAAAAACAGATTTCCTGAGACAAAATCCAAACACCTGGCCTCAAAATAATAACTTCCAAGAAGGATTGAAAATTGTCAAAACATTAAAAGTAGTTAATGATATGGCTGAGCGTGGTGTTAAATTAATAACCGACTTTAACGACCTTCTGACAAAAGATGAAGAACAAAAGCAATATGTCCTGCAAGTTGTAAGCAAATGCCGAGCATTATATTCTGACGTTTCAAAAACTACTTTAACAAAAGCTCGAGAATAGATTAGATAACTATGTAAAATTATCAACTCATGTAGGTACTACGTCTGTATCTTTTCTGTGTCTCTTTTGTATGTATTATATATACCTCATTTTTATATTTTAAAATAAAAAATGTCATTAGACTTATCAGTATTACTTGATTTTTCATTATATTTCTACTTTAAACTAAAAAATATACCAAAAAAAACAAAATTTATCACTTAATAACAAAATATACGAAGTATGCTCCTAGTGGTACCAGGTCACGTTCTTGTGGCTAAAAGCTGTTGTAAGTCAGTTTGACTTAAAATAACAATTATGTATAAAATATAAATTTTGAAGAACAACATTAGCTTTCTTTTGAGATATTAAGCATGTTTTTATTATTTACTGTTCTGGAGTTATGGCTCAATATGTCAGCTTTTTGGCCAAAAATTTGAATTTTTTTCAAACTTTGAGCGACGAGCGGCACGAGTTAACGTCGTTTGATCGAGCTCACATTTTGGCTATCTCAATATCTGGAAAGGGGAATCGTTTGTGGGGTCCAGACTAACAAGATTCCGACATTTTTTCCCCCCCATATGAGATCCGGTCACTCTAATGTACACTAATGCCAGAAGCCTCACCAACAAAATTGAGTACCGTATATACTCGTGTATAAGCCGACTTTTTCAGCCCAAAAATTGGGCTGAAAAGTCCCCCCTCGGCTTATACGCGAGTATATACATGTGTGTGACGGGGACGGGGGCTCTGACTGGGGGCAGGAGGAGGCAGGAGGGGGCTACAGTGACACCGCGCGGTCACGTGGGCCCGGCTCATTAATATGCACGCATCCCCCTGTCCATCCCCGGCAAGGGGATGCAGTGCATATTGCCCCACACAGCCCCTGGCGGCCCCCGGCAGTGGTATACAGCCCCCCCCGCCTAGTACCGGGCCCCCATGCTGCGGATACAGTAGTTCATACATTACCATCTCTCCCTGCAGCGCGCGGCTCCTCCATCTCCCAGCCGGCATCTTCCTGTAGTGTCATGTGACTGGCGCGTCACATGACACTACAGCAACAAGCCGGGCGGGAGATGGAGGAGCCGCGCGCTGCAGGAGATGGTAATGTATGAACTACTGTATGCTGTGCCGCAGCATGGGGGCCCGGTACTAGGCGGGGGGCTGTATACCACTGCCGGGGGCGCTGTATAAACCCCCGGGGGCCTGCTGTATAAACCCCCGGGGGCCTGCTGTATAAACCCCCGGGGGCCTGCTGTATAAACCCCCGGGGGCCTGCTGTATAAACCCCCGGGGGCCTGCTGTATAAACCCCTGGGGGCCTGCTGATACCCCCGGGGGCCTGCTGATACCCCTGGGGCCTGCTGAATACCCCTGGGGGCCTGCTGTATACCCCTGGGGGCCTGCTGATACCCCTGGGGGCCTGCTGTATACCCATGGGGGCCTGCTGTATACCCCTGGGGGCCTGTTGATACCCCCTGGGGGCCTGTTGATACCCCTGGGGTCTGCTGATACCCCTGGGGCCTGCTGATACCCCTGGGACTGCTGAATACCCCTGGGGGCCTGCTGATACCCCTGGGGGCCTGCTGTATACCCATGGGGGCCTGTTGATACCCCTGGGGGCCTGTTGATACCCCTGAGGCCTGCTGATACCCCTGGGGCCTGCTGAATACCCCTGGGGGCCTGCTTATACCCCTGGGGGCCTGCTGTATACCCCTGGGGGCCTGCTGATACCCATGGGGCCTGCTGTATACCCATGGGGGTCTGCTGTATACCCCTGGGGCCTGCTGAATACCCCTGGGGGCCTGCTTATACGCCTGGGGGCCTGCTGATACCCCCGGGGGCCTGCTGATACCCCGGGGGCCTGCTGTATACCCCTGGGGGCCTGCTGTATACCCCTGGGGGCCTGCTGATACCCTGGGGGCCTGCTGATACCCATGGGGCCTGCTGTATACCCCTGGGGGCCTGTTGATACCCCTGGGGCCTGCTGAATACCCCTGGGGGCCTGCTTATACCCCTGGGGGCCTGCTTATATGCCTGGGGGCCTGCTGTATACCACTGGGGGGGCTTGTATACCTTACTGCTGGGGGTTGTATACCTGTGCTGGAGTCCACCCTCGGCTTATACGCGAGTCAATAAGTTTTCCCAGTTTTTGGGGGCAAAAGTAGGGGGGTCGGCTTATACACGGGTCGGCTTATACACGAGTATATACGGTAATTAGAATTAATTTTGTTGGAAAATAATTATGACATGGTGGGGATATCGGAGACATGGCTGGATGAGAGCCATGACTGGGCTGTTAATTTACAGGGCTATAATCTATTCAGAAATGACCGTACAAATAAGCAAGGGGGAGGTGTGTGTTTATATGTAAAATCACCCTTAAAACCCATCCTTTGCGATAATATATGTGAACAGTCCAGGTATAGAAAACAACAAGGCGGCACTCACTGTTTGTTCACAGGTGCTTTCTTTATTGCAGAGGTGCGGGGAGGGGGTGCATGAAGGTACAGACGACAGGTCCTGTTTCGCGGGTTGCCCGCTTCTACAGTATGTACCATGCATTAATGCATGCGTTTCCCTTAGGGTCCCATGTTAAAAAAACGCATGCGTTTTTGCTAAATCACCCAAAAACATTGCTGGCAGCGTTTTTTTTGCAAAAGTGTTGCCATTTGACCTTGTGCTTTTTGCATTGGAGCCTAGCTTTTAGCAGATCCATGGCACAAGTGTGACACTAGCCTTTCTACTCAGAACGAAGTGGCGACGTTTGACTACGGTGAAAACAGAGTTGAAGCTTGGACAGGTAGAGCCATTATAATGACTGTCTAAATAATAAAGGAATGTAAATGACACATAGTAAGAAAAACTGCCCACCATGAACAAGAGTCCTCTGTACTGCTGAATACAGTAAGGCTTTGAATTTTGATGAGCTTTAATTAACCACTAATTGTAAAATGTAACCAATTAAATATAAAGCTTGCTTGCTTTCTTATTTCTGCACTATTTGAATAGAATTTCAGCTTAACTAAAGTGACACAAATTAAGACTGAACATGTTCTACATTCTATAGGAAAGACATAATAGCTGTTCCACATACATATGTTCACGAGGAAAAGGTTCACAGAATGCAACCCATTAACATTATGGCACATTAGACGGGGGATTCTTTACTTTTGACTGGGCAACATTTTGTGTACAATTATATCCTATAATATTCAGCTGCATATAAAATAGGATAGATATCAGCACTTTCAGTGGTATAACATGATTTATATGCCATTCTCTAATTAACCATGAAGAAAATGATGTCTCAAGGCATAGCTCGGTGATCAAAACTATGAATTCCGTGAATTCATTATTATTTAATTCATATGCAGCTCCGTGGTAAGTACAAACAATCCGTTCCTTCATATTTTAGCTCAATTATTTACAGTATTGTAGACATATGAGGTTATAAAGTAGTAATTAAATACCAAGAAACATGTATGAATTCAGTTCAGCACAAGATAGGGCTTCTAATTGCATTTTCACTGCCAATAAACAAAACACATTGATCAGTAAGGTGGTGCCCAAGACAACAAAGGATGAAGGATAAATTATATTTCCTTATAGAGCCCAACACAATACTAAAACAACATGGAATTCAACACCTGGACACAAAACTTTAGTGATTTTCTTGAATTTAATGCTTTAACCCCTCACAGAGGACTTGACTTTCTGCAATAGTTGTAGCTACTATAAAATATACCATTTGGTGGCAGATGCACTGCTACGGATGAAACGTAGAGGTGAAGCCAAGATAACAAAGAATCAATAACAGGTAAGTTGCAAGAACCCGGCCGATTCGATTCATCACCTCGAATTTTGCTTAAAAGTCGGTAAATTCGGTGAATGTTCGGTAATCCTTGGATGTGTGTGTAGCTTAATGTAGGACAGAAGTATTTGTGCAAATGCAAAAATACTTGTGTTCTACAATATTCTACACACACAAACAGACACACAGATCATCTTACCGAGACACGTTGCTCAATTGCACCGGTCCAACTTCGTGTGTTCCATGTCACTTCTGCATCCACGCTGTTGGTGAGTGACGTGCACAGTCAGCTGATCTGATCCCCATAGCAATTGTGTCACTTCATTTTTTTTTGCCAGCTAAGGTAAAATTAGGCAGCTAAGGGAGGCAGCTCGCAGCTGTCCACTTTCACAGGGCTGCACTAAAAAATACTGCAAAATCCCATGCATTTTTAAAAAGTATTTATTTAACACTCTATGATGGCAGGTAGGTTGCCATATACTAATTTGCATGGCAACCAAGCATAATCACCATCCATATTAAAAAAATGCAGTCTGATTGCAACAGCCAGTCACAGACGCTTATGTGCTGTATGGCAACCAATCTTCCATCATAGTGTGTTAAATAAATAATAATGTGTGGGGCTTTGCAGTATTATTCAGTCCAGCTCAGTGAAAAGTGGACAACTGCAAGCTGCCACCCTCAGCTGCCAAATTTTACCTTGGCTGACAAAAAAAAAAGCCTGGACTGCACTCTATGTTTAATTGCCAGCCAAGGTAAAACTAGACAGCTGAGGGCTGGTATTCTCAGTGGGGTGACAGCCCATTGTTTTAGAGTCCTCCACGCTATAGAATAGCGGTTCACAGCCACTGAAAATGGCACATTTTGGTGGGCTTTGAAGACTAGTGTTGGGGACCTCTGCCCTAGGGCAGAGGTATTCCGGAACAGAAAAGGGTCATACCCAAACAGTCCCCACAAAGTTGAAAATCTACAAGCATCCCACATTTCTTCGTATGCGGAAACACTTAACTTAATCTGTCAGATCAATCCAACACACAAAATTGTTTATGTGCTTGAGTTGATTTCTTAAAAATCATGCAATTGCAGCGTGGCTAGTGCACATTGGGCCCAGGAGGAGGCAGGGGACGCCACTACACCACTGATGGAACAAGGCCTGTTCACCAACCGGTGGCTGTAGTGGCACAGGACACTGATGTGCTGGGGGATCTGTAGGTGTTCTGGTCAGGGCTTTGGCTGCTCTTACCACGATATGCCACATACACACTTTGTGGAAGGTTACTTTTCTTGTACCTGTGTTCCAGCATTTCCTGACTCCTTCCCAGTTTTGGCCACATAGTTCTCAGTGTGTCATCACAAAGAATTGGTCCACTACAGTTTAAAACCTTTAGTACTTTACTAGAAACTTTATTCAGAACAAAGCCCACTAAACATAGTAGAGGGCACATACTGATGCAGTTGTTTATACACTTGCTTTTCTTCTCTGTTCCATCTATCTCTACTGTGATCGTCCCATCACTATGCTGCAGGCTGGCCTCCAAGCTCATCAAAGTAAGGATGACCGTGGCTCTGTCCTGATGGTCCCTCCACATGGGTCAGGTTTAGTGTACGTGGTTCCAACCCTATAAGCTGTTTATGGCTTAGCCTATTCCCAGGGTAGCTGCACCACCTTACCTCATGCTCTTCACCATACTTGCTAGGTTCCAGACATCCTCTAGTTTCCTCAATGTTCCTCCTTCAGCCTGTACCGTACCCAAGACTCGGTCATCCTTCTGTATCAGATGTTGGTTTCTAGTCTTTTCACCACCAAAGTAAACTTATTACAAACAGAGTGATCTATTTCAAGTGTTCATTTCTGTAAATGTTGAAGATTATGGCTTACAGCCAAAGAAAAACAAAAGGTCATTATTTAAAAAAAATTAAAGTAGGGAGGATGAAGGGTTAAAAACGGCTGCCATATTCCATGACACATCAAAGGGTGAATGTAATATTGATTTACTAGTCAACGTGTTTCAGGGCTTCCAGAAACGCCCTGAAACATCGCAATATGACATTGATTTTTGATGATATTCTAATTTATGTACACTAGTATGTTCATTATATGTCAGATCCATCTTCACACTGAATACGTGGAAGGTAACCATATAAGGGAAAGGGGGAATGGCCTACAGAACATCCACCCTGCTTACTGCAGCTCATGAGGAAACAATGTATCAGATTAGCTCAGATTACAGCACAGTTGCTAAGCAATGTCAGAATTTCAGGATCAGTGTAAACTTCTATTCTCTTGGCACAAGCTTCTCTGATCAGCCATCTGGCTTCACACAGCTCAGTTAGGTTTTCTGTTAATCCCTTCTCTCCTTGCACACCACTATCACTATCAGCCTGCTCTCAGGAGCTGTGGAAAAACACAGTGCCAGCAGACACTGGCCACTCTTACACAACCATAACATGCAGTTTATAAAAGAGCACAGAAAAATGTTGAAAAAATCTGTCATATGGCAAAAGCATTAAGTTAGCTGCTATGTGACCCATCATTAACAACAGGGGCAATATTGGTTATGTTTTTGTTTGTTTCAATGAAATGACATTTACACTTGAAGGGTGTGGTATGAAACCAAAGTTAATTTTAATCCTAAATGCCTATTAAATGTAATTATGTAATTGCTTTTCCAATATCCTTAATTAAAATGTCACTACCATTCACTATTTACATTGCAACTGCTTTTTTTTTGTACAGATACATTTTGATGATATTTTAGTTTGTATGCTGAGTTACTCACTTGTGACATCATCAGGGGCAGATGCTGAGGTCACCGCTGTAGTTTCTTCCAGTACTGTGAAGATGCACTTCAGTGATGTCACTTTTAGGATCGGAGCTAGTCCCTCCTCTACTGAGCATATGTCGCTGGTCAACTCCAATGCATGTTTAGCATGCGCTCTCTGCTCACTGTGTCTTTTCCATGCGCAATGATGGATTTCATCATATTCATTGCAAAGTAAAATTTCTGCATCAAAACCTGTTTTTTATGGCATCACAATGAGCATGCTCCAATTGCAAAAATTGATGCTATGTGTATATTTTTGTGCATATTTTCTTCAATAAATCTTGATGACTTTTTGAATACACCATCAGTGTTGCCAACTTGACATTTTATTTTTTCTGGCCAGCTTATCGAAGAATCATGGAAAGACAACATTTTTACGGACACACTTGTAAAATCACAATAAATCATGATTATAAGTGATCCATACCCTACACCCCTTAACTCCAATATGGAGACATCAGCTGCATTCACTGTAAATTATAGAATAATGATAACTAAAGTCAGAATATTCTGTATAAGTTCCTTCAGCTTCAAAAAAAATCATGGATGCCTTCATTTTTTATAGACAGGGCAAAAAAAAATCCTGTTTTTATGGACTGCACTAGAATTTCCAGACGGTTTGCAGCCCAGCCATCCATACGTAGTATGCTGTAAAGTGAGGCAATTCAGAGATATGAACAACTGATATGAAAGCCCAAGCCACAAAAGCAATCGGAAAGGGAAAAATAAATGTAATATTAAAATCTCTTCTAATGGTAACATGACCTTAGGGAGCTAATTAGAGTAAAAATAAGAAAACATTAAAAAAGGAAGAAATAAAGAATAAAATAACAGTCTAAATGTGATGATAAGAGGAATAGTCAACCTAAATGCAAATAAATGAAATAGAAATAACCTAAAGCATAGCCAGTAAAGTGACTATAATCCCAAACTGTGAGTGGCATAAATAAAATGACCGTACTAAGAAGGAACTTATTTTAAAAGGGTTTTCAGGTTTTGTTTAAAAATTATAATAATTGAAAAAAGTTTCTATACTTATCACTGGAACCTAACGCTCCTGCTACTTTGAAATTTCTGCCATACTGAAAATAATGTGTCAGAATTTCTGGCTTTTCCAGGCTACCTTCATTGTCTCTTCACTCTTAGTCAAGATGGAGTCTGCTGTCCCCCCATGTCTATGTGTTCCCTTCCCTTCCTGCTTTTAAGCTCCAGTCCGACATCCAGGCCGTGCTTGAGTGTTGTGCTTCTGCTCTGGCTCAGCTTTGCATCATCTGCATCTTGCTCAACCTCCTGATATCTCGGGTTGGCTCTGCATTCCTGCCTTCCAATCACCTGCTCTGCTTAATCTTCATTACTCTCAAGCAATTAGTGCATGCCTTGTGAGTCATTTTTCCCGCCACCAGCTTCATACAGACTACTCTGTTCCATGTAAGCCTTGTTTGCTGCGATCTGTTTGTTGTGTATTTGTGCAGTGCATATTTCAGAACAGTTCGGGACTATTGTTTCTATCCGCACTGCACTGTTCTAAGTCCAGGACTCTATGAACTGTGTTACAAAGACTTTACCATTATTTGGCCATGCACTGTGTGAACAGTGTGAAAACACTATTTCCTGCCTTGCACTCTGTTGAACTGTGTGTTTCTTGGACACCTACTGACTGCTGGCCTCACCCAGTTTCATATCTTTTCCAGACGACTTGTATATTTGCAATGCTCTCCTTTTGTTTGTCTTCAAATATAAACTTTATCTTGAACCTGTCACTGTCTAATCATTGCCCTGTGCCATCAAATTCGTTGAGCTACCCACATAAGAGCTAGGCTAGGGCCACACTTGCCATGCGTTTTTTAAGGTGCTTTTTGCCAGCCTGCGTTTTTTAATGCATTTTTGCCGATAGGTGTGGGGGACCCTTGAAACAAATGCAAAAACGAATGCAAAAACGTATGTACCATTTAGTGCCATTTAAAAACACATGCGCTTCCCACCAGGCCCCATGTTAACAAAAATGCATGCGTTTTTGAAAAAGCACCAAAAAATACTGCGCTTTTGGGTGCTAGTATTTTTTGGTGTTGAGCAAAAAATGAACCCAAAAACGCATGGTACATTCAGTCATGTGTATTTGCAATTGGGGAATGCGTTTTTTTGCATGGGGTCCTATGGGTGCGTTTTTCCATGGGTTTTTCACAAATGACAAATGCATGGAAAATCTGCAAGTGTAGCCCTAGCCTTACATAATGGTGCAACGACCTCAATTTACTGACTGCTAGCCTTATGGTTAAATGATTGGTGGTCGGGATGTTATCTCTTCTGATCCATCGAAGATCATCGGAGAGCAGCAGTGGAGTGAAGGATGCATTTATCCTAATTTATTTAGATAGCCAGCCTACAATGACAACAAAAACTTATGGGACAAAAACTGCACAACTTGCTCCGGTCATTAACATGTAACGTGTATAAAAGTAAATGAAGTCCAGCAACCTAAAAAGATGGCAAATAAGAATTTCTAGAAATTTGCAAATGTCATCATATTCTTTAGCTATTACAAATAATGTGAAATATTTGTTTTAAATTCTCGGCACGTTCACATTTCAAATTGCAAATAACCAAAATCATTCCGTTTTTTTGCTCCCGTTATCACAGCTTTGTTTGTACAGCATGAAAAATAGCCGTAAGTATTATATATACAAAAAGCCTCTAGAGGAAAGCGGTTAAGCAGAAGAATACAACTTTTGCGGTGTGTTTAATGTTAGTCGAGTGTAGTGACAGCAGGCAATTTATTTATTTTCTTTAATCCTGCCAAAAAAAGTAAGAGAAAGTAAGATATTGAAAACAGAGCAAAGGAAACTTGTACTGCATTAATCTCGCCTTGTGATAAGAAAAGGCTAAACCGACTTTAAAAACCTATTATGGAATTTTAAAGAAATGCATTATTTCAGGAGAGATGGAAGAGTCTTGTGGATGTCCTCTGCACTTCATACTTATTATTGCTCTCAAATAAGCTAAGACTAAAAGATTTTCAAGAAGATTTTTGAGCAATAGTTCTAAAAGGAGACCTGAAGCCAATCTTGTTTTTAATACAGGAAACTTTCCAATAGCTGATCGCATATCAGCTACCACTCAAATGTATCTGGCTCCTGATCAGTAATCCCCCAAACTTCCTCAGCTATATGTAAGTATAGGGGCTTAATCAGAGAAGCGTGTTGTTGTAATGTGTGCTGTCCATGTTTGTGACAGGCCTCTCATGGTTGACATGTAGCATGATATCGGACGGTAGTTGCGGGCAAGACACAAGTTCTCATTTGCCACACGAAAATGCAATCCTGGCTAAATGTGTAGAAGTTTGTGTCACAGGCCGTATGCAGTGAAATCATGGAGAGATTGTTCCATTTGTACACAGCAACAAGATAGAACAATGTGTCCATGATTTCACTGCAACCAGTAAGTTGCCAGTGAAATTCCTAGAAAAGTTGCCACGTGTAAAGGTATCCTTAGGGTACTTTTACACAACGCAACTTTTGGCGGCGATCGGAGGCAACCTAACGTGCACGTGCACGTTTTCCATGGTTGTCTCCGAACGCCAAAGACGCCACAATTTCGCCCTCAACCTAAGGTGACGTGTCTCCCCGGAAGTTCCCACACAAACTGCAGGAAACATCCGGTAGACTCCCGTCGCCCTTTCACGCGCCACAATCCCCAAAGGAATGTGGGCGTACATGTTCAGCGCCGCAAGAACATAGGCATGACAGACTGGTGTATTCCGCGCCCCAAACACGCTGATTAGACAACACAATATGGTTATGATTGGCCAGCCTGCGCAGGAAGGCTGGCTAATACATGACGCCATTACCATTGTGTAGTGTGAATGGACAGCTGTTCAAATATGGTGCCCTGTGAAGGGACAGCCAATGGAAACACAGTAGCCACCACCAATCATCGCTGACGGGCGCGGTGTCCAGCACGCTTTGGCACGCCTCCGGGAAATCATTAGGCGACGCTGATTCCATCCCTATCGCCCTTTCACATGCCAAAAGCAGGGAATTTCCCCTTTATGGTTGCCTCTGATTTTGAAGCAGTGCAGTGAAATCGGAATCAGGCGCAACTTTTTTGATTGCCGCGGGATTCCCCAATTACACGCCGCAATTTCGTAACAATTTCATGGCGATGGTGACGGGGCTACTGATTGCCTGTCAGATTTCTCACTGCAGTTGCGTCGTGTAAATGTACCCTTACAGACTACAAGTTCCAATTAGTGTTGGCTGGTCAAAACAAGTTGTTACTGTGTACAGGAAAGGAGATCACCGGATCTTAACAAACACTGTTTTACTGGACAAACTCAGGATCACCACTTTATACAGGACATAGCAGATACATTTCTTATTAAAAACTCACCAAAATTTGGTCGCTTTTTTCTACCCCTTGCATCTAGCAGGTGGCTGCAAATTCCCCCAGGAGGTAACACATGCGTCTAGACACCGGTACACAGACCCCTGCAACCTATAACATGGGGGCGGTTTGTAGCAACCAGGCGACCAGCCATGTATGCAGGGAGAGGCTGGTGGTGAATGCAGACACATGGATATCATTAGGCTTCTGCCACACTCAGGTGTTACATAAATATTATATGAGTTATCATATAGCTAGGGACTCGTGAGTGTAAGGGCCCTTGACGGTGGGTCACGAGCTTACGATATTCTGGCGCCATAATACCAAACTGACACCCTACATCATTATCTTTAGTGTCAACTTGCATCTTTTTATCCATTGCAGTTGAGGTTGTTTTCCTCTAGGGGCGTCTGTCACAGTGATGCATATTTCAGTGCTGAGCGGCCCGCCCGGTCTAATAGGAGGCGTCACCAATAGGCTGCTCAGACACTATGTAACACCTGAGTGTGGCAGAAGCCTAATGATATCCATGTGTCTGCATTCACCACCAGCCTCTCCCTGCATACATGGCTGGTCACCTGATTTACCACCTACTTGCAGGAATCCCCAGCACCGTTTCTAATTAATAAACCTGGCACAATGTTATCCATGCATCATGTGCAATAATGGAGTCACATGAGGCCTTCAAATATTTTCTTTGGCACCATTGTTCTTCCAAAAGATATTAGACAAAGGCTATAACCATGTTAAAAAAGCCTCAATATATAATCTATGCACTTAAGGGCTAACCTATACCATCTGATGTAGACTGTCTTGAAAAAGGGCTTTGACCAACATTCCAGCCATTGATGTATGCATTGTTCTATACCTGGAGTAGAAAGACAGGAGCAGTTCTAAGTAAAGGGGCCTTCACATGCAACGATTTTTTAAACGACCTCTCGACCGATCTTTTTTTCCACTCATCGCTTGAGCGACGTCGATACATCGTTGGCGACATGTCACACAGATGTTTCAAATGACGTGTCAACGATGCCTCGATCCCGGGATCGTGTGCAGTCATCAGCGACCAATCTTTGCAGTCGTGTGTCCGCTGTCACAAGAGCATCGATTGTAACGACGCACGACACAATTTGGTTGGAGTACTTTACACCTTCTGCAAGGTAAGCTTGTCAGATTGTTAAAAACGACGCCCCTTCACTTCTCATTGGTGCTATTCTGAGCATACTCATTTGTGACCCTTGTATTTAAATTTGCACTATATTGTGGACCTGTGTATGCATCCAATGTTGAACATATGTACTGGCGATACGCCACACTAGAGCGAGCACCGTACAAATGTGCAGATGTGGCGACATGATTTTGGGGAAGCTACCATGCACGGGACCGTGCATATGTCAACAGAGTGGGGCAGGATTTGTGAGACCGCATACACCAATCGCTGAAGGGTAGGCGCGGCTCAAGCGACATAGCGTTAGGACCTGGTAAGTCGAGAGCACCTTGTCACGGTTATCGGGCTCTTCTGCAGTGGCCATTGTTGAAGCTAAGTCTCTCTATATTTTCTATAGTCCAGAGCAGTTTTTGCTGTGTTTGTCTATCACATATGCATTATCTTAGCTGTACATAGCCCTGTTTCATAGCCATGATGCTAGTGCATATTCCACATGTTTAGTGTCGCAGCAAATATTCTTTCAGTTCAGATATTTCTCGTCCCAGTCTTGTTGTTTTACCTTCTGTGTCTCCTTCAGTGGGATCAGGTTTCCTTCCTTTTCTTAGCCATGTTTCTGAACATCTTGTACTTCTGGGCACTAGAGGGAAATACAGTGCTGTGCAAATTAATTGGGACAAAGCAAGTCTTTATTTGTTCCTCTTGCATTCATTTTACTATTGCTGATAAGTGTTTTATCACTTCTTGGTGTCGTTTTCCTTTTTCTTCCACATTTCCCTTTTAGTTTTGGGAGAAAATGATCCAGTTTCATTGTGTGTGCGAATTATTCTTGAAACAGTAGATTTTCCAATACCAACGGTGGAAGCGATTTCTCTTACAGTCAGATTTGTATGTTCATTAAGAGTAATAATTCTAGACCTCTTCCGTGGAGTAACATCCATTTTTACAGGCACGAATCACACTGAGAGAAACAGTACACTAAACCACTCCTCACAGAAACAAGCTCTCACCTGAAGCTGAGGGGGCAAACCAGTCAAAACCAGTCAAACCACATTTTGTTATTCAAGGTTGTACGCTCACACCTGTTCAAAGCAGTTAAAACTGGTTTGAATCACTAACTGGTAACCCCAATTTACGATTTTACTTAAAAATGCTGTGTCCCAAATAATTTGCACAGCTCTGTATAGTTCTAGAATATGACAGTGCTGGAGGATAATGTGTTCTTGGTCACTTTACATTTGATTCTCCTCAAATCTTTGCCAGTTAATGTGCGTCTTTTTTCTCAACATGTTATTTGATGGTTGTGTGATCATGCCCTAATATCTTAGCAATAATACAAGTACTGCATCCCTTCATAAGACAATTAAACACTTTTAATAATTTTTGACCTTTCAGAGTTACCGTATATACTCGTGTATAAGCTTTTGCCCCCAAAACCGGGAAAACCTATTTACTCGTGTATAAGCCGAGGGTGGACCCCAGCACAGGTATACAGCAGCCTCTCCAGTGGTATATACAGGCCCCAGCAGTGTTACAGCAGTCTCACCAGTGGTATATACAGCAGCAGCCCCAGTGGTATATACAGCAGCAGCCCCAGTGGTATATACAGCAGCAGCCCCAGTGGTATATACAGCAGCAGCCCCAGTGGTGTATACAGCAGCAGCCCCAGTGGTATATACAGCAGCAGCCCCAGTGGTGTATACAGTAGCAGCCCCAGTGGTGTATACAGCAGCAGCCCCAGTGGTGTATACAGCAGTAGCCCCAGTGGTATATACAGCAGCAGCCTCAGTGGTGTATACAGCAGCAGCCCCAGTGGTATACAGGCGCACCCCCCCATGGGTATACAGGGCCCCCCCTTGCTGCCGCAAACCTGTAAAGTAATAGATCATTATACTTATCCCTGTCGCCGCCGCCGCCGCCATCGCGCTCTAAGGCTTCATCCGGCTTCTTCCGGCTTCCTCCTCCGGTGGGCGCAGGCAATGACGTCATTGTCTGTGCCCAGAGGAGTAAGTCGGACGAAGCCGGATGAAGCCGGAGGAGCGAGATGGCGGCGGCGGCGGGACAGGGATAAGTATAATGATCTATTACTTCACAGGTTTGCGGCAGCAAGGGAGGGCCCTGTATACCCATGGAGGGGCACCTGTATACCGATGGGGGGGCGGGCGGCCTTATGACTCGCGTATAACGAGGGGTTTTCAGACCAATTTTTGGGCTGAAAAACACGGCTTATACGCGAGTATATACGGTAGTTACATTTCTTTTTGAGACACTTTGCCTTAGAAAAAAAGGTGCCTAATAATTTTGCACACCTTGGCAAAGGGTGTACATATACACTGTGTGCAGAATTATTAGGCAAGTTGTATTTTAGAGGATTATTTTTATTATTGATCAACAACTATGTTCTCAATCAACTCAAGAGACTCATAAATATCAAAGATTAATACTTTTGGAAGTTGGGAGTGGGTTATGTTAGATTTGGCTATCTTAGGAGGATATCTGTTTGTGCAGGTAACTATTACTGTGCAGAATTATTAGGCAACTTAATAAAAAATAAATATATTCCCGTCTCACTTGTTTATTTTCACCAGGTAAACTAATATAACTGCACAAAATTTAGGAAAAAACAATTCTAACATGCAAAAACAAAACCCCAAAAAATGAGTGACCAATATAGCCACCTTTCTTTATGATGACACTCAACAGCCTTCCAGCCATAGATTCTGTCAGTTGCTTGATCTGTTTATGATCAACATTGCGTGCATCAGCCACCACAGCCTCCCACACACTGTTCCCAGAGGTGTACCATTTTCCCTCCCTGTAGATCTCACATTTTAGGAGGGACCACAGGTTCTCTATGGGGCTCAGATCAGGTGAACAAGGGGGCCATGCCATTATTTTTTCTTATTTTAGACCTTTACTGGCCAGCCATGCTGTGGAGTAGTTGGATGCATGTGATGGAGCAGTTTCCTGCATGAAAATCATGTTTTTCTTGAACGATACCACTGCTTGAAGAAGTTGTCCTCCAGAAACTGGCAGTAGGTCAGGGAGTTGAGCTTCACTCCATCCTCAACCCGAAGAGGTCCCACAAGTTCATCTTTGATGATACCAGCCCATACCAGTACCCCACCTCCACCTTGCTGGCGTCTGAGTCGGAGTGGAGCTCTCTGCCCTTTACTGATCCAGCCTCTGGCCCATCCATCGGGCCCATCAAGAGTCACTCTCATTTCATTAGTCCATAAAACCTTTGAAAAATCAGTCTATTTCTTTGCCCAATCTTGACGTTTTATCTTATGTTTCTTGTTCAAAGGTGGTAGTTTTTCAACCTTCCTTACCTTGGCCATGTCCCTGAGTATAGCTCACCTTGTGCTTTTTGATACTCCAGTAACGTTGCAGCTGTGAAATATGGCAAAACTGGTGGCAAATGGCATCTTGGCAGCTTCACGCTTGATTTTCCTCAATTCATGGGCAGTTATTTTGCGCCTTTTTGCCCAGTACGCTTCTTGCGACCCTGTTGGCTATTTGCCATGAAACGCTTGATTGTTCGGTGATCACGCTTCAAACGTTTGCCAATTTCAAGACTGCTGCATCCCTCTGCAAGACATCTCACAATTTTGGACTTTTAAGAGCCCGTCAAATCTTTTTTCTGACCCACTTTGCCTAAGGAAAGGCATTTGCCTAATAATAATTACACCATACCCATCCTCATTACATAGATGCACATCACCTGATTTACTTAATTGGTAGTTGGCTCTCAAGCCTATACAGCTTGGAGTAGGACAACATGTATAAAAAGTGTGATCAAAATTCTCATTTGCCTAATAATTCTGCACACAGTGTATTTAGGCCTCACCTTCCCTCATTACACAAATACACATCACCTGATCTGTTTCATCCAATAAGTATTTAAGTTTATTCATCTGGGAGTTGAAAAATCTGCTTAAAAACAATTGTATCGGCAAATACTCACTTAGGCTGGTTTCACACTTGCGGACCCCTCAGCAGCGTCCTGCGGAGGGGATCCGCAAGCTGAGTGCAGGCACTGCAAGTCCCTATGTTTAACATGGGGACGCAAGTGCCTGCGCTCGGGTGCAGATTGCCGTGCGCGCCCATTGCCGGCAATATGTGATTTGTGCGCATTCGGATGCTTGCACACAAATCACACAGTCTCGTCCACACCAGGAACGCGACATGTTGCGTTCCTGGTGTGGACAAGAGTGTGTGATTTGTGCTCAGGCATCCGCCTGTGTACAAATCATGCATTGCAGTGAATGGGTGCGTACAGGGTGCGCACATCAATCTGAATCAAAGTGCAGGCACCTGCACCCCCATGTTAAACATAGGGATTTGCAGTGCCTACCCTCAGCTTGTGGATCCCCATACTCAGGACGCTGCGGAGGGGTCCGCAAGTGTGAAACCAGCCTTACTTTATAAATGTGCACACAGTGTGTAGGAAATACCCAGACCCATGGATAATAATACAGTACAGTATGCGCTAGAAAAAGTTTATGATATGAATTATTTTGCATTTAGCATTATGTAAGGGTGCCTTCACACTTGCAGATGGATCTGCAGCGTTTTGCAGATGCATCTGCAAGTGTGAGCATGCTGACCGCGGCCCCTATGTTTATAATAGGGCGCACCGGGTCTGAACGCTCTCATTCATTCCTATATGTGTACTGTCAGCAGGCGTATGCCTGCTTACAGATCACACTCTCCCGCCCGCACTGTGGACGCGAGATGTAGCGTCCATGCTGCGGGCGGGAGTGTGTGATCTGTCAGCAGGCATACGCCTGCTGACAGTACACATATAGGAATGAATGAGAGCGTTCAGACCCGGTGCGCCCTATTATAAACATAGGGGCCGCGGTCAGCATGCTCACACTTGCAGATGCATCTGCAAAACGCTGCAGATCCATCTGCAAGTGTGAAGCCAGCCTAAAAGTTAAGTTGCACTTGTTCAATCTACTGTAGAATGGTGAACAGTATATTGATTGAATAACTGTGTTCTAAATGTACCACCATAAGTTGAACAAACCAAGGAAAGGGGATAAGATTAATCCTATTATGTCCAATAAAGTGACCCTGTGAAGTAGTTTTCTACTGTTTCTACTAGGTTCCAGTGTAAAAAGACTTTAGCAAACATTTTATGTACAAAAAAAGCATAATGAATATTCCAATGTCCGTTGTTTGACACCATTATTCTGTTGTTGACCAATTTTAAAGTATTTAATTTCTGCTAAACAGGTTGTCAGTTTAGGTATTCCCAAGTGGTTACCTCCAATTAAGAAGACTTTTACATACCACAGAAATTCAAATGTATTCATCAGGGCACAGAGCAGGAGAAAATAGTCTCGCTCTGCAAATCTCCATCCCCGCTGTAAACTGTCAGCATGACAGTTTGCAGCAGAGAAGAGTGGCTTTTTCCTCCGGTTCTGTGCCAGATGTAAAGCTTTCAGGTTGAGTGTGCAAATAAGTTATACTAGATCATGATGCTGCTCATCAACTCGACAGAAACTACATAGTAGCTCAAAGACTAAAGTTTCTGAGTTACTTTAGACTGCAATTTGTTTCTTATGCATTTCTTTGAGATGCCAACTTTCCTGATGAATATCTAGGACACATTCTAGCCTGAATTAAGCAGAAGGAACCATCCTCAATTGCTTCTTAGAACACTTTTCCAGCCCAGACCAGGCTCTCAATGACTTTGTCTCTAAAGGCCCCATTATACGGCATAACGTTGAAATGATGTCGGAAACGATCTCGTGAGCACGCGGTTGTTTATGCCATCATTTCAACATCGCTGGTGAGATGTCACATGTCTAGATATTGTAAACAACTTACCAACAATGTTGTGAGCAGGTATCGTTCGCAAACCCCGCGAGCGATCCCTGCTCATTGCTGTGAATGGGCGAAGTCATCCACGACATTGTTATCACGGTGTCACACAGAACGATGCAGCAGCTTGCTTGAGTTGATATTGTCAGGTTTTACAACATGTTGGTAAACCTGTCAACTCCGATCCAACGATTTATCGTAGCAACTTGCCAGAGTCACATGCAACGAGGTCGCAACGACGTCACTGGTACGCCTCCAAACCCGTGACGTATCAGCGATGTCGTTAACGATGTTGTGCCGTGTAATGGGCCTTAACAGTTTTATGCGCCTACTACCTTAGGCTACTTTCAAATCAGCAGTAATTTGTAATTCGTGGAAGATACAGCAGATGTCGCTGCATCTGCCGCATGACGGCCGACTTGCAGCAATAATCCGGCAAGCCTCATTCATTCTCTATGGGACTTGTGGTAGATAAACAGTTTGCTTCTCTCATTCTATAAGTGTTTTACCTCTTGTGGAGCATCTGGAGTAAGACGGGAAGATTCTTGGGTTATCAGCCCTTTAACCAAACTGATAGCCAGGTCACTGTCTTGAGACTCCTTCCAAACATAGTGAGGTAATGGATTTACTGTTTTCTCCGGGAATCTTCTAAAGGCTTGCTGACATTGGGATGCCCTGTGGTGATGAAAGGCGGGTAGCTCTACTTCTTCTAGCTTGTCCATATCTTCTCCCACAATTGACAGGTGAGGCATCCTTGATAAGGCATCACCGTTGGCATTGTTCTGGCAAGCCCGGTACTTGATGGTAAACTGGTAATTAGACAATCTGGCCATCCAGCATTGTTCCATGGCACCTAACTTTGCGGTTTCCAGGTGTGTTAAGGGATTATTATCCCTGAAGGCAGTGAATTTTGCAGACGCCAGGTAATGCTTGAACCATTCTGTGATGGCCCAGACCAAGGCCAAGAACTCCAGTTTGAAAGAGCTGTAGTTCTCAGGATTCCTTTCTGTAGAGCAAAGCTTCCTGCTGGCATAGGCAATCACTCTTTCTTTGCCACTTTGTTTCTGCTCTAAGACAGCTCCTAACCCCACATTGCTGGCATCGGTGTAAAGCAGAAACGGTTGGTTGTAATCAGGGTAAGCCAGGATCTCTTCACTAATCAGGGCCTCTTTTATTTGCTTGAAGGACTCTTCTTGTTCCTTGCCCCACTCGAATGGAGGACCTCTGGACTTGCCTTTCTTGGGCTGGCCTTCCAGGAGATCTTGTAATGGTGCTGCTATTTTCGTATAGCCCTTGATAAATCTCCTCTGGTATCCCACCAGTCCCAGGAACAGATGTACCTCTCTGATGCGTCTTGGTACTGGCCATTCTCTGATTACGGTTACCTTATCCGGGTCTGGTGCCACTCCTTCTAAACTGACCACATGACCTAGATAGTGGACCTTTGGCTTTAGTAGATGTCATTTGGATGGCTTCAGCTTCATCCCATATTTGGCTAATACTTCAAATACCTTTGCTATGTGTTTCAGGTGTTCTTCATAGGTTTTAGAGTACACTATGACATCATCTAGGTAGAGTAATTCAGTGTCAAAATTTCGTTGCCCCAGGCAACACTCCATCAGCCACTGGAACGTTCCGGGTGTATTACATAGTCCAAATGGCATGCTGTTAAATTCACACAGACCCATGGGTGTAGTAAATGCCGTATTCACACGGTCTTCTTCTGCAATGGAGACCTGCCAATACCCACTAGTGAGATCTAGGGTTGAAAAGTAATTAGCAGACTTTAATCCAGCAAGTGACTCTTCTATGCGGGGTAACGGGTAGGCATCTTTATGTGTTATGCGATTTATCTGCCTATAGTCAACACACATTCTCATGCAGCCATCCTTCTTTTTGACCAGGACTAGTGGAGCTGCCCAGGGACTGCAACTATCTTTTGTGACCCCTGCGTCCTGTAACATCACTTTGGCACGCTGATAATGAGCTGTTTGATTGGTGGATGTGTACCTGTGGGGATATAATGGTGCACCCCTTTAATCCTACCAAAATCAAGTGGATGCTTACTGAATACCTGTTCATACTCCTGGACTCCCCGGTAGACACCATGCTTCTTATGTGCAGGAGTGGAGTCAGTCCCAACATGGAGCTGTTTACACCAGTCCTCCAGCTACCCCTTGGAATAGTTATCCTCCACCAAGTCTGATGGGTCAAGGGTTCCACTGCTTGTATATCGTTGTTATGAACAGTGTTTAGCTTAGCTGCGGCTGAATACTTGAGTAGTTTGACCTCGTCCTCCCCACAATTTAAGATGCGGATGGGTACCCTGCGTACATCAACCACCCCCCTGGCTGTCAAGAGTGTAGGCCTGTGTTCTGTACTGATGGGCTCTACTACTGCCTTGTAGTCTTGTCCCCTTAGGCCTATAGCTGCTCGGCACCAGACCATCATTTCACTCATCGGGGTACAACAATGGGAATTGGGTCTGTCACCCGTGCACTACCCATTTCACCACCGGTCAGTTTTACCTGTTATTGATGGAGGAGGGCTCTGATCTCTCTCTGAAGAACACTACGCTGCCAGGGTTTGGCAGTGTCCGCAATCTGTTGGAGTAAGAACAACACTTCATCGAAACATTTGCTAACGACATTAGTACCAAGGATGATATATGTATCTCTGTCATTAGGATTATTTTCTACCACAATAAGCACCTGGTCTTTTAACTCCACCCTCCCCACTTTTACTGTTACTTCTCTAACCCCGACTAGGTTAAGTGGCGAACCATTAGAAGCATATATGTTGAAGTTTGGATCTGGTGGGTTAAGTTTATCGTCAGACCAGAATCTCTTATGGTGGGTTTACACACACCAATTTCTGTGTCCAATATCTGAACAGATCTCTGGTTGCAGTGAAATCATGGACACATAGTTCCATTTTGTGGCTGTGTACAACATGGAGCAATGTGTCCATGATTTCACTGCAACCAGAGATCTGTTCAGATATTGGACACAGAAATTGGTGTGTGTAAACCCACCATTATAAAGGATATGTATTGTGGTCACCTGTGACCCAGTGTTCATCAACTCAGATGTAGGGATGCCTTCTAGAACGATAGACAAGAATAGTCTTTGTCCAATGTACCTATCATACCAGTCTGATGGGCCTGGATGGTCTACTCCTGGGTTTATGATGTAGATTCTTGGACAAAGTGCTTTAGTGTCAGCGCTGCTGCTCCGAGACCAAAGAAACACAGACACAGGAATGTCTGGTACAGCTACAGCCTTTATTTTCCGACGCGTTTCGGAGCCTCCTCCCGAGCTCCTTCCTCAGGGAACAAACTCCTGGGTTTAGGCCCCTGGCCCCAGGGTTTGCTTGTGTAAAGGACAATGCCTAGCGATATGGCCGGTCTTGCTGCAGCGTCAACAGATGAGCTCTCCTGTGGAACTTTGCGGGTCGTTGTTCCTCCTACGGAGCAACATAGCCTTCTTGTTTCTCATCCATCGGACGTCCTCTGGGCTGTCGGCAAGCTGTATTCTGCCTGATGACTTGGTCTCTGCTTGCAGCTGTAGGGCTTCCATGACTGTAGCCAAGTTCCTACTCAGCTGGCGCACCTCAGAGCACAGATTTTCCAACCAGCTGGGATTTACAGCCTGCATGTTGTTCTCAGATGCAGGTGTGGAAGCTGGTGTTACTGGTGCTGGAGCATTGTCGCTCTGCAACTGCCTTACAGCCGCATCAGGGGATTATAGGGGTTGCAGCCCCTCGATAGCCATGTCCTTTAAGTTTTAAAGTCTACATCCGGGTGACCTAGGGACCACCAGCACACTGTTCTGCTCTCATCTGGTGACCGTAGCCCATGGATAAACTGCTCAGTTAGCATTTTGTCTTCCTCTTGCATGTTAACAGGGCTGACCTGTTTCAAAGCTCGCAGCGCCTCCTGCAGGCGCCAGGCATAGTCTCTGATGTCATCCTGCAGCCGCTGGTAACAGTGGTAAAAGCACATTCAGAGGTCAGTTTCATTGCGGTTTTCAAAAGCAGCTTTCAGTTTATCAAAGATTATAGTTACTGATTCTTGCTCTGCTTCTGACCAGGTTTCAATCTCCCACTCTGCTGCATCGGTTGACTGTCCCAGTACAACAGCAGCCCTCTGTTTGCCAGTCATTGCGTACATATCTAGCACACTGCAGATTTTCCTTTTAAATGCTGACAAGGTATCTGGCCGGCCATCATACTGAGGTAACCATTTAGCCCCCGGGACGTACGGTAGCGGCATGATAGGGGCTACAGTGCCCGGCGGGTCGGGTACTCTACCGCCTGCAGATATACTCAGGCTGGGCTGATTGGTGGAGTCTAGGAAGGGAGCTTCTTCATCGCTTGATGTATCTGACATTTTTGCACCCCCCCTGCCCTAGTGAATCATGGCCAGTCTTTATAGAGTTAACTTGCTGATGGCTCCACATGCAGGGAGTTAAGCTTTCGGGAGTTTCCAGATTAGGTCGCTGCGCCTCGTCAGTACTCGGCAAAGCGTAGGGCGGGGCTTGGCATCACGCTCTTTTGGCTGCTACGCCCCCTTCCTTCCTGCACGATAGCGCAATAATGGCGGCCAAATGTTAATAGCTCACAATTCACAGTTGGTGCACACAGTACCCAGTTATACCGGGCACGGCATCCTGTTCATGACACCAGAAGTTGATTCACCCAGGGGTCTATGTGCTCTCAGAACCCGGGAGTTGAGTTGGGGAAATGTCACTAGTGGCCTGCCCTGACACGTAGCCCTGGTGGTCAACTGAAAATTGGGGAAAAATGAAAGAGATAAAAAGAATAAATGTCTCGTGACGCCACCATGTGATGTTCACCAGCGCCGCTGTCAGTCCACCAGGGACGGTGGTATTACACCTTGATGGATTAGCTCCCTGCAGGTGGAGCAGGTCCCCGGGCAGTGTTGAGGTGATGGGATTTGCACAGGGAGGTGGCTAGGCGGCCAGGCTGCTGCCACAGTCTCTGAGCTCAACATGGTCAGGGTTGGAGAAACGGACACACACACTGGAAGTTGTTTCTGTACCTTTGCAGGTGGTATTGAAGATACTTTCCAGGTCACACTCCAATGGTCAGGAAAC
Organism: Allobates femoralis; assembly: GCA_033576535.1. NCBI lineage: Eukaryota > Metazoa > Chordata > Amphibia > Anura > Aromobatidae > Allobates > Allobates femoralis. The sequence goes on along the minus strand of JARQOC010000002.1, from coordinate 667,975,166 downwards.
ACTTTTGGATCTCCACAGTGAGTGGGCATAAGGCCTCCGTGTTACTTTTCCCTTGGTAAAACCTCTGACCTATGTAAAACTAGGCCTGGCCTCCTCTGAGTCTCTGTCACCTGCATTCATTTCTTCTGTAGAAATCCCATGCCTACTAAGCTTAACCCAACCACAGCGTTTTGACAGCTGCGGTGCGAGTTACGGGCATTCCGCTCCTCCTCCGCATGTTCATTTCATGCTGCGGAGTCGGAAGCGGCTCTCATCAGGTGCACGGGGAGAGAAGCTGCCATGCACCCACCGCACATGGTGAGTACAGGGAAGCTGCGGACTCGCTACGGCTACCCGCGGGTTCACTCAGGTCCAGAGGAACTGTGTCCAACATGCAGCTCCTCCACACTGTGAGCACTTGCCCTGGAAAGATATCTTCAGATCTGTCACTACTAAGGGATCAGATGAGAGGGAGAAAGTGGCTGACAATATAAAAAAGAGGTACTGTACAGTAGTCTATAGTAACTACACCTTTCAGATGTGAAAACATCTAAATAATGCAGATTGCAAATCACATAATGGTCAGAAATAGTGTTGTTCCTCATTTATGCAGACATGACCGCGCAATGGTGTAACTTGAAGCTCATGGGTCCCAATGTGAAAGCTCCAAGGGGGTCCCCAATTAATGCAAATCTTTATCAGCATTAGTCTGTTTCTATAGACCAAAGGGACTTTTGGGGCCCCCTAGACACCAGAACTTGGGTGTGATTGCAACTTTTGTGCCTGAAGTAGTTACATCCATGTATTCTGTCTTCTTGTAGACCTGTAAAATAAAAGATTTTTACAATGTAAAATTATATATATATATATATATATATATACATATACAGGCAGAATTTTTCACCTGCAGTGGAAACAGTTAATTCCCATGACGGCCATGCTATGCAGGGAAGGAATAACCGTCTAACTATTGAGAGACTACGTAAATTTTATTGATTATGATATATATATATTTATTTATATATATATTCAGACGAGCAATACAGGAATCCGGGTGGTGGAGGATGACATACGCATTGCCCACAAGTCACATCTGTGGTCTATCAGCTCATACATACTGATGAACAGGGAGCTTCCACTGATGTTGTATGTGGTGTCTTCCGGCACCCCAATCTACATGGTTGAAATATTGACATTTCAGTGTGCTCATCATACAGGGGAAAAGGTGGAGGAGCGAGAGACTACACTGCGGGGAGGGGGGGAAGTGGAGTGGGCTGAGAAGGATCTGTAGGGAGAGAGGTGAGGAAGGGCAGGAGACTCTTATGAACAAAAAATTGACTGCCCCTTTCCTGAAAGCAGCATCAGAGTGATGTTTTGTTTCAGGGAGGGGCTGAGATAGTGCCTGGGGCCGTTCATCCTGCTCGATGATGCCCCATGTGAGCATCCCAGCATGCACTGGGGCACTGACATGGAGCACAATAAATCAAGATATAGAAAAAAAGCATTAGCTGTTAGATGGTGTAGAGCGGAAACCATAGGGAGTTAAAAAAGGAAGTATTTAACTAAATAGCTTAGATTATCACAAGCCCAAACAACTCTTCAAAACCATCAACTCTCTACTTCGTTCCCCTGCACCTTCTCCCTCACCCCTCATCTCCGCCGACGACTGCACCACCTTCTTCAAAGACAAAATTGACAAACTCAGGCAAAGCTTCGACCCACCCTCCCCTCGCCCCATACCACCTCCAGCCCATCTCTCCTCGCCCAAATGCAGTTTCACCCCCATGACAGAGGGCCACCTCTCCTCACTTCTAGCATGATCACACCTCACCACCTGCGCCCCATCCCTAACCTCACCACAATACTGATCCCTAACCTCACCACAATTCTCATCCCTGCCCTAACACATCTTTTCAACATATCACTCAACTCCGGCATATTCCCCTCACCCTTCAAACACGCCCTAATCACGCCCATCCTAAAAAAAACATCCTACAAAAACCCTACAACAGTCTCCAACTATCGCTTTATGTCTGTCCTCCTGTTTGCCTCAAAACGTCTTGAACAACACGTCTATTCCGAACGATCCTCCCACCTCTCTTCCTGTGTTCTCTTTGATCACCTACAATCCGGCCTCCGACCTCACCACTCCACCGAAACAGCCCTAACCAAGGTCACTAATGATCTACTGATCGCCAAGAGCAAACGACACTATTCTGTCCTCATCCTCCTCGACCTTTCTGCCGCATTCGACACTGTTGACCACTCCCTCTTACTTCAAATCCTTGAATCTCTAGGCATTACTGACCTTGCCCTCTCCTGGATCTCCTCCTACCTTACAGACAGGATCTTCAGCGTCACCCACTCCCACACCTCCTCCTCGTCCCACTCCCTATCTGTAGGAGTTCCCCAAGGCTCGGTACTGGGACCACTACTCTTCTCCATTTAGACCCTCGGCCTAGGCAAACTCATCGAGTCACACGGCCTCCAACACTACCTCTACACCGACGACACCCAACTCTATCTGTCTGGCCCTAATATCTCCTCCCTATTATCCAAAATTCCCCACTGCATATCCGCCATTGCATCCTTCTTTTCTAACCGCTTCCTCAAACTCAACATGGACAAGACCGAATTCATCGTCTTTCCCCTAACAACCCTCCCTCTCTTCCCGACCTATCCATCACCGTCAACGACTGCACGCTCTCACCCGTCCCCCACACCAAGTGCCTCGGGGTAATCCTCGATTCCTCCCTCTCCTTCAAGCCCCACAGCCAAGCCCTCACCACCGCCTGTCGACTCCAACTAAAAAACATTGCCCGTATCCACTCCTTCCTGGACCACAGCACGGCTAAAACACTTGTCCACGCCCTCATCATCTCCCGCCTGGACTACTGTAACCTCCTGTTCACGGCCTCCCTGCCTCCTCCCTCGCACCTCTCCGCACCATCCTCAACTCTGCTGCCCGTCTCATCCACCTATCTCCCCGTTACTGCCCCGCCTTCCTTCTCCGTCAAGCCCTCCACTGGCTCCCCACTCCCCAGAGATCCCACTTCAAAACCCTAACCTTGACATACAAGGCCATACACAACCTGTCCCCTTCCTACATCTCGAACCTGGTCTCCCGTTACCTCCCCTCTCGCAACCTGCACTCTTCTCAAGAACTCCTTCTCTCAACCCCCCCACATTTCCACCTCCCACAACCGTATACAATACTTCTCTCGTGCTTCCGCCATACTCTGGAACTCCCTCCTCCACCACATCAGACATTCCCCTACCCTGGGAACCTTCAAGAAAAACCTGAAGACCCACCTCTTCTTACAAGCCTATGGCACACACTGAGACCCATCCTTTGCACCACCTCACCCTCTTCTCTCCCTTCATACTGTCTCCCTCCCACCCCCTCTAGAATGTGAGCCCTCGCGGACAGGATCCTCTGCCCTATTGTACCCGTATGACTGATTTGTCGTCGTTTTACTACTTGTCTTTGTCTACCCTCTCACTTGTAAAGTGCCAAGTAACCAAATGGCGCTATATAAATACTTAATAATAATAATAATAATAATAATTATAGGGATAAATTAGATAGGAAGTTAGAAGAAAAGTTGTTGGCCTCAGACTGACCCTTTAAAGTAATCTTGAAAAGAAAACGGAGCTGAAGAATAAATTGATACTTATGCAAGGTATAAAACCATGTTCACATTAATGAATTTAAAAAAAAAGGGAACTGAAAATTCTAAAGTCCTAGTATATGATATGAAATAATTTAGAGAAAACCCACCAGAGTCTAAGCTCAGCCTACCTCATTTGCACTCATGATCACATTAAATCTCCATGTTCTCATTACAGCAGAAAACAACACTTCCATCCACTGTGCATTAATGTAATTTACTGAGTATGATATGCTTTTATGTCTGTCCCAGACAAGGAGAATACATGTAGCAATGTCCCGAGGCACAATTCTTTATTTAGATAAAATTCAAGTAGAAGGTTGGGAGAAAAGTGAAACTGCATTCATTTATTTATCTTTATTGGAGCATACCGTTATTTATTCGATATACAACCAAGGCTTAAATATTACATTGAATCAAAAAAAAGTCTAACATGTTCCTTTCTATAGTCATCATCGGTCATAACAATGTGTTCCCCATGTTGATGGTTTAGGATGTAATACTCTAATTACTGATGTGCACTACCAAGGAAGTGTTATTCTGCTAATTTATTGCTACTGCTATATAGAATCCATTTGTAATATCAATTCAAATAAACAAATTTACCATAACTATACTATTTCAATCTCCCTATACCATGCACACATGGGCAGACTATAATGAGGGCAATCTGGGCTACCCCTCAGGTCCCTAATATCCAGGGGGACTTATCACCAAGCAGAGAGTGTTCCTGAAACTCCATTATGTGCAACAAAGAATGTCAGTCCAGCTAAAGGGGAGATTCTGTCGCCTTCTCTATGACTCAGCTGACGTGATGACATAATATTGTAAAATATAAAAGGGAGGGGGACAAGAGGTGCAATAGTGCCCTATCACTAGTGACACTAGTGTAGTGTGGTGGTGCTATGGAGCCGCTCACCTGGTCCAGTTGTGATCCCCACAACTGGTTTGAAGGCGTTTCGGAATCAATGTTCCAAGCTGCTGCAGGACCTCCACCTACCACTGGATAGTGGTATGATCCAAGAAAAATGATGGGAGTGATGGTGTGCCACGGTCCGCGCTGCTCTGGGTTCAGAATAACTCACCAAAGAGCCAGTCAAATTTTCAACCTATTTATTCCTCCTACGCGTTTCAGCGCCACACCCGGCGCCTTCCTCAGGGATATCCCTGAGGAAGGCGCCGGGTGTGGCGCTGAAACGCGTAGGAGGAATAAAGAGGATGAAAATTTGACTGGCTCTTTGGTGAGGTGATGACATAATGGCACCAATATGTACACACCGACCATAAAATGGAGTGAAGCCACAGGAAATTGTTAGGAGAAGAAGTAATAAGTCTTTCTTTTTCAATAAAAATTGAGGTGGAAGAGAGGACATTACATAATTGTAAATTGAAAGTGGTGGGTTGAGAGAAAATACATGGCATATACGGGCCGCCGGGAGATCAGCGGTGCTTGCCGTTGTTCTCCCAGCGCTGGCAGTCGCTCTTCTCCTGCCGCCGGTCAGCAGCACCCGTCACTGATCTCCCGGTGAAATAGCAGTGACCGGCGGGAGATGAGCGGCGGCCAGTTTTAAATTTCCCATCAATACTGCTCAGCTGATTGGTCGCACATGCATGACCAATGAACTGAGTAGTGCGGTATTGGCGGGAGATTTAAAGCTAGCCGCCAATACTGCGCTGCTCAGCTGCTAGCAGTATTGGTGCCACATTTCAATATCACTAGCAGCTGATGGGATTGGTTAGCATTGTATGGCGGCTCAGTGGTTGGCACTGCATGGTGGCTCAGTGGTTAGCACTGTATGGTGGCTCAGTGGTTAGCACTGTATGGTGGCTCAGTGGTTAACACTGTATGGTGGCTCAGTGGTGAGCACTTTATGGTGGCTCAGTGGTGAGCACTATGGTGGCTCAGTAGTCTGTACTCTACAGTAGCTCAGTGGTTAGCACCGTATGGTGGCTCAGTGGTTAGCATTGCATATGGTGACTCAGTAGTTAGCAATGTACGGAGGCTCCGAGCTTAGCACTGTACAGTGCCTCAGTGGTCAGAACTGTACAGTGCTACAGTTGTTAGCACTTTGCAGTGGCTCAGTGGTAAGCACTGTATGGCGGCTCAGTGGTTATCACTGTATGGTGGCTCAGTGGTGAGCACTGTATGGCGGCTCAGTGGTGAGCAGTGTATGGTGGCTCAGTGATGGGATGCAGGGTCACGGGAGGCAGAAGGCACAGGGGAGGCAGGAGCACATGGGAGACAGAAGCATAGGGGGAAGCAGAGTTATGGGGAGAGACAGCGCACACAGGGAGAGACAGCACATACAGGGGCAGAGTGCACACAGAGTGGAGAGAAAGGCACAAGTGAGAGAGAGCGCACAGGGGAAGAGACAGCACAGAGAGGAGAGAGCGCAAGGGGAGACAGGCACAGAGACTGCCCTGTCGATGCAATAGCATCAGGCCTCTTTCTAGTATGTTCATATTTGGGACTTGTTTTTCAGGGGTACAGTGATCTGTATTGAAAACTCTGCGGTGGGTTAGTCCTGGCACTGGGATGTGAACATGAAAGTGTGACAAGAGAAAAAGATTCTGTAATCAGAGGAGACGTCAGCGGTAAGTTACTGGATGCAAGGATGTATTCTTTTTAGGCATACATTAACAAAGACTTACCAGTGGCACTGACAATCACCAATTTGTAAACCATTTCCTATCAGCAGTCATTTATTAACCTGTTTATACAAACAGAACACTTTGCACTGAGACTGTCCCATATTATATAGCATCTTCTCTTGTTATATACAGTATAGCACTGTCCTTTATTACATAGCATTCCCTTTTGTTATGTATAGCGTAATCTCATATTATATAGTGTCCTCTCATTATATACATTGCCATTTCTTGTTATATAACATTCTCTTTTATGTATAGTATAGCACTGTAAATAAGGGAAAACATTTCTATCATTTTGCTTCTGCAGATTTCCACCTGATTACATGTGTTGGCCCATCATATGTAGTGATGAGTGAGTGTAATTGTTACTATTTGCTACTTGCACAGATAGTATGGTATTTGCGATACTCGTTACTCGGCGAGTATCACTGGTGCTTCGTGAGTGATGTGACGATTGTTATCGGTCTGAAACAAGTTCCCAGCTCCCTTCAGTATACAAAGTGAGTTGGCACCTCAGCGAGAGCCTCTTGAATGGTGGGCTGTCTCTTGGGGGCACAGCAAGGTGTTTTAGGCATTAAAATCAAAAAACTGCCCTGTCCCGGAAATACTCGTTTTATAGCCGGATGTGTGTGGGCGGAGCCAATCACTAATTGACTAACATTGGACTTACTATTCAGATAAGTATGTGAGTATTAAAAACTACTTTTTATGAGTATAGCGAGTGTGATTATTTTGCTACTCACGCATCACTAATCATATGACCTTTCTAGAAAATCATATTACATATCGCATGATACATCAGGTGCTGGAGGTAGTGATGATCGAGTGTAATCGTTACGCTACTCGCACACATAGTACGGTATACGCGATATTCGTTGCTCGGCGAGTATGGCTGGTGCTCGTGAGTGATGTTTCCATCATTATCGATCTGACACATATTGCCAGCTCCCTTCAGGACACAAAGGGAGCCACCACCCCAGTGAGAGCAGATTGAATGTTAGGGTCTCTCTGTGGGGCACAGCAAGGTGTTTTATGCAGTAGAAACATGAAAAAGTTCACCCTCACGCCCTGTCCCGGAAATACTTGCTTTATGGCCGGATGTGTGGGGATGGAGCCTATCACTAATTGACCAACATTAGACTTGCTATTTGGACGAATATGTGAGTATTGAAACTATGTATTACGAGTATAGCGAGTGCGAATATTTTGCTACATGCTCATCACTAGCTGCGGGTCCACTCACCTTAAACTGCCTGGGCCATAGCTACCCTTAATCATCCTCTTCATGCACATGTTGGATTATACATTTTTAGGTTTGTGAAGTTGTATTATTCTTATCTCACACCACGAGCCAGAAATATGTGATAAATATCTGATAATGCAGATTTGATCTCTAGGATACACATCTATCTTCAAATAGTGTGTGAATGAAGGATTGTCAGGGAATGTCTGACTCTCTCCATTCACTTTTATGGAAGTGTTAAAAATTGCAATTCGTTGCCAAACGTACAAATGTGACAAAATAGTTTTTTAAGCAATGATGTATTTTGTGGACAATATGATACACAGGACCATAAGACGCATCCCAAATTTAGAGGAGGAAAATAGGGAAAAAATAATTTTTTATGTGAAAATGGGAGATCTGTCTTAGCATACGAATTTAGCTTACTGGAGGCGTGGAGGCTGCAGTTGAGCGGGGTCACTGAAGGCAAGAGTGGGGTTATGCTGCAGGCCCTGGGCTGAGAGGAGAAGGTGCAAGTCAGGGGCCATTGATCTCACAGCTATGAGCTTCAGGGAAGTGTCCGCAGTGAGAGGCATGAGCCATTGATCTCCCAGCAGTGAGCTTCAGGAAAATAGCAGTAGAGGTGGCACATGTGCAGATTGATATTTTGGCTCGTGACTAAGTCGAAGTCTAAATCTACACATGCACTGCCTCTGGCACAATTTCCCAGAAGTTCACTGCCAGGAGAACATTGACTACTGCATTTTCTGAAGACCACCATGGGGAGAACAATGGCTCCTGCCTCGTACCGCCGAAACACTCCCTCCTTCCAGTCTAGGACCTGCTGCATCATCCCATTCCTGTCTCGAGTAGCCCTACTCCCCCACCATTGTGCCCCAAGAAAAGCTGCATCCAAACTATAAAGCCCACACCCCTTTTTATCCCAAATATTTGGGGAAAAGTGCGTCTTACAGTCCGCAAATTATGGTAAGCTCTTGGAATCAACATAGTTAAACTCCTATCATGGGCCTTCTGCTTTCATACCATATTGAAGTGCCTCTGAGATAATTCTAAGGTCTTTGCTGCACTGATGTAATTTTGCCTTAAGACCTTATCTCTCAAAACTTAGATCAACACATGATAATAAAGTAAGTTTGGCTTTTGTTGGACCAGACTGGGTGTGGATATTACTGTCATGATGCAATTTCTACACTGATTCAAAGGAAAGAAAAATAATGCTTTTATGTATAAAATTGGATAAAAATCTCACCACACTGAAATACTAATCCATTCACCAAAGCATGAGACTAATAAGGGTAATGGTTCTATTAAAGTTATAACTTACTATCTCGGGTGGGGTCAAAACTGATACCTCAACCAATCCTGGGAACAGTGTTCTTCAGAGCTCAGGCTAAATGGAGCAAAGGTGTGCAAACATCTACTCATTGTTAGCGACTGCAGGAGACAGTATTGCGTTCAGCTATACCCAGGTATCTCATGGACAATAAATAAAGTGGAGGTTCAGCACGTGCACCTTTGCTTCATTCAGACAAAGTCATTCATGGGATCACTGGAGGTGCCTACATTCGGTCTACCCCTGATGAATAAGTAAAATATATCCCTTTTGCCCCCTGCTTCAGCATGGGTTGCTTTAAAATGCATTAATGCTCCTTTGCTGTGACGACAGAACTTTAGATCTTTGGTTCATTGACAGCTCTAGTTTGTGTAGTATTGTCATCCATATAGTAGATTTGATTTTTACAAATAACTATTCAAGCAGAAAGAAAGAAAAATTCCCAAACAAGCCAAGCCAGAATTAGAGAGATACGTTAAAACAACTTAATTTTCCAGAAATGATTACTGAAATTGTTTCCTCGTAACTTTTCTTATTTATGGTATTAATTTAGCCTATTTATTTTACTCTACTTTTTGACATTTTTGTTGTAATATTACGGTACTTTAAATTGACAAGTTCTTTAAGTTCATACATGGGGGAATGAAGCAAGCTGAAAAATACATCTAGAATAAAATGTATATGCAACAATGATTAGCTCTGCCACCCAATATCTACTAGTTTCTCCAGTCTACAACGCATCTTGCAATATTAATATCCAGCGTAATTACCGTATATACTCGTGTATAAGCCGACCCGTGTATAAGCCGACCCCCCTACTTTTGCCCCCAAAACCTGGGAAAATCTATTGACTCGCGTATAAGCCGAGGGTGGACCCCAGCACAGGTTTACAGCCCCCAGCAGTGGTATACAGGCCCCAGCAGTATGATATACAGCAGCCCCCAGTGGTATATACAGCAGCTCCCAGTGGTATATACAGCAGCCACAGTGGTATATGCAGCAGCCCCCAGTGGTATATACAGCAGCCCCCAGTGGTATTGCAGCCCCTATATACAGCAGCCCCAGTGGTGTATACAGCAGCCCCAGTGGTATTGCAGCCCCTATATACAGCAGCCCCAGTGGTGTATACAGCAGCCCCTATATACAGCAGCCCCAGTGGTATTGCAGCCCCAGTGGTATTGCAGCCCCAGTGGTATTGCAGCCCCAGTGGTGTATACAGCAGCCCCTATATACAGCAGCCCCAGTGGTATTGCAGCCCCAGTGGTAGTATACAGTAGCCCTAGTGGTATACAGCAGGCCCCCAGGGGTACATATAGCAGCCCCCAGGGGGTACCCAGCAGCCCCCTGGGGGTACCCAGCAGCCCCCAGGGGGTTTATACAGCAGCCCCCTGGGGGTACCCAACAGCCCCCAGGGGGTTTATACAGCAGCCCCCTGGGGGTCCCCAGCAGCCCCCTGGGGGTACCCAACAGCCCCCAGGGGTTTATACAGCAGCCCCCTGGGGGTCCCCAGCAGCCCCCAGGGGGTTTATACAGCAGCCCCCTGGGGGTCCCCAGCAGCCCCCAGGGGGTTTATACAGCAGACCCCTGGGGGTACCCAGCAGCCCCCAGGGGGTTTATACAGCAGCCCCCTGGGGGTACCCAGCAGCCCCCAGGGGGTTTATACAGCAGCCCCCTGGGGGTACCCAGCAGCCCCCAGGGGGTTTATACAGCAGCCCCCTGGGGGTCCCCAGCAGCCCCCAGGGGGTTTATAAAGCAGCCCCCTGGGGGTACCCAGCAGCCCCCAGGGGGTTTATACAGCAGCCCCCTGGGGGTCCCCAGCAGCCCCCAGGGGGTTTATACAGCAGCCCCCTGGGGGTCCCCATCAGCCCCCTGGGGGTACCCATCAGCCCCCTGGGGGTACCCAGCAGCCCCCAGGGGGTATCCACAGCCCCCAAATGCTGGCACTCGCTGGCAAGGGCCCCCCCCCGCTTCTCTTACCATTCCGGTCTTCTGATCCGTGCCACTCCTCGGTGCTCCTCGCTGCTCCGTCCGTCCTCCTACATCCGGGATCCCCAGCTGTCGCGCGATGACGTCATATGCCTGCGACGGCCGGAGATCCCGGATGTAGGAGGACGGACGGACGGAGCAGCGAGGAGCACCGAGGAGCGGCGCGGATCAGAAGACCGGAATGGTAATATAAGCGCCCTGTGGGGGGGCCCTTACAAGGGGGGACAGTGCCAGCATTTGGGGGCTATATGCACTGCTTCCCCCTGCGCTGATTGACAGGGGGAAGCAGTGCATATTTAATGAGCGGCCCCACGTGACGGGGCCGCTCATACAGCAGCCTCCCCCCGCCTCCTGCAGCCTCCACAGCCCCGGGACACAGCCCCCACCTACCATGTACCGTATATGACCCGTGTATAAGCCGAGGGGTAGACTTTTCAGCCCAAATTTTGGGCTGAAAAACTCGGCTTATACACGAGTATATACGGTATATTGGATTTGATTGGTTAAATCCTTGATTATTCATATTTGAGCTAAAGTTCTATTCATTTTTACATTTATAAATTACATAGTTATTATTATTAGTTCTTAATAAAGATTATTAAAATTTAAATCTTAATAATCCCTCAAGTACTCTTATATCTTACATTTTCTGAACAAATACCAAGACCATTTTACTACATTTTATTACTTTTTTCTACATATAGTTGAATATATACAGAGAGAAATTGCTTCTTATTCATTACCATATGTCACACTTAGTGACTTTAACATGTACAAAACTTAACACTTATATCATACACTGCAATACTGATATATTGCAGTGCATTGTGCCTGTTAGTATAAAACTCACAAGCATCTTATTAGTTATAGTAAAATGGTGGTACCTATCAACATAAAACATCAATGAGGGTGTGTGCATGAAAATATGTGCTCTTTTATGGTGGATTTACCTGTGCTCTTACCAATGTGGAGCATCTCTGTATATATGCCTCTCAGTGTAGACTCTTGCAGACAATCAGTCCTGAATATATTTCACATGGAGTATGGGTGCTATACAAGTGACATAAAAAATGTGTGTTTTAACTTTTTGTATATGGTTATGCAAATGGTTAAAAACTAAGTCCTCAAGGAATGAATATATATGTCTCACCTGGCTTGAGGCGACTACTGCTTAGTTGCCTATGTTTGATAACGGGTTGTGGTGTCAAGAGCTCAATCTGCAAGCAATATAATGATTGTGTATTAAAAATCCTGATTAAGATTAAGGTAGTGATGGAAAATCATGCAGTATGCACATTCCTGGCAACAACAAGACTAGTGGGCGCGACCTCGCTCAATACAAGTGTATGGAGAGGGCTTTTCAGACTAATGGGAGTGGCTGTCCAGTGGACACGGCCTTGCGCCATACACTTATAATAAGTGAGACTGCGCCCACTTGTCGGTGCCTCTGGCTGGGAACATGTATACCGCATAACTGCGGCTCGTTCCTGGTTTAGAAACCAAGTATCCTTGCAGTGCACAGTGCGGACACTGGTAGGATTGATACTGTAATTCTTAAGTCACATGGAGTGACTGCACAGGTATCAGTCTAGACCGCATAACCCCTCTAAGGGACAATATACTGATGAATAATTTTGTTAGTGCTCTAAAACTACTGAGGATGTCCCTTACCCAACACAAATATTCAATTTATCTCATCCTCATGCCATCTTCTCGAACAATACATCCCTGAATTTGCCCGGACTGATTATAAAAACTGGTCTGACATATCACACACAGGACTGATAGTAAATGTAGAATGTTAAAGGATTGCAGGACACACACTTGTCCACACTGGTAGTCACTCTTCAGAATTTGTTTTACATTTTTGGCCTGCAAATAGATAAGGAATAATGTTTAGCTAAACGTATGACATAAAAAAGTTCCAGTTGCAGACACACAGTAGTGTGATGGTTAATCTACAGTATAGCTGATCAACTTTATCTCTAGAGTGTTGACTGATCTACTGAGCCTCTATAGTATGGCCAGTCTACTGGAGCTCTACTGTATGGCTGATATGCTGGGGATCAATAGTATGGCTGATCTACTGGGGCTCTACAGTATGGCTGATCTACATGAGCTGTACAGAATGGCTGATCTACTGGGACAATACAGTATGGCTGATCAACTGTATCTCTAGACTGTTGACTGATCTACTGAGCCTCTACAGTATGGCCGGTCTACTGGAGCTCTATTGTATGGCTGATATGCTGGGGATCAATAGTATGGCTGATCTACTGGGGCTCTACAGTATGGCTGATCTACATGAGCTGTACAGAATGGCTGATCTACTGGGACAATACAGTATGGCTGCTTCACTAGGGTGTCATGATATGGTTGATCTACTGGGGCTCTACTGTTTGGCTAATCTAGTGGGAACATTAAATATTTCTTTACTCTTACTTTATTGCAATATAAGAGATTGGAAAGGGTATAGTATTAAGGGAGGCCCTTATTTAATGTTTACATTTGGTGTTCACTTGAGAATACCCTTCTCCTGCGCTTTCCACTCCTGACTGTTATGCACCTTAAGCTCATATATGGTGTATCATTTCTCAAGTGTTACAACTGATGGCTTTGATCTTGAATCACAAACATGATCTATTCCACTCACCTGTAACCTCATCATTCAATTTTAGCTTTCATCAAAGAAGTCTGTCATCAGCAGCTACCGCAGTGATAACAGGTACGAGGAAATATGGGAAGATCCTAGGTGCAATAAATAATTTTTATAGCGCCACAAACCAACACTGAACAATGAACCTCAGCTAAAGGGAAATAGAAAATGAAAGGGTCATCATAATGGTGAGATCTAGATGACATAACATGGAGTTAAGAACATTATTATGGAAAAATTATATTTTAGATCTCTGTAAAAAGATGATGAGCAATTATGGAATTTTGGAATATGCAATCCAAAACCATAGTGACATATTCACAGATGACGCTTATCAAATGAAATGATACTGTGTGGTCTTCCAAGCATATAATTCATAGTGCTTAGTCTTCATTATCTTTCCTTGTTTATTTCATGCATATCCTCCCAATGTCATGTTGAAAGGTTCAATAATGGGTAGGACATCCAATAGGTTCCATTAGCAAGAGTGTTTTTTCTTTCTAAAAATGCTCATTTGCATAATGTTTCCCATGGAGCAAAGCCAGTAAGACAATGTACACATCTGGTATTCCGTAAAGAGTTTCTGCAGTTTTGACGCCAATTTCTTTAAAATAATTTCATGTATTTGGATGCTAAAAAAAATATTTTTGCAATTGGTGTTTTGTTAAAACGTTTGCACCGTTTGACTTGCATGGCTTCTGTTTTGCACTGTCTATTTCTGGCTGCAGAACACGTTTTCTAAGAATCCATCCACATACTTGCTAATAGTTTTCTTTTTTAATTGGAGACTGAAGATGTTTTTTACATTTTTTTCTGTACCTTATTCTGTATTGTTTCTTTTTTTTAATAAAAAATGTATGGAGAAATATCTCAAACTCAGATTTAGTGATTTATGCTGTATTGAGTAAATGTCATATTGCTTAACACTTGTTAACTACAGCCAATGGGCTAAACTGCATAAATGTCAATATTTTTCAATAAAATTATTTTATCATTATTGAAATTTGAAAATAGACAAGTAAAAAAGCTAAAAATAAATAATAATACATATATATCTAAATACGTTATCACGAATAAGCTCTGTCACACACTTCCGGGGCTTATGTCGCTATCCCACAATCCCCAGCGGCACCATTGTGGGATAGCGACACAAGGACAGAAGTGAAAGTGACAGAGACCTCACCGCTACCGTCGGGAGATCAGCGGCACCAGCTGCTGATTTCCTGATGGCAGCCGCGGCTCACCTCCCGCCCCACGGAGGTTAGCGGCAAAGCAGCCCGGAGATGAGCAGCGACAGCCATATACAGTGCTAACAACTGAGCCACTATATACAGTGCTAACCACTGAGCTAAGCTGCATTCAGGGAAGGGATCCCCCATGTCTCTAGTTCCCCTGTAAGCTTTAAAGGGATCCTGTGACCTCCAAAACGCCTCATAAGCTAGCAAAACATGTCCCTGCAGCATTTTATCACTAATCTCACACTTCTTTTGTCTCCTAAAAGCCGATCCCCCTACTTTTGCCCCCAAAAACTGGGAAAACCTATTGACTCGCATATAAGCCGAGGGTGGACCCCAGCACAGGTATACAGCCCCCAGCAGTGTGGTATACAGCCCCTAGCAGTGTGGTATACAGCCCCCAGCAGTGAGGTATACAGGCCCCCCCAGTGGTATACAGGTCCCAGCAGTATGGTATACAGCAGGCCCCCAGTGGTATTCAGCATCTCCCAGGAGTGTGCAGCAGCTCCCAGGAGTATACAGCATCCCCCAGGAGTATACAGCATCCCCCAGGAGTATACAGCATCCCCCAGGAGTATACAGCAGCCCCCATTAGTATATAGCAGTCCCCAGGAGTATACAGCATCCCCCAGGAGTATACAGCAGCCCCCAGTAGTATATAGCAGTCCCCAGGAGTATACAGCATCCCCCAGGAGTATACAGCAGCCCCCAGTAGTATATAGCAGCCCCCAGGAGTTTACAGCATCCGCCAGGAGTATACAGCAGCCCCCAGTAGTATACAGCAGGCGAGTGCCGGCAGGAGGGGGCTGTATTAGTGCACTGCTCCCCCAGCCGCGGGATGCAGTGCACTAACTGATGCAGCCCCCTCCTGCCGGCACTCGCCTCCCATACTGTGCAGAGCCCCCCCGCAGCATTAACTTACCATCCAGCGTCTTCATCACCGCGGGCCCTCAGGTCCATCCTCGCGCTGTGTTCCCGGTCTCACGTGACCCGCCTCCGCTGCGGTATGACGTCATCGCGGGTCACGTGATCGAAACACAGCGCGTGATGAAGACGCTGGATGTAAGTTAATGCAGCGGGGGGCTCTGCACAGTGTGGGGGCCAGCAGGAGGGGGGCTGCCTGTGTACCACTGGGGGGCTGCCTGTATACACGGCTCCCCCTGCCGCTGTGATGGGCGGGGGGAGCCGTGCATATCTAATGAGCGGCGTCACGTGACGCGCCGCTCAGTCAGCAGCCTCCCCCCGCCTGCTACAGCCTCCCCAGCACCCGGACACAGCCCCCACCATAGGATTACCGTATTGACCCGTGTATAAGCCGAGGGGGGGACTTTTCAGCCCAATTTTTTTTTTTTCTTCCATAATTCCCAATTTTTCCACTTTTTAAAGATCTCAAATTCATTTCCTCTTTCAGTAGATGGATCCTTCTATTTTGGAGTACAGTAGATAGGTTTGTCTCTCCTAAACCCATTCTCTCTCTATTCCTTACCGCTTCTACTTTTACCTAGCTTTACTTACCATTTATTGTTCACCACTCTTCTCCTAATAAAGATAAATAAATATATCCTTGATAGTATTACTATATAATATGTCTCTATCCAAGTGTACCTTGACATTATGTTTTATTAGGTGTATATATTGTATATATTGTATTATGTATTAATTTTGTTTTCACTGTTTTTCAGCGATATTGTGGCCAAGACCCTTTGATATCAAAACGCAAATAGTCCAATGTCACTTATCCTATGTTTATTATATAAAGACATCACTCAGCAAATTACTTTGAGTGTGCAGTGATTCAATCATTGACTGTATTGGGGGTTAATTAGAACCCATTCATTGGCATCTCGATCCCCTAAAGAGTGTGCACGCCATTACCTTATTTATAATATAGGTACTAAGGCGCCATACTGAGTTTGGCATAGTGCTATGGCATTCATTGATCGACATATTAATGTGAGAGTAATCCAACCAGCTGATAGGCCCATAATAAAGAAATTAAATGATTCTGGAATACATTTTTGAGGATAAGACTAGTAGGTGAAATCAGCTTCATTTTGTTTGTGCTGCTGTATATAACAAATGTCTTATAAATCTTGCCTATGAATGGTAGAGATTAATGTCCTGGTATTATTTTATTGAATATAGAGTCAATAGATGGCCAAATGACCTGATTGAAGTCTCCTACCATTATAGAGAGTCATGTTTTATCCTATTTACGAAAGAAAAAAAAATAGACAATGAAAATGAACATTGTTTGGAGTTAGGAGCATGGACTCATTAATCATGCATATACGTATTACATAATGACCTTTGGTATCAATGATTTCTCATTGCAGTGTAAATGCTAATGTATTTTTAATCAGTATAAAAACCTGATTTTTCTTTTTCACTGCTGGAGAAGAAAAAAATAAATGGGAATCTTTTGTGCTTAAAGGGATATTCCCATCTCCAAGATCCTATCCCAATATGTAGTAGAGTAGGTGTAATAATAGTAAATTTAGCAAATACTTCTAATTAGGAATGTAGTATAGTTCTCCTGACTGCTATGTGATTCACCTCATGGGCAGGGCATTACAGCAGCTTTGGTATCCATGGTTATGACTAGTAATGGGCACACCTGAACTGTAAAGTTTGGGGTCCATACTGAACACCTAGTATTCATGTACAAGATCCCTAAAATGGATTTCCCTGGGAAATTCGCGTTACAGTTTGGGTCCCGGGGCTGTAAAACAAAGCACATGAGTAATAAACATTAGAATTATACTTACTGGGTCTCACCATCTCCCGTGCTGCCACATCTACTTCCGGGCCACTCATTATCTTCCAGTATATTCACTGCAGAGGGCAGAACAGCCAATCACAGACGCTGTCAAACAGAATGGGCGTCTGTGATTTGGCTGTTCAAGTAATCTTCAATCAGCACATACATTCTAGTATGGTAGAATAAAAGTAGTGATCATTACTCCACAGGAATTGTAAATCAACCACAGCACACACTCCATAGACTGAAGATCGGCGTCAGCCATGATTCAAACCTGGGTCTCAATGCACGGCAGTTATTGACACTACCAGAGAGCTATGCTCACACTGGTTTTTAATATCAGTGATCATTGCTCCACAGGAATTGTGAATCAACCACAGCACACATTCCATAAACCAGAGGTCCCCAAATCAAGGCCTCCAGGTGTAAGAGTGTGTAAAAATTTACTTCCTGAATAAAAAGGTGGGGGCTGTCAGCTGAGGAGGTTGTCACGGAGACAGGGAGGACTTTATGACAGTTTGGGCTGAGGTAAATTTGTCTCCTAAGGTGCTGTGAGGAGAGTGGCTGTGGAGAAGTCTGAGCCAGATAAAGCTGAGACCGGACACTGATCCACTGGACAGCAGAGCCCCTGGAGGGGACCAAAGACTTATTCCCTGCTAAGAAGCGAGTATACTACTGCCAGGAGAGGAGTGCTTTAGAGGAGACGGGTCGGCCATACTGTGAGAGGAAAAGACTGAATCTCTGCTGTGAGACTGCAGGCCTTGGTGTGGTGTCTCTAGGTGAACACACTTGGCCTCCCAAAAAGCTACAGAGACTAAGACCCCCCTTCAGACAAGAGAACACAATATCCCTATTTACTACAGTTGTGTTTTATTTATTTTTCATTTTTGGCGCTGAAGACCATTGGAAGTGACTGTGTTAACAGTACTTCCCCAGGCCTGTACAGACTGTAACTGGACTAAACTTTACTATTAGATAAGGTACCCGGGTATCCAACAGATCAGATATATAAATATATATGTACATATATGTACACTGGGTTTATATGTATTGTATGTATAGAGTTGATAAGATTGTAAATCGGTGTGTTATTTCAGTGATCCTCACTAGGGATGAGCGAGTCCTAAATTACTCGGAATCGCTAGACCCGCACGAGTCCGAGCCCAGGACTCGCTACTCGTTGCGAGTCTAGCGAGTCCAATGTTAATGAATAGTGAACCGAGTAATAGCGAATAATGCTATTTACAAATCGCTGATGTGTCTCTGAAAGTGTGCGAGTCCAAACTCGCAGGTTTTTCTCTTATTTGGAGCCGATGATGGGAGGGGGAAGCGATTCTCGGGCACACACCATGCTGTAAAAGCAAACAGGAAACGACTCGCTCTGACAGACGCACACACAGAGCAATCCATTCCCCAGAGCAATCATGGCCGGCCGTGTCAGTGTGAACACGCTGCGTTTGATTCCTCTGGTGGAGGCTCGGCCACTGCTATGGCTCCCAACAGACCCTGACTATGGGGATAACATCATGAGGACTACTGCCTGGAGAGAGATCGCCCAAGTGATGTACCCTGCGTTCCATCTGAGTGGCCATGATGAACAGAGCAATATGAGTAAGTTAAATGAGTTCACCCGTTATATATTGGATTTACTGTATATATACTCGTGTATAAGCCGACCCGTGTATAAACCGACCCCCCTATTTTTGCCCCCAAAAACTGTGAAAACATATTGACCGCCATCCTGGTATACAGCAGCTATCACTGGTAGACAGCCCCCCAGCAGAGTATACAGCTCCCCCTGCAGAGTATACAGGCCCCCAGATGGGTATCCATGCCCCCATATTATGGTATACAGGCAGGGGCGGACTGGCCCAGGTGCCTGGGGGGCAATTGCCCCCCAGGCCGGTGTATTTTCCCCTATTTTGGGCCGCCTGGACCATGAAAAGGGCTGCCGCCCGCACGGCTCATGCGGCTGCAGGAGCATGAAGCAGCGCATGACCCCGAAGCAGCAGCCGGAACCGCAAGCTCCTGGCCGCGCGATGACGTCATCAGCGCGCGGCTGCGGCCGGGAGTGAGCGGCTGTGAGGAGCGCGAGGCTGCGGCTGGGAGCGAGCCCTAGGAGACTGCGGGAGCTGCGGTGACTGTGAGGCGGCCGCCTGTCATCACCCCCCCCCACCCCCGTCCTCACCTGTGTCGGACCGGTGAGGGAGGGCTGGCACCCAAACTGTAGGGTGCCAGTCAGTTCCTGTATACAGGGCCCTCAGTGGGTCTACAGCCCCCCCAGCAGTGGGTATACAGGGCCCCCAGCAGTGGGTATACAGGGCCCTCGTGGGTATACAGGCCCCCCATAGCAGGGTATACAGGACCCTCAATGTGTTATCATGCGCCGTCGCATAGTTGCCTATATTTGGATGGGGTCACAACAGTACACTTAGTTTAAGGGCTGGTGCTCCTGGCTCTTACGGCCAGGGGGTTGGGTGTATATTAATACCACTAATGAGCAGAGTCTGGTGCCCGCACTATTACCTTCTCGATGCGTCGACATGTGACCTGCCTCATTTGTGATAGTGTCCACGTGAGCTCAATGTCCGTAATGCTGTTGATGATGTTCCACACTGTCGTGTCACTGTGCCTTGTATACACATTACACACACAACATGAATAAAATGTTATTGTTGATTTGTACACAAACTTTTGGTGTTTCAAATATTACACATGTCTAAACCCGGTTTGAAATCATTTCACAGTTGACCATCTTCAAAAACGTTGGAGGAGCTGCCGCGATCAACATCGCAAACAATATCGCCAGATGGCAGAGGGGGACCCGGGAGCAGCTCCAGAGCTGATATACAAACACTATGACCGTCTGTCCTTCCTTGGACCGGTGGCCCGTATGCCAAGGTATGTGTCTGCAGCACTGTTGTCTACTATTATTATAATTTATTTATATAGCGCCATTAGGTCTCATGGCACTTTACATGAGGATAATGGTTAACTACAAAAAACAGTAAAGGAAGACAATCAGGTCGTACAGGTACAAGAGGAGAGGACCCTGTCCACGAGGGCACACAGTGTACGTATGAAGCTCTATAATGAGTATGCTGGTTTACATACCCACACTGGGGTTTGTTTCTGCCATGGTGCAACAGATTTCTATTACCTTTGGCAGTGATCCAGGACATACACATTTATATTCTCATTGTGACGTTGGGACAAATAAGCAGGGTGGGCAGACACAATGTTCCGTGACCTCACAATTAGCTCTTATTGTTGGCATGTTTGTGGAACAAAGCCATGTTCTTCCCTGCAATGGCCTCTAAGGTGTGTGGCCTTGTCTGGTTTGTCTGTCGTAAGCATCATTTGTATGTGTTCCTAATGGCCTCCCTCCACTTGCATAAGGGCCACATACATCCCTACACGTTTAATTGTGGGTGTTTTTTAGGCTAAATAACGTTGTAAGGATATACCCCTTTTGCACTAAACTGTTTGTACACCATCCCAGATTGCTGACACAGTCATACACATTTCAGGACATACCCTGTATCACTACAAATATGTGTGGGTGAGTTTGGCCATGGGTATATTTGTGGCTGCAAGGTGATGGTGTAGATATTAGGGCCCACATGTGAATTTAATTGTTTTGTTGTTAACTGATGGCTACATTAAGAATCCTTCGAAAAACATAGTGTATTAATGCTGTATAAAATTAAACTTAAGGGGGCCATATTTTCAGTGCAACAGCCTTTTATGTACAAGGTCCTTTAGGAAACAAGAAGTTTGCCCTTGCTGTTCCCGGCTTTGTGTTCGGCCCCGTTGGAATAATTGTAAAACTGTCCATCTGGGAATACCACCTTGTTTGGCACCAACGATGTGTGACCTGCTGATCAAAAACACCCCCATACTCTATGTCCATTACAGTCGTTTCAAAATCCAAGCCATATGTTTTGTGGGGTTTATGTACCAAGACATTCCTGATTAGCATACATGGCAGCAACAAGGAGTGTAGGCCACTAACGCCGAATGCTCATGTGTCACCTATGCTGCAGGACTCCATTTACTGTCTTGCTCACCTGCCATATAGATGTGGGTTATGTGCTTTGAAACCAAGGTCGCCCACACTGCGTCTTTTACTGTCCATCTGATGGTAAGCAACCCTGAAGAATGTGTTTGCCTCTAAGTGTCAGGCTATAGCTTTGTCCACATAAAGTTACAACAAAAAGTAAATGCTATACTTGTGGCCACTAATATGTCTTCAAGTGCCTAAATAGCTGTCCTGCCTAAGGCAGGGCACAGTGTAATTGGGCAGACAAATGGTTAAATTTCAAATGTAATGTCAAAAAATCGAGGACCAACACTACCCACACATAGATTATTGGTTGAGGCATGAGCCAAAATGTCCTCATTTATTGGCTGCAATTCAATCTTAAGGTCAACAATGAAAACAGAATACACAGATGTGGGAGCCATGAACGAGGGTTGAGAAAGAAGTGGATGGAGATAGTGGCTGAATAGTCATTATTATATATATTGTATTATATTAAATATTATATTATATATATATTGTATACGTTTGAACCCCTTCACTGGTTTATATAGCTGATGTAACCTAAAAGTTTGGTAAATTAAGTATGTCAAGTTAAAAGTGAAGTCAGGTGGACGTTTTTTTTCATGTGAAACATTGGTGTTATTGATCGTCTAGATTAGATGGGATGGGGGGGGAGTTAATAATGTGTGGAAAAATTATGTATTATTATGGAATTAGCAAACAAAGTGACGTATTCCTTTATGTTATGTACAGTTGGTTATTCTTTAATAATAATAAAAAATATCTGATTCAGAACACACTGATACACAGTCAAAAAAGCGTGCAACTTAATGTTTGACCTATGTTTTTGTTTATAAATGCAATGCATTCACCAAACTTTTTTGGCCTTTACCCACAGAGAGGTTCACTACCGCAGGCGCCGTGCACCACAACAGCTGCCTGAACAGGCGAGGGAGGCCCCAGAAGCCCCGGAAGTGGAGGACCAAGGCCAAGCTGGTGGAATACCACCACCGCCGCCGCCACCAGCTCCAACACCACCACCGCCGCCGCCACCAGCACAAACACCACCACCACCGCCGCCACCAGCACAAACACCACCACCACCGCCGCCACCTGCAACAACACCACCACCACCACCGCCGCCACCAGCACCAGCACCAACACCACCACCACCGCCGCCACCAGCACCAACCCCAGCTTTGGGGCATGTCCGGCCGCCAGAGGAGGTTGTTGCAGGGCCAGAAAATCGTGCACAAAGTAATGCTGACTTTGCCCGCAGTCTCCTACCGTTCTTGGATGACATTCCATTCGAGAGACGACTGCGGGCATGGTCAGCCATACATATTGTCATCGATGCATGTCGGCCTCCAAACCACCCTGCCCAGGTCTTTTCATATTTGGAGGGGTGGCAGCAATCTGGTGCAAACATTCTGGACAGGCAGACACCACGGCGGGACAGCTATGTGGCAACCCAGAGGCCGTACCAACCTTTCTGGCCAACCCACATGCACCTCCCAACCCAAGGCCATTTTGAGAGACCGGCCCAGGTGACCCAACCTACAGGGTTACAAGCAGTGGGGGAGGCTATCCATGGGGCCCTGGACCTCCTCCATGACCAGGGTGATGGTGGCGGTGTAGAGGCTACCCCACACAATCGTCCCACCTACCACCAGCTGTAGGTTCAACTTTTTTTTTTTTATTTGTTATTGTAAATAGTGCATGTTTGCACTTTTTACATCTTTATTTCTGTTTTTTACGTTGCTTTTCGAAAGTTAACAAAAAAAAAAAAATCTGACATCTTTGCCATTAAGGCATAATAATACAGATTTAAAAAAAAAATGCTTTGTGTCTGTCTTTTTTCAGGGAATGGATGTGTAGGTTGTTTTGTGGGTGGCCTTAAAGTCATCATCATTAGCAAGTACTTTACGGCCTGCATGGCGCATGAGGGCACCTTGGTTAGTACGTGTAAAATCATTACTGCACATAGCAATGTTGCTAACAAAGAAATAGTGCCTGTGTTTGGGGGGGGTTACTTAATGACTCGGTATGTTAACAACACTAGGAACACAGATGCGAGAGGCTGGGACGTCTACTTGCAACACACAACGTCTATGCGTTATCTCCGTAGCGTAGAGTGGGACCCTTCGCCACGCTACAGCAGGATCATAGTACAAGCAACGTCTTCGATGCAGGCATAGGCTTGTTGCCTCAAACAATTAGCCCAAGGGGCTGTTTGGCAATTCGGGTATAAATGCAGGCCTACCGGCCATGATAAGCTTGTTAGCCTGGGTGGCTCCAAAAATTAGCCCAAGGGGCTGTTTGGCATTTTGAGTGTAAATGCAGGCCTAAGGGCCATGATAAGCCTCTTAGGCTGGGTGTCTCCAAAAATTAGCCCAAGGGGCTGTTTGGCATTTTGGGTATAAATGCAGGCCTAAGGGCCATGATCAGCTTGTTAGCCATGGTGGCTCAAAAAATTTGCCCAAGGGGCAGTTTGGCAATTTGGGTATAAGTGCAGGCCTAAGGGCCATGATAAGCCTCTTAGGCTGGGTGTCTCCAAAAATTAGCCCAAGGGGCTGTTTTGCATTTTGGGTATAAATGCAGGCCTAAGGGCCATGATAAGCTTGTTAGCCTGGGTGGCTCCAAAAATTAGCCCAAGGGGCTTTTAAATGTTTGCTAACAGAAAATAAAGGTTGATTCCTTGTCAAAAGGTGTTGTGATGGTTAATGAAACCGAAGTTAAGGTATAGTGTTGGTTTAAGATGAAGCAGCCTCATTACCAGGTTGCAGGAACATGGTTACGCAAATCGTTACTCGTCTTGTACATACTGCTTGTACCAAAAAGACACAATATAATACAATGATTAATTATATCATATTGATGTTGAACGTGGCACTTCAGCTCTGAGTACTGTCGTCTTCAGGGCTCAAGAAGTCTTGTGAAATCCAGTTCCTATTAAACTTAATTAGAGTAAGCCTGTCTGCATTCTCTGGAGTAAGACGTGTCCTGGTATCAGTTATGATACCCCCAGCGGCACTGAAAACCCGCTCTGATGTCACACTAGCTGCAGGGCATGCCAGCACCTCCAAGGCATACAACGAGAGCTCTGTCCAAGTGTGGAGCTTGGAGACCCAGTAATTAAACGGGACTGCGGCATCAGTCAGGAAGCAGGTACTGTCACTTAAGTATTCTTGTACCATGTTGGTAAGTTTCTGTCTCCGAGAGATGGTTACTGGAGCAACATGGCGCTGCAGGTTCGATGGCTTATTGAACATAGCCCACTTTGCGGACATCTTTCCAGCATCTCTTCTGGACAGCGTGGATGATTGTGCCCCGACCAAAGGCTGCTGTTGCACAGAGTTGCTACCTATGGGCAGAGTGTTGTCTGACGGTGATATTAGAAGCATATTATCCACAAGAACCCTCTTGAAATAGTCAATTGTCAAGCCACGTGGTGACTGAAAAAGCAGCGAGGTGAATTTATCTTTATAACGTGGGTCCAGAAAGGTGGCCAACCAGTAGAGGTCGTTGTGCAATATGTTAATCACTCGTGGGTCTTCTAGCAGACAAGTCAACATGAAGTCAGCCATGTGTCCTAAGCTGCATAGAGTCATGTCTTCAGTGTCCTCAGAACGATGTTCAATACCCATTGTATCCGCAAAGTCTGTCTCCGCCTCCTCCTCTCCAGGCCACCCATGGTGGACAGACACAAACCTGGGGTTGTGAGTACCATCTGGGTTGACATCGGCACCAACAAAAAATAAATCCTCTTCATCGTCTTGCTCCTGTTCCTCTTCAGGAGCCAATGTTGCCTGGTCATACTGGCTTTGCTGGCTAGGTACTGCGCTGTTTAAATCTGGCTCCATAGCCATCTGCTGGGCTCTCAATGCTTCATTTTTCTGATTAATGAGGGATTCTTTCAGCAGACACAGCATGGGTATAGTGACACTGATGATGGACTGATCACCGCTCACCAGTTTTGTGCAGTAGTCAAAATTATCAAGAACCTCAGATGTGTCAGCGATCCACACCCACTCCATTGTACTAATATGTCGTGGCTGACTGCCGGTCTGACGGGCATGTTGCAACTGATACTCGGATATTGCCCTCTGCTGCTCATTGATCCTCGATAACATATGGAATGTAGAGTTCCATCGTGTCGGCATGTCACAAATGAGTCTGTGGTTGGGCAAATTCAATTGCTTTTGAAGCAATGAAAGTTTTCCAACCGCTGTTGACGAATGACGAAAATGTGCGCAAACTCGACGCACCTTCTCCAGTAGGTCAGATAGCTCTGGGTATGTACGCAGGAATTTCTGCACTACTAGATTCAGCACGTGAGCCATGCAAGGCACGTGCACAAGGTTTCCGAGCTTTAGTGCAGCCACTAGGTTACGACCATTGTCGCTCACCACGAGACCGGTCTGGAGTTGGAGTGGGGATAGCCACTCATCTGTCTGTTGCTTCAGACCTTTCAACAGCTCTACTGCAGTGTGCGGTGTGTGACCTAAACAGATCAGCTTCAGCAGAGCCTGTTGGCATCTTGCTGAAGCACTGCAGCAAACCTCCCAACTTGGCCGTGATGTTGAGGGCAATTGAGGATTGGTCGAGGAAGCGGAAGATGGTGTAGTGGACATATAGGATGATGCAGAGACCCTGAATGAGGTTGTGCCAGCTATCCGTGGCGTGGGTAGGATGTTTGATGTAACACTAACATCGTTTGGCACACTCTCCACAACGTTGATCCAATGCGCGGTGAGCGAGATGTACCGGCCCTGTCCTGAACTGCTTGTCCACGTGTCCGTAGTAAGGTGTACTTTCCCGGTTACAGCGTTGGTGAGGGCACGCTTGAGGTTGTTAATGACATGCTCATGTAACGCGGGGACGGCACAACGTGAAAAGTAGTGGCGGCTTGGAACCGAGTAGCGTGGTACTGCCACAGCCAAAAGCTCACGGAAAGAGTCTGTACCCACAAGCCTAAACGGCAACATCTCGACTGCTAACAACTTAGCTATCTGGGCATTTATTTTTTTGGCTAATGGGTGGGAAGAGTGGTATTTCTGCTTCCTTTCGTACAGCTGTGTCACTGATAACTGTAAGGATGTTGCTGACCGAGAACTGTCTGCACTCGTGTTCAGTCTCTCTGCAACCGCTGCTTGTGATGAGTACATATGAGCTGGACCAGCTTCAGCAACACTTGATTGTGACGGACGGATCTGAGTTACCGTGGCAGTCTTTGGGTCAGATGACACTGTTGTGGAAGGCTGCACTTTTGACCACTGAATAGGGTGCTGACCAGCCATGTGCTTCCGCATACTGCTGGTGCTCTGGTTTCCTTTCCCGTGGCCTCTGCTTAGCCTTGCATGGCAGATGGTACAGATGACCACATTTTCTTGAGAAGGCCCATCTTTAAAAAATTTCCACACAGTGGCTGACCGACCTCTAGGCTTGACTGTACTCCCTGAGGGATTACTCAGGCCCACATTTGAGACATTTTGTCCAACAGTTGACAAATTTTGAGCCACAGTGGACACATTTTGGGCAACAGTGGTGACTCTTTCAGTTCTGGTGGGAGGAGTAGGCCTTGGTGCCTTTGTTGGTGGGACATACACACTTTCTTCCTCCGTGCTGCTCTGCTGGCTCTGCATCGCAACATTCCACGTGGGATCAGTTGTCTCATCATCAACCTCTTCCTCTTCTAAATCTTCCCGATAACAAGATTGATTTTGCTCCCCAGATGACAAGTGTGTCACTGTCTCATCATCATCATCCTCCAACTCCTGAGACGGTCTAAAGACTTTGCTGAAAGACACGTTCATGTGGCCGGGGTGTCTCTAAAACTTGTCCATGATTGGACAATTCTTCATCAAGTATCTCATCTACTACGGAGTCTGGCAAACCGGATTCATGTAAAGGATTATATGTACCAAATAAGTCATCTGAGTGACCCATGTCTGTGTCAACATTTTCATGGGGCTGCTGTTGGTCTGAGGAACTGTGAAGAGGTTGTGGATTAGATGACCCAGCATGGTATGTACCAACAGTAGACACAGTGCTCAAGGAACCTTGAGTGCTGCAAGAACCTGTTGTTGAGGTCTTGTCTGCCAGCCAAGACGTTAGATGGTGTTCGTCTTCCGGCCTCAATACTCGTTTACTTTCCTGACGGGGAAAGTTAGACAGGAGGAATTATCGATCAATCCTCGTCTGTCTGCCCGAACTGGTGGATAGTTGGCCACGACTACCAATGCCTGTACCTCGTCCCTGTCCCTTAGCAACACTTTTTTTGGGATTTGGTTTTTTGGGTGACATTTTATAATTTCTGGTGGCTTTCTGGGGGCTTGTAAAACAAGTAGCAGGTACTATTTCGTGAAAGGTACACACTAGAGGCTAAGATATTTTAAGACAGATGGAAGGTACCGTGCGAGCTGCAGGCAGTACACCTTAGAGCAACGCACTGGCACAGGAAAAAAATTGTTTAGTACGCAGAACCATGCACTATTAAGCTGCGGTGCTTGCTGCGTGCAATGTTACAAGTACCGTGCGAGCTGCAGGCAGGACACCGCACAGCAACGCACTGGCACAGGAAAAAATTGTTTAGTACGCAGAACCAGGCACTGTTAGACTGCAATGCTGGCTGCGTAAAATGTTACAAGTACTGTGCGAGCTGCAGGCAGGACACCGTACAGCAACGCACTGGCACAGGAAAAAATTGTTTAGTACGCAGAACCAGGCACTATTAGGCTGCGGTGCTGGCTGCGTGCAATGTTACAAGTACCGTGCGAGCTGCAGGCAGGACACCGTGCAGCAACGCACTGGCACAGGAAAAAATTGTTTAGTACGCAGAACCAGGCACTATTAGGCTGCGGTGCTGGCTGCGTGCAATGTTACAAGTACCGTGCGAGCTGCAGGCAGGACACCGTACAGCAACGCACTGGCACAGGAAAAAATTGTTTAGTACGCAGAACCAGGCACTGTTAGACTGCAATGCTGGCTGCGTAAAATGTTACAAGTACCGTGCGAGCTGCAGGCAGGACACCGTACAGCAACGCACTGGCACAGGAAAAAATTGTTTAGTACGCAGAACCAGGCACTATTAGGCTGCGGTGCTGGCTGCATGCAATGTTACAAGTACCGTGCGAACTGCAGGCAGGACACCGTACAGCAACGCACTGGCACAGGAAAAAATTGTTTAGTACGCAGAACCAGGCACTGTTAGACTGCAATGCTGGCTGCGTAAAATGTTACAAGTACCGTGCGAGCTGCAGGCAGGACACCGTACAGCAACGCACTGGCACAGGAAAAAATTGTTTAGTACGCAGAACCAGGCACTATTAGGCTGCGGTGCTGGCTGCGTGCAATGTTACAAGTACCGTGCGAGCTGCAGGCAGGACACCGTACAGCAACGCACTGGCACAGGAAAAAATTGTTTAGTACGCACAACCAGGCACTGTTAGACTGCAATGCTGGCTGCGTGCAATGTTACAAGTACCGTGCGAGCTGCAGGCAGGACACCGTACAGCAACGCACTGGCACAGGAAAAAATTGTTTAGTACGCAGAACCAGGCACTATTAGGCTGCGGTGCTGGCTGCGTGCAATGTTACAAGTACCGTGCGAGCTGCAGGCAGGACACCGTACAGCAACGCACTGGCACAGGAAAAAATTGTTTAGTACGCAGAACCAGGCACTATTAGGCTGCGGTGCTGGCTGCGTGCAATGTTACAAGTACCGTGCGAGCTGCAGGCAGGACACCGTACAGCAACGCACTGGCACAGGAAAAAATTGTTTAGTACGCAGAACCAGGCACTGTTAGACTGCAATGCTGGCTGCGTAAAATGTTACAAGTACCGTGCGAGCTGCAGGCAGGACACCGTACAGCAACGCACTGGCACAGGAAAAAATTGTTTAGTACGCAGAACCAGGCACTATTAGGCTGCGGTGCTGGCTGCGTGCAATGTTACAAGTACCGTGCGAGCTGCAGGCAGGACACCGTACAGCAACGCACTGGCACAGGAAATTTTTTGTGGAAAAATGGCACCAAAATTATTTGGTAGACTAGTGCCAAAAAGTAAGAAAAAGCTTAGGATTACAGCTCTGCGGAAAGCTGGGTGAACTAAGCTCTGAGGATGGTGCTGTATTCACTGTAAGGCTGCTCCTATCTCCCTTCCTTACAGTCCTGTACAGCAATCCTCCGTCCTGGTAGTTCTGAAAAGAACTTTTGGGTTATGTGTGAGGAATCTTGACTCCTACACTCCGTCCTGTTAGTTCTGAAAAGAACTTTTGGGTTATATGTGACTCCTACACTGCCTAACTGTCCCTAGATCTGCTCCAAGTCTCCCTGCACTAGGTCAGCTCTTCTCAGGAATGTGCCCAAAATGGCGGGGGCAAGCCTTATATACTGCCTTGCCTGTCATAGATGACATAGGCATCACGATGGACAGCAGCCAATCATAGTCCTGACACAACCAAAGCTGCTATGGCATTACTGACTATGATTGGCTAACATGCTTGTCCTTCTTTACAAGTTTTCTGACCTAACACGCAATGCTGACTAGTAACATAAAAGATTCTGGATTCGCGAGTCCCGAATAGAGAATACAGGACTCGGAATCGCAGACTCGCTAGGATTCGGACTCGTAGACTCGCTCAGACTCGCTGCTGTTTGGGGAGATTCAAGCTATATAGCGATGTGATATAGCGAGTCTAGCGAGTCTAGCGAGTGAGAGAAAGTAAACTCTGACAAAACTAGGATTGCCATTTACTTGCATTGGACTCGTTACTGAGCGAGTATTCGCTAAAAGACTCGCCGATTACCGAGTCCAGCGAGTCCCTTAAGAATCGCCGAGTAACGAGTCCTAGCGAGTAGACTCGCTCATCCCTAATCCTCACTAAACTGCATCCATCTGATTTACACCTGTCCTGCTGCTGTGTGTAGTAAATCGCTTATTTTTCTGTATAGATTTTAGGTAAATTTATTTTTGGCATTGTCTCCTCACACTGAGGAGGAACATTAAGGTAACACACCGACCCCTAGCTTGATGCTGGGTGTATGTAAATAATTTATCTATTTCTGGGGAAATAACATATCTGTGCATCTTACTCTAAACTTTCCATCTGTTTCCCCAAGTAAAAGCAAGTATTTTATGTTGCTTCTGCCTCCGTCTCTGTTTCTGTGACTCACTGGATCTAGTACGGACCTCTGGTCATTACATTTTGGCGTAGTCGGCAGGATCCAGCTTTTGTCATGGACGGAGACGAGGGAAGAAGTGGCCCATCCACACTGGCGGTTCTTCCGCTGATTGCGGGTCCCCCGGCAGCTGCGACGACTTTGCAAGGGTACGTGCCGGTAGGAGCCTTACTCCAGCACATACCCAAATACGACGGGCGTAGCATGACGTGGCAAGACTGGGTTGAGAGGGTACAATGTATTTTGCGAATGTGTAATTTAACCCCCGAGTTACGGGCAGGGCTGGCATTGAATGCATTAGAGGGAGACACCAGGAGGACAGTGATGGTGCGACCAGAATCAGAGAGGGATACACTAGAGAAGGTTCTTGAGTTGCTGAAAGTGAGTTATGGAAGCCGTGTTAGAGTGACGCAGTTTCGGGCCCTCTTCTTTAATCGCCCTCAAGGGAAGCAGGAATCCCTAATGCAGTACTCCATTGCCCTGCAGGAGACATTAAATGAGATGCACCGCCTAGACCCTAAGGCCATGGGAACGTTCCAGGAGGTGGACCGGCTTCTCCGGGATCAGTTTATTACCGGGCTGGCCAATAGGTTTCTTCGTGATAAGTTGCAGGAGAAGGCTTGGATCACTCCTGATCTGACCTTCTGGCAAATATATCTGGCTGCCCTTGAAAGGGAAGAGGAGTCTGTACCTGTGGTAGAGAAAACTGTAAACAGCATTCAAATGGTGAGAAGCCGAGAGACTGGGACTGATCCTGTGGTTTTGACAGAAGTGATTCAAGCCCTAAGATCAGAGCTAAGGGAGCTGCAGGTAGAAGTGGCCAAAGTACGGAAGGAGTTGTCCCCTCTCCCGGCAGAGAGACCACCTGCCAAACCTGTCAACTCCAGTATAGTCCGTATGCAAGAGAGGCATGGAGTATCTACACTGGGTGCCTGCAGCCAAGCTGGACGTGTGCCCCGGAGGCATCGCCAGAGGAGCCATACCGCCTGCTTCCGTCAGACCAATATCATTCCAGAGAATCCACTGCCAGTGGCAAAGCCGTTGGCCGCTGCTGTAGAAAGGCGACCGGCCACTGCTGTAGAAAGGCGACCAGCCACTGCCAATTCCCCACTGGGCCCTCGACGAGAGGAACATGACTTGTACGCAAGTAGCCCAGTGATGGAAGCAGAGTTTAAGGGGCAGAAGATGAGGTGTTTAGTCGATACAGGATCAGAGTGTACCATCATGCCTCTGGAGGTGTATGAGAGACACTTCAGTCAATTGATGGTCCCTGAGGATGGCCGAGTATTACGTCTTACCGCTGCCAATAATGGCCAGCTGATGGTGAAGGGGATCGTGTGGATGCAGCTGAAACTGTTCGGCCAGAAGCTAGGTCAGAAGGGAGTCGTGTTGGTTGACCATCCCCCCAGAAGAGGGATGGAGGTAACACTCGGGATGAACGTACTGAGAGACTTGAATCATCAGATGTATGCTAGTGAAGGACCCCGATACTGGAGCCGTGCTACCCGTCACCGACCCACACAGAGAATGTTACACCGTCTGGTGCTGAGCTGTGATCTTTTGAAGAGTTCGGTCCCGGAGGGCCGGGTGGGTCTTGTCAGAGTGCCGTCGTGGTCCACGGTCTGATTGGCACCACGGCAAGAACAACTCCTGATGCTGCCGGTGGGAGCGGGCCAGAGATTAAATGGTCTGGAAGTGCTACTTGAACCCGCTCCGGAGAGTTCATCATTTGCTAAGACACACGTGGCCCGTGCCTTGGTAGTTGTGAAGAATGGACGGGTACCAGTCAGATGCATTAACGTGCTGGATGAGGCTGTCACGATTCCCGCTGGAACCATTCTTGCTAAGCTATCCATACCGGCAGAAAAGATGCCTGAGGGAATAGGATTTGAACTGCGCCCCGACCAACAGTCGGCATGGACTTATGCGGTTGAGTTGGTCAAGACAGAGCACCCTACTGAAGACTGTAATGGGCGCGTGATCATGAACCAGATGGATGTGGATCGGGAGAAGCTAACCTCTGCTCAGTTGGAGCAGCTGGAAAAAGTCCTGTGGGAGTACCAGGAGACCTTTTCTCGGCATGGAGAAGACTTTGGCTGTTCCCAGACAATTGAGCATGAGATTCCTACAGGGGACACCCCTCCCATCAGGGAACGATACCGCCAAATTCCTCCCAAACTTTATCAAGAGGTAAAAGGCATGGTAGCCAGTATGCTTGATAATCAAGTGATACGAGAGAGCCAAAGTCCCTGGGCTGCCCCCGTGGTCCTGGTGCGAAAGAAGGATGGGACCCTCCGATTTTGTGTGGATTATCGGAAATTAAATGCGCACACGGCGCGAGACGCATACCCGTTGCCTCGGATTGAGGAGTCCCTGTCTGCATTAGGACGGGCCAAATACTTTTCAATGTTGGACTTGGCGAGCGGATATTGGCAGGTACCAATGGCTGAGAAAGATCAGGCAAAGACAGCATTTATTCTGCCAATGGGGCTCTACGAATTCAATCGGATGCCGTTCGGACTCAGTAATGCCCCGGGGACCTTTCAACGCCTTATGGAACACTGCTTAGGCGACATGAATTTCGAATCGGTACTGATATATCTAGATGACATCGTGGTGTTCGGGACATCATTTGAAGATCATCTTGAGAAGTTACGCCAAGTGCTCCAACGGCTCAGCCGCCATGGATTGAAAATAAAACCGAAGAAATGTCAACTGTTCAAGAGTCGCATAGAGTATCTAGGCCATGTGGTGACTCCCGACGGGGTGTTACCCTCAGCCAGTAAGATCTTAGCGGTACAGGAGTGGCCACCTCCCCAGACCCTGCGGGAGGTTCGGGCTTTCTTGGGATTGGCGGGGTACTATCGACGATTTGTGCCCAGGTTTTCACAAGTAGTGGGTCCTCTGAATGAACTTTTAAGAGGGACAGCGCTGGGTCCTCGCAACCGCCCTATTCAATGGGGGCCTCAGCAGCAAAAGGCATTTGACGAGGTGAAAACTGCCCTAACGAGTGCCCCGTTGTTGGCATATGCCCGGTTTGATACCCCTTTCCTGTTGTACACTGACGGTAGTCTTCACGGGTTGGGGGCGGTACTGGCCCAAATTCAGGATGGCCGGGAGCGGGTCATCGCCTATGGCAGCAGGTCTTTAAGGGACACTGAGCGCAATCCGGCTAACTATAGTTCGTTTCGCCTGGAGCTACTAGCATTGGTATGGGCTATGACAGAGCGTTTTGCCGAATACCTCACTGGTGCTGAAGTGTTGGTAATGACAGATAACAATCCCCTGTCCCGCTTAGATAATGCAAAACTGGGGGCACTAGAACAGCGATGGGTTGCCCGCCTTGCTAAGTTCAACTATCGTATTAAATTTCGGTCTGGACGAGAGAATGGAAATGCCGATGCGCTGTCACGGGTGCCTTTGGGACCCTCAGGAGGGAGTGTTGACGATGAACTCGAGGACATCGAGACTCCCGATTTTGGTCAATTACCTATCTTCCAGAGTGTGGTACATTCAAGTGGGGTGGCATCAGGGATGCCTTATGTCCTTGGTAAAACTCCTGCTGACTGGTTAGAGGACCAAAATGGCTGTCCAGACATTAAACTGGTACGCTCTTGGGTACAGAATAGAGTATGGCCACAACCAGAAGAGAAGGCCAAATTGTCCACAGAAGGCGAGAAGCTGTTGCGTCAGTGGGACAAGTTGTGCGTTGAACATGACCTATTATATCGCAAGGTTTATTTGCAATCTGAGTTGCAGCACCGGCACCAGCTGGTGATCCCCATGTCGCTGGGGCCGGTGGTTGCCCGTGAAGCGCATGAGAAAGGAGCTCACTTTGGTAGTGAAAAGACACTCCAGTGGCTACAGCGAGTCCTCTATTGCCCTGACCTGGGAGGCATGGTAGCGGAGGCGTGTCGGCAATGTCGGGTCTGTGGACTCAGTAAGAGTCCTGAGCAGCGGGCCCCTACGCAAACAATTAAAACGTCTGCCCCCTTGGAATTGCTCATGATTGATTATGTCTTGATAGGGTACTCGACGTCGGGGTGCTCCTATTGCTTGGTGATGACAGACCACTTCACTAAATATGCTGTGGCGGTGCCAACGAGAGATCAGACAGCAGAGTCGGCAGCTAAGGCCGTGTGTCGTCATTTTCTCCAAGTGTTTGGGTGTCCGCAAAGAATACACTCAGATCAGGGGTTATCTCAAAAGTCCACCAAATATAAATGCCTCACCTTACACAACACCACTTCAAAATCACCCAGAATTCCCTATCAAGGGCTCTCAGATGAATAATGAGTACAATTTCTATTTTTAAGTGATCACTTTATTAGTCATTAATTATAATATTCCATAAAAAACATTAAAATAATTTTTACATAGAAGTTCCTGATAACATAATTGATTTATATCTGGGTCCAGGACTGGGACCACTAACATCAATAGTTCTACAATGCAAATTACACAGTAACCAGTGATATCAGGTATATAGGGGAATATTTTAACACCTCAGGCAGCGATGCACTCAAATATATATCTTGACACTGTTTCTTACAAATCCAGAGTGCCTGTGCACTGGCCCTATCCTCAATACCAGCCACAATTATGTGTGTACTCTGTGCACTACCAGTGCCCCTTTTAAT
Source organism: Allobates femoralis (assembly GCA_033576535.1). NCBI lineage: Eukaryota > Metazoa > Chordata > Amphibia > Anura > Aromobatidae > Allobates > Allobates femoralis. Next base: position 667,939,783 of record JARQOC010000002.1, on the reverse strand, counting down.
CAGTGTTATACCGTGCACTGCTGCCCCTGTGCCTTCCCCTCTAGTGTCTCATACCTGATTATGTAGGTTGTGATCGCAGTCCTGGCTCCCCCACCGCCTACGGCCGTTTCGTCTCCTTCCTCAGGGCATCCCTGAGGAAGGAGACGAAACGGCCGTAGGCGGTGGGGGAGCCAGGACTGCGATCACAACCTACATAATCAGGTATGAGACACTAGAGGGGAAGGCACAGGGGCAGCAGTGCACGGTATAACACTGATTAAAAGGGGCACTGGTAGTGCACAGAGTACACACATAATTGTGGCTGGTATTGAGGATAGGGCCAGTGCACAGGCACTCTGGATTTGTAAGAAACAGTGTCAAGATATATATTTGAGTGCATCGCTGCCTGAGGTGTTAAAATATTCCCCTATATACCTGATATCACTGGTTACTGTGTAATTTGCATTGTAGAACTATTGATGTTAGTGGTCCCAGTCCTGGACTCAGATCAGGGGGCATGTTTTCAGAGTACTCTAATGAAGGAACTGTACCAGTTGTATGGTATCCAGCCGTCAAAGACAACACCCTACCATCCACAAGGTAATGGAGCTTGCGAGCGTTTCAATCGGACTCTTTTGCAAATGTTGAGGACATTAGAGAATGAGCAGCGGGCTCACTGGCCTGAATTTATCCCTGAATTGATGTGGGCCTATAATAACAGGATGCATAGCACTACAGGTTACACCCCACACATGCTAATGTTCGGTCGACCTGGCCGAGATATTGAAGAATTGAGTATGCCAGATCTCTCCTCCACTCACCCCAGGACCGCGTCTGAATGGGCCTGTGAACACCGGCATAGGTTAAGGGTGGTTCATCGGGTGGTGGGTGACCGACTCAGTCAGGTGACTCACCGGGACAGACACCCAGTACAAAATGAGCCTTTCTCTCTGGGGGACATGGTGTTGGTGAGGACTAAGGGGCAATCGGGCAAGTTGAGTGATCGATGGGAGGCAACGCCATATGTGGTCAAAAGAAGGGTGAGTCCTGAAATTCCAGTCTATGAGGTAGAGACGGTGGGAACTGGAGGACCGACCCGCAATCTTCATCGTAACATGTTGCAGCGATGTCGGTTCGAAAACTCAGGCCCCATTTCCAGGGAGCCAGAACCTGTTTCTCGGGGGGTGATTCATCCTAGTAATACCGAATGTTGTGATGAGCCTTTCCCTGTGTCTACCCACCTTTTCCCTGTGGTAAATGCGCCGCCATATAGTGAGAATATTATGCATCCTATGTCTTCTCCTAGGGATGCTGAACAAGGACAGGTGCCTGATCCGGACAATGTGCTATGGAATGCAGCACCTCAGGAGGGAGCATCTTCATCAACTTCTCCTGGTGAAAGCACTGATACCTCTGGGACTGGAAATCCAGTGTCTGGTCCCAGGAGGTCAACTCGGACTACAGCGGGAATACCACCACAGCGCTATGCGCAAGAGGACTTTGAGTGGGGAGGTGTGTCGAGGACGCCACCCTTTAGTGGGGTGGCATGTAAGAGTGTGTAAAAATTTACTTCCTGAATAAAAAGGTGGGGGCTGTCAGCTGAGGAGGTTGTCACGGAGACAGGGAGGACTTTATGACAGTTTGGGCTGAGGTAAATTTGTCTCCTAAGGTGCTGTGAGGAGAGTGGCTGTGGAGAAGTCTGAGCCAGATAAAGCTGAGACCGGACACTGATCCACTGGACAGCAGAGCCCCTGGAGGGGACCAAAGACTTATTCCCTGCTAAGAAGCGAGTATACTACTGCCAGGAGAGGAGTGCTTTAGAGGAGACGGGTCGGCCATACTGTGAGAGGAAAAGACTGAATCTCTGCTGTGAGACTGCAGGCCTCGGTGTGGTGTCTCTAGGTGAACACACTTGGCCTCCCAAAAAGCTACAGAGACTAAGACCCCCCTTCAGACAAGAGAACACAATATCCCTATTTACTACAGTTGTGTTTTATTTATTTTTCATTTTTGGCGCTGAAGACCATTGGAAGTGACTGCGTTAACAGTACTTCCCCAGGCCTGGTACAGACTGTAATTGGACTAAACTTTACTATTAGATAAGGTACCCGGGTATCCAACAGATCAGATATATAAATATATATGTACATATATGTACACTGGGTTTATATGTATTGTATGTATAGAGTTGATAAGATTGAAAATCGGTGTGTTATTTCAGTGATCCTCACTAAACTGCATCCATCTGATTTACACCTGTCCTGCTGCTGTGTGTAGTAAATCGCTTATTTTTCTGTATAGATTTTAGGTAAATTTATTTTTGGCATTGTCTCCTCACACTGAGGAGGAACATTAAGGTAACACACCGACCCCTAGCTTGATGCTGGGTGTATGTAAATAATTTATCTATTTCTGGGGAAATAACATATCTGTGCATCTTACTCTAAACTTTCCATCTGTTTCCCCAAGTAAAAGCAAGTATTTTATGTTGCTTCTGCCTCCGTCTCTGTTTCTGTGACTCACTGGATCTAGTACGGACCTCTGGTCATTACACAGGGTCGCCAACAGAGCAGGTTTTCTGGATTTCCTTAGTATTGCACAGGGCTTGGAATCATTACCTGTGCAGATGATCACATTAGCACCTGTGCAATACTAAGGAAATCCTGAATACCTGCACTGTTTGCGGCCCTTGAGGCCTGGAGTTGGGGAACTCTGCTATAAACTGAAGAACGGCCTTGGCCAAGATTTAAACCTGGGTCTCAATACACAGCAGATGTTGACGCAACCAGAGAGCTACGCTCACACTGGTATTTGTATGGTAGAATGTATGGAGTCGTTTCAGTTTACTTCAGCAGCCAATCACAGATGCCCATTCTTAGTGGCAGCATCAGTGATTGGCTGTTGGGTTCATCATACTTATAGTAGTGTAAAAATAAACAAATCAGATAGAAAAGACGGCACTCACCGGTCAGCGTGGCACTTTTATTCAAGTTTGCTGGTTACATGTTGCAGGGAGGTGGAGAGGCAGAGGTGACGACGGCACCGTTTCGCGCTCCTTGCGCTTCAACGGGTCACATGCTCTAGCGATCCCGACAACAATACAACCTGTAGGTATCGCTGGAGCGTCGCTAAAAGTGACGGAACTTTACTGAACGCTGGTGAAGTGTCACACGTGCAGATATATTGAACGAAGCCGCGTCGTTGATTGGTCGCGGTTGCCCGGTATTTCTGTTGCGATATTGGCACTTGTCCAAGATCGCATAGTAGATGTCACACAGGGAGACATCGGCAGGCAACGCAAATAGGATGTTGTCCTCAACTATGTGCACTGGGTATGAGCAACCCAGGGACCGAGCATTAACATTGTGGTGAATAGGGGAAGTTGCAAACAAGATTGTAGTTGCGCTGTCACACAGCACGATCATGCCACATCGCATATGCAATATACGATTGAAGGGCTTGCACAATCTTCTTGCAATATCGTACCTACGATTTTTTCGAGTCGCATTGCCCATTTACACAACGCAACGACCACACCACGTGACTTTTTGTCGATGTTGCATTGCGATATCGCGACGTGTAACGGTACCCTTAAGGTACCATTACACGATGCAATGTTGCATACAACTTTACTGAAATTTTGCTGAGTCAGCGAAGTTGCAGCAACATCGCAGATGCATCATGCTGTGTGACAGCACGATGCAACTGCGATAAATCGCTGGTTGCAAGTTGCCAGGTTTTTGAACATGTTCAAAAACCTGGCGATCTTGCACCAGCGATTAGGCTGGATCATGCCGTGTGACACCATAATAGCGATGTTGCCGGCGATCCAGCCTATTCGCTGCATTGCAGCGGATCGCTCGCTGGGTTGATTCCAGCCCAGCGAGCGATCGCTGCATCAACATCGCAGCGGCGTCACCGGCAACACCTTGCCGTGTGACAGCTAGCTGCGATATCGGAAGCGAACGCGCACACGCAACATCGATTCCAACATCTAATACAGGGAGAACAAGGAGTACTATGCAAAACGTATCATTTATTAGAAGACGTCAATAACACAGATAGTAAGGTGGCAACAAACAAGACATATACAGAAAACCCAAACAGGATAATGGGGGGTACATGATTAGTATAGAATATCAAGAGGGTGTACAATTTTTCTTAATATGGTACAGAGTCCAGCAAGTACAATGATGAAGAACAATAAGTTCACTAAAGTACAACAAAAAGGAGTGAAGGAAATACATTAAAGTATGATCACATACAATTAAAGTGCCAGTGCAGCGTTTAACAGGGAAAATGCAAAAATCCTCAAAGTGGTCATACTAAAGCGCTTCTTTTTGAGATCAAAGTAAATGCTTAGGCTCGCTTAGGCCAGTAATTATAGCATACCCATATTGAGTCAAGAGAAGGTCAGAGTGCCCTCCGATAATCCTGTCTGGCTAAAATCCCGACGCGGCGTTTCGCTGCATGAGCTTGGTTGCTGCAGCTTCCTCAAGGGGATGTGTTATGCGTCCTGTGACTAGCCCTGTCTGATATCCATTTTATATGCAGCCATAATGACCTCCTAAACCGCCTCACCTGTAACTACGCGTCATCTCCAACCGCCGCGCACCGGAGGTGACGCCTCAGAATAACGTGACGGCCGGCTCTGACGTGCGCACGGCGCCATGGGACGCGTCACCATGGTACCGACGCATGTGCATCAGGCTCGGCCGTCCTGAGAGCGGCACCCCGCGCGCCGCGATGGAGAGAGCGAGGTGAGCGGGGAAGTCATATGGTAACGCATACTAGTACATCATTAAGGGCCATAGGGGAGACATAGGACATCACCTAAACAGAGAAAAAAGTGCAATAATAAAAACAACAGACAGCCTATCTTCATTGAAATCCTGAATTGTGTTTTTAGTCATATTGGTAATCATCCAAAACACATAACTACACCAGGGTAAAGCACAAGAAACATGCAATATTATAACAAACAGTAAAATAGGCCTCACAGGGCATGGGGGCCCATAATTACGGGGCCTAACTCCAAGTCCCGCGATTTAAATCCACTCCAAAGTTTAGGCGTAGATCCCCCTTTGTGTAGAAGTTGATCAAGGCATGGATGAGAACACTGAACGTCCATCATTCAGGAAACCAAAAAGAAAGAAAGAGGCTGAAAGAATAAAAATTAAAAGTAATTTAAAAACTTTCCCAAGATAGGTGGGAAGAGTACATGCGCAGTATAACACAGATACAGACTAAGTGTGGTATAACGACCAGCTTCACAGATAAGACCTAAAGGATAAATACTCGTTAATCCCCTTGGGGCTGAGGGTATCCAGGGTCACTATCCATTTTGCCTCCATCTGAGCGAGGCTTTTCTTGAGATTACCCCCTCTATTTCCTGCCCTTATGTCTATTCCCCTAAATTTTAAACTAGATGAATCGCAATTATGGACCTGCCAAAAATGGCGTGGCAAGGTCCGCAATTTGCTGCCATCCTGTGAGTTTCGAGCCCCTTCTATGTCACTTAAGTGTTCCCGTATTCTCTTTCTAAATTCTCGGGAAGTCAGACCTACGTATATCTTTTGGCACTCGCACGTAGCATAATATACGACGTGCGTAGAGCCGCAAGATATACGCTGTCTAATGGTGTACTGTTTCTTCCCGTCCGAGGATTCAAAAGTACGGCTTCTTAGAACATTAGGGCAAGCGACACAATGGCCGCAGGAGAATGAGCCAACGGCTGTGCCGGAGCTCCCAAAGGTATTAACTCTGGGTGGTATGTAGTGGCTGTGAACTAGCCAGTCCCTCAGATTTTTAGATCTCCTTGCCGTCATCAGTGGACGCTCTGGGATGCATTGTGAGAGGATGCCATCACTCTTGAGGATAGCCCAATGGCGTTGAAGAACCGCCTGCATCGAGCTCCATTCATGGTTATATGTCCCAATGAACCTTACGGGTGGGTCCCCCATATCTCTCTTGGGATTGTATCTCAACAAAGCATCCCTAGGTGTGTTCTTTGCCCTCCGGTACCCAGCCCTTATACCTCTATTGCTATACCCCCTGACGTCGAATCGCTGTTTAAGATCAATAGCCTGCCATTCAAAACCAGAGTCCGTTGAGCAGATACGCCTCATACGCAGGAACTGGCCGGTCGGGATGGCGCGTATAGTGGAGGGGTGATGTCCGGAAGTTGCATGAAGCAACGCGTTCACAGATGTCTCCTTCCGGAAGACATCTGTCCGAACACCACCTACCTCATCTAGGGAGATCTCGATATCTAGAAAATCTATTTTGTTCTTACTCACCCTGTGGGTCAGCCTGATGTTCATATCATTCTCATTTAGCCGACCCACAAAGGAGGTGAACTGCTCCGCCGAGCCCTGCCACACAATAAGGACGTCGTCTATGTATCTAATCCAAGCTTGACAAAACTAGGATTGCCATTGACTTGCATTGGACTCGTTACTGTGCAAGTAATCGCAGGGAAACTCGCACAGTAACGAGTCCTGCGGGCTGCTGCAGCTCCAGGGTCCTAGAGCCCGCCTGCTCTCCCTGTGTACAGACATGAATGTCTGTGCACAGAGATGATGTAGCAGAGCTGAGATTGCTCTCAGTCTGCTCACTCCCTGTGCATAGTCATCTATATCTATGCACAGGGATGTAGCAGAGAGGACATCGCGTTTTGGACTACGTCGGACGGAAGAGGATTTTTTTTAATTAAAGATGGAGTCCCTAATGGCTTTTTTTTTAATTTCTAATAAAAAAATTTCTCTGTGTTGTGTTTTTTTTAAAACAATTTAATAGAAATTCATGGCGGTCATGTCTAATATTGGCGTGACCGCCATAAATTTCGGGCTTAGGACCAGCTGATAATACAAAGCTGGCCCTAACCTCTTGATTACCCAATGAGCCACCGCCACCAGGGCCACTGGAAGAGCGGGGTTCAGCGCCAGAGGATGGCGCTTCAATGAACGCGCCATCTTCTGCGGCGGCTGCGGGCTGCAATTTGCAGCGGGGGGTGCCCAGAAAGCTTGGGCCTCCCTGCGCTGCGGATTCCAGCCCCCAGCTGCTTAGCTGTACCTGGATAGACATAGAAATTGCGCGGAGCCCCACGCAATTTTTTTTATTATTTCATGAAATTTATGAAATAATAAAAAAAAAGGGCTCCCCTATATTTTTGTGTCCGGCCAGGTACAAATAGGCACCTGGGGGTTGGGGGCAGCCCGTCGCTGCCTGCTGGATCCGGCTGTTTCCAGAAATACGGCGAAGCCCACGTCATTTTTTTTCTGAAAAATCAATAAAACAAGCCTAAGAAAGGGACTGCATCTTTATTAACCCCTTGCCCATGGTCCAGGGGTTAATAAAGATGCAGTCCCTTTTATTTATATTGTTTTATGGATTTGTCAGAAAAAAATTTGACGTGGGCTTCGCCGTATTTCTGGAACCAGCCGGATCCAGCAGGCAGCGACGGGCTGCCCCCAACCCCTAGGTGCCTATTTGTACCTGGCCACACACAAGAATATATGGCAGCCCTTTTTTTTTTTATTTCATGAATTTCATGAAATAATAAAAAAAAAATGCGTGGGGCTCCGCACAATTTCTATGTCTAGCCAGGTACAGCTAAGCAGCAGGGGGCTGGAATCCGCAGCGCAGGGAGGCCCAAGTTAACAGAGTTAACTGTGCTGTGACAGCGGATGGTATATGCCGCTCATACTGCAGCCGCTGTCACAGCACAGTTAACTCTCTGCTTACCGGCGCTGCAGTGATCGGTAAGCAGGGAGTCAAATCCAGCAGCTTATGAATGAGTCGGCTCTGTGCTGTCGGCACTGCTTAATGCTCACAGCCTCACTGACTCATCACACAGCAGGGGAGCGCATTTCCGCCCCCTGTGGTGTGATGTGTGATGTAGCAGAGCTGAATGAGTTCAACAAGAAGAAGAAGGAAGACAGAAGACAGAAGAGAGAAGAAAGAAGAGAGAAGACCTTGGTCTTTGGAGGGATATGTGGTGGTAATAAAGTTGGAGTCCCTAATGGTGTCTGTGTCTTTATTTTTAATAAATAATTTTTCTCTGTGTGGTGTTTTTTTTAACCCTTTATTGGAGATTCTTAGTGGCCGGGTCAAACCAGGCCTGACATTAAGAATCTCGGGCTTAATACCAGCTTGTATAACAAAGCTGGTATTAACCCCTTTATTACCCAGCGTGCCACCGCCACCAGGGCCGCTGGAAGAGCCCGGTAAGGCGCCTGGAATTGGCGCTTATTATTAATGCGCCATTTTCAGGGGCGGCTGCGGTTCTGTTCTTTAGCGTGGGGGGGCCCTATAACAATGGGCCCTCACCCTGCTGAGAATACCAGCCCTCAGCTGCCTAGTTTTACCTTGGCTGGCATGGAAAATAGGGTGGAGCCCACGCATTTATTTTTGCCAGCCAAGGGGAAATTAAGCAGCTGAGGGTGGCAGCTCGCAGCTGTCTGCTTTCATCGGGCTAGACTTAAAAATGCTGCGAAGCCCCACGCGTTTTTTTTTTTTAATAATTATTTATTTTACACCCTACAACGCCAGGTTGGTTGCCATACACTAATGTGTATGGCAACGAAGCAGAATCACTGTCCAGATTGAGAAAATCAAGTCTGATTACAACAGCCAATCACAGAGGCTCCCACAGAGTGTGAGCTCCTGTGATTGGCTGTTAGTTTGACAGTGCAGTGAATATGTAATGAGCTTAATAGGCGGCCCCGGAAGTAACAGCGGGAGCCTATTAAACATGATTTAGCTATTGTAGCAGATAGAGCCTGAAGCTTCCGAGACACATCTGCGATTTGTAAATCGCACATTACTCGCTATTACTCGCTTCCCCATTCATTAACATTGGACTCACTAGACTCGCAATGAGTAGCGAGTCCCGGGCTTGGACTCGCTAGAGTCAAGCGATTCCAAGTAATTTAGGACTCGCCCATCACTAGTGATCAGCCTCAGTGCATTATGGGGCCGATCACGTGATCAGCCCGGCTTCAATAAGCGCATGCGCAGAGTCGCAGTGTCCTCCACATGACAGCGCAGGAGAATGCTGTGGATCTCATTGAAATCTCTCCCGGTGGGCGCCGGTGATCAGCGGCGGCCACCGGGAGATCAGCTAGAGCCGCCACTGATCTCCCACCGGTGATGTCGGCGCGGGAGTTTTGAAACAGCAATCAACTATTTTTTATCTCCTGCACTGACATCACTCTATTCGGTGTCGGCACAGGAGATTTAAACAGCTGTCAGATCAGCTGTTATGTCAAATCTCCCGCGCTGACACCGGCGGGAGATCAGCTGTGGCCGGGAGGGGAAGATCTCTGCCGCTGATCTCCTCCTCCCGGCCGACCCCGAGACAGCTGATTGGCTGGCCGGGGTGCATACTAATGTGAACGCATGCGGAGACTCTCCACTGCGTTCATATTAATATGGCTGCGTTTGCACTGCGTATGCGTCTGCATGCCATAAGCATGCAGACACATACGCAAGTGTGAAGGCAGCCTTAGACTGCAAAGGACCCGCATACTGTTCCTACACAGGGGTCCTCTCCTGCCTGTGTCCAGCACTGCAGTGGATTATCCTTCTGTAACAAGGGGAGACGTGCTTCCCTTCTAAGGAGACTGTGCCTTCTCGGATGATATGATGATTCCAGTATTTCCAGAGATACATTTCATTCTCAGGCTAATTTAGAGCCATTAGTAACCAGTTTATGCAGTATGTTGTTCTCTCTAACATGTTTGATGCAGGGTGTAAATGCTCTTCCGCACACTACTGTAAATAGGTCAGCAGCATAGGTAGATTTATTTTCAAAATGGTTCCACAGTCTAGGTGAAAAACAAGATATTTCCATTGTTTGATTTCTTTATAAGGTAGAAGTTAATTCAATATATGATGACTCTCGTCAAAGATCCAGATACATTTTTTTTGGCTTTGAGAGTTGTGTGCCCTATTATTGCAAGGTGGTTGTCACAAGTTGGCTGCTCTGAAGTCTGTATTTTAAGTGTTGTTAATTTCCTTTGAGACATTAAAGGGAACCTGACCCCTCCAAATCACCCCCAACCCTATTAATACCTGTCCCTGCACCATGGAATATCATTATTAGTGCTCCTTTTCTATAAAAAATAAGTAATAGTTGTAAATCTAAAGCCGTGCTTGCGCAATGCGCATGGTGAGGTCAGCGTACACCTAGAGGGTGTATCGACGTCACAAAGACCGGATGTGACACAAATAGCGTCACACCGGCTATTATGCCCCTACAGCAGGGCAAGGAGGACTAGGATTACTTATCACGCCCATCCGGGCGTGATAATGAGCAGCTAAGGAGGGCTTAGAGTCTCATATGGGATGCCCTGTGAGACTTATTCAGAGCTAAGAAGTCGCACATATGTAAGTGCATAATGTTGATTTTTTCAATGTTACAGAGCGCATTTTTTATAGAAAAGGAGCACTAATAATGATATTTCATGGTGCAGGGACAGGTATTAATAGGGTTGGGGTGATTTGAAGGGGTCAGGTTCCCTTTAAGAGTTAATGTCAGTTTTAGCCTTGTTGCTGCTAAAGTCTTTCATCAGGTGATGCGGTTGATTATGACGTCATTGTTAGAATACCCTTACAAGGCATGACATTGTGCCCAACATCGCTCAAAAGTGACGTGTTCAACGATGTTGAAACAACATCATTAGTGGGTCATTGCATGTAACCGAACATTTTGGTCAAGTTGGAGTTGACAGATTTATGAACATGTTCTAAAACCTGACAATGTTGTTCAAGTGATCTGTTAGCATCGTTCTGTGTGACACCGCGATAACGATGTCATGGATGACTTCGCCCATTCACAGCAATGAGCAGGGATCGTTCGCGAGGTTGGCGAACAATACCTGCTCACTACATCGTTGGTGAGTTGGCCACGATATCTAGACATGTGACATCTCACCAGCGATGTGGAAATGATGTTAAAAAAGACCGCGCGCCCACGAGATCTTAGCAAACATCGTTCCAATGTCGTGCTGTGTAATGGTACCCTCAGAGTTCATTCTCTGCTGGACCATTCTGCTGTGTGGTAGTAGTTCTCTGCTGCTGAAGCTTTCCTAGGGATCCTCTTGCTCTGCCTTGGAGTGCTGCTGCCTATTTTCAAATATGATTATTGTGAGTTACTCTGTCTATCTTAACCTATGCCTGTGTTTTATCATCTGCAGCGGCGAGGCTAGTGCCCTCATCGGCCAGAGCACTAGCCAGGGTTACCTTAGGTGACAGACAGGGACAAGGCATGTGATGGTGGCAGGGGGAAAGGGACCTACTCAAGATGTCAGGTCAGAAAGGGATGGGGCGTCCCTGCGACCAGGAGGCCACAGGGTGAACTGCAGGGGGACAGGTAAGACGGTCAATTTAAAGCAACACCCACACATACACACTCCGACCCTTAGCCAAGTTACTCTATGTCAGGCGAGGGGTGGCAGGAGTAGCACAAGTGGGTGGGAAGTAGACAGAACCTGAACAAAGGGAGGGAGATACAGTAGTTAAACACTGGAACACTAAGTTGAGCGGGTAGATCGAGTTAATCCCTGGAGGGTGGAGGAGAAGGGAAGCCTCCCCAAGCCGAGACACCCCACAGCTAAGTTCAGACTGCAACAGACAGAGGGAACAACGGGGCCCGGTGGCCTGCGCCACTAATGGTCGGCCGGGAACCCAAAAATCTGAGAACCGTGGACGGTAGAAGGAGTCAGGTGAGCCCGACTAACCAGAGAAACCAGAGTGCCGGCTTTGTAGATGTGGCCAGGAACGCTTTATGCCCCTAACCACAAGACACCCAGTGGGGTGCGGGAATTCCAAGTCCCCGAGACCTAACAGTAGGACAAAGCCATCGGACTAGGGCTAGTGACCCAGAGTGTGGGATGACTCACTGTAGAGCCCATGACAACCGGACCGAATCCGTAGCCGAGAGAGAGGAGATAACAGAAGGACCCGAGAGGTACACTGAGGGAAGTGATGCAGAGGAACCATCCTATCTGCAGTAAGAGCCCCAGCCGATGACTGTTTCTTCGATCCGGTCCACAGCTTGTGTGTAAAGAATTGTGTGTTGAGTTAATAAGTGAAGTAAAGTACCCGGTCAAGTCAAGCTCTGTGCGTGACTGTTATTCCAAGAGTGTTGAGGCTGGGCTGCATGCTAACTGTGTAAGCTGCTGTATAGGAAGCTTTGGGTGCCTGCTGAGTGGTATCCTGATTTCTGTGCGTGCTGGCCGGGGGAGCTGCGGAGAGAAGGTACGAGCAGCATCCCGAGCACGGAGCATCTTTATAACCGCCCGGGGACCCAGCCCTACCCGTGGTGGGCTCATCATCCCAGCTGCCGCCATCACCACCGTCCCCAGCGGATTCCACAGCAGCGGTGACCACATTGGCCACGACCCACAGGTGGCATTACAAATTACACTTCATAAACTTTATTAACTTTTTCCCTTACTCACTTTTTCAAGTTTGCCGCACCTGGGGCCACGGAGCCGGGCCACACCTCCGTGGCAACCCCAAAGACAGCACGGTCCGGCCCCGAGTACCACGGTCCCCTTGCGGGTGTGACAGGGACAGGCAAAGGCCAGTGTCAGTAGGTGTCCCCATCCCCTGCTCTCTACTCTTAAGGCCTCCCGTCCCCTTTTTACCTTTCTGCTGTTGAGCCGTGTGGCGGACATTTTACCTGTACATATGACATGTGACAGTGCCCCTGAAAAACGTCTTGAGAGCATACATGTGATCAGATCAATTAAATATTCTTTTTGACAGTCTTCACAGCTTCTGGAACCTTTCTAAACTGCAAATTATTTATTTGCGGCCAATTCTCAAAATATGTTATTTTGAATTTCAGTGCATGTAATTTATCTTCCATGTTGTTGACATCTAATAGGCCATAATGGGGGTAGTTAGTTCTACCATTTTGTTCTATATATGTGCTCTGCAGTCACTCAAAGAGTTAATCTCAGTGCTAATTTTTCACACCATTTCCTGCAAATATTTTATAATGCGTTTTGTAAGGTCCGACAAAAGTGTTTGCATAATGCCCCCTGATACAGAGCCAGGGCATCGAATTAAGGTTTCTTTATCCTGATAAGGTAATACCTATCTTTACAGAGGATGAGATACATGAGAGATAGTTGTATCTGTGGTGGTGTATGTACAATATACGTGCCATTACATGATGGAGAGTTCTCTAGAGAGCCACATATTTGTAAAGCCTGTCACTCAGAAAAGTCGCTGTGGTTCTGTAATCTATATAGTGATGATATCTCAATTTAAAAATGGGTTTCTTGCAATGATGTAAGAACTATTAACGAGTCTGCAGGCAGCACATGGATGCTCAGCAGTGTAGAGTTATGAGTGTTTGGAGCTAGCGGTAAATGATCAGGTTGAGCTTTGCTGGTGGGCCTCTTTAGTCAAATATAACACAGCAACTGTCAGAGGGCTAGAGAACCTGCGTGGGTCTGGGGTCTGCACAGTCAAGGTCACTTGCCTGCTTGCTAGTAGCCACGAGGAAAGCAGGAGTACATGGGAAAATGGAGAGTACCTAGAACCTCAACCTAAGGATAAGTCAGCTAGTAGGCCATATGCCCATCCATCATAGCAGTCCCTAATTCTTCTCAAACGTACCAGACTGTCGGCCCGATGAACCAGTACCCTGGATTTGTTGATGAAGTGTCATACAAATTAATAAGGTAAAGAACAAAGACTGTTTCCTTGCTTCCTTCCTGCGACCATTATGCATCTGTACTCACTACTACAATTCCTATCTTCTTCAATTCCATCATCTAATGCTACAACCCCCAGGGGCCTGCTCCTGCTGAGGGGAGTATTCCATCTTGCTGCTACACCATTTATCCCCTGGGAGATAACTACCTGCTGTGCTGGTCACTCCTGACCAGATACCTCAGCTGGTGTCATGAACTATTTATTCATAAACTCTTATCCCCTGAAAATGTTTTCCCGTTTTGCATGTCTGGTCAGGGCCATCAGGGCTGGGCAATCACTACCGTGATATACCAACAGACTGTCTCGTAGGCCACCGAGTTCCCCGGCCCTTCCGGCTGAGACAGATTATTCAGACTGCTAATGTTGGAGAGCAAGTTCTTCACATAGCCCCCTCTATGAGCTGCTAGCCATGCCACCAACATTTTAAATAACTTTTTCCCTTAGATAGTTTAAATATATACACTGTAAAGGTAAGTAAATGTATATCTTCTCCACATAAAAAGAAAAAAACTCAAATGATCATAACAACCTTATAAAATTAAGACAAATTATGCCTTCCCTTTGAAATTAAATTTGTATTCCTTTCAATGTAATGGATTAACAAGTTATACTATTTTACAATAAAACAGGTATCAAAATATAACCCAGTCAAATTTATAGCACTTTGACATATGTCTGCACAACAAAAAACGCAGTGATGTGAAAAGTGTTTTCCCCTTCCTGATTTCTTATTCTTTTGCATGTTTGTTACACTTAAATGTTTCAGATCACAAAAAAAATAAAATATTAGACAAAGATAACACAAGTAAACACAAAATACAGTTTGTAAATGAAGGTCTTTACTGTTAAGAGAAAAAAAAACCAAACCTTCAGGGCCCTGTGTAAAAAAGTTTTTGCTTCCCTAAAACATAGATTAATTTTTGTTAATCCCATTTTTGGGAATTGAGTTCAATTTCCCTAGCCACACCCAGGCCGGATTACTGCCACACCTATTCTCAATCAAGAAATTGCTTAAATAGGACTAGCCTAAAAAAGTGAAGAAGACCAAAGACCCTGAAAAGCTACACGTCATGCCACGATCCAAAGAATTTCAGAGACAAATTAGAAACAAAGAAATTGAGATCTATCAGTCTGGAAAAGGTTATGTGTAGAGATGAGTGAACTTCCCCTGAACAAGCTTGCGAATTTCAAAATCAGCACGAACATTGCAGGTTCTGTTCAGGATCGGAAACCCAAGCAATTTACCAAAATATCAACAAATGCGGCTTTGTTTGGGAAAAAAAGTTTGAAATTTAAAATCGCCCTAAAACTTTCCTTGATTGTTTGAGGCCAAAACGCTCGCCAGAAGACCTGCTGGCTGGGAACAACACATAACTTTACAGTTAAGAGTGTTCCCAGCCACCGGGTCTACCATTTTCATTCAACCTGTAGACATTTTTAAAGCGTTTACATCATTTTTTTAAGCTTCCTGGAGTTTGCAGGTGTTTTTGACACCTGCAGGGTATGAATTTTGGACCCAGTGCCAGATGTGGCAACAGCTGAGAAGTCCAGAAACCTTACAATGTCCTTAAAACATCCATTTAAGAGAGCTTAATTTTTAAGGAATTTTTTTTTTTATTATTATTTTTTTTTTGGAGAGCAAACCCTTATTATTGCAGAGGGTCAGCAGCATGCAGGGCCATCTCTTCTACACTTATGTGATAGCAGTTCATTTAAAAATAGCATATGGCCATGGTATGCTTTGCATAGATGGTCTTATAGGTTTTTTCGCACTCATGAAACACCATACTATGAATATTGCTTCTTGAAAATGTACAATCACTTTATTTCATTTCATTCCATACATTTAAAATACAGATTTTTGGCATGTGCACAAATGTGTTGCATGTATCATTAATATTGAACTTGTCTATACCTTGCAGTCCAATAGCCTTATTCAGCACAGCATTCTAGAGGAATTGGTGGTAAGTTGAATAAACTCTTATGTTTCCCTTATTTCTACTCAAAATATGTCAGGTTTCAATAACCGCTCCACCCAACTGCAAGCTCAGCTGTTACCTGTAGCATGGGGAACATACCCAAGGCTAGGTGGTGACGTTTTTCCAGCAGAGGAGATCTGGCTTCCTAGACGAACAAGGTTCTGGGCATTGATGCTATGTCATCCAATCCACCTTGCTGCGTGACCATCTTCCCAAAAAACTCTGCACAATCTTTGTTGGGCGTGAGGTTACCTTATTGAAGGTGATAGGCAGGAAAGGGTGGTTTGCGGTTGGTGTAAGTATGCCTGCCACCACTACCGACTTTGAAAAGTTGCAGCAGGAGGCTGACTGGGAGAGAATGTGCCATCAGGTGGAGGTCAGGCTTTTCTTGGTTAGCAAGTCAGCTGCACCCAAACCAACAGGGGATATTGATACTCAAAGGACAGTCGGTATTGCAAAAGTTGGTCCCATCTCCTAGAGAGGGAGGTCATCCCTTAATTCCTCCATCCTTCTTTCCAGTGGTGGCCATGATGGAGTGTGCGGGGGGCAGGTGGTGGCAGAGAATGCCCCTGGAGGAGTAGTCCCTGTGACCCCACAAGACTATCCAGCAGCGGAGTACCATGTGGAATAGCGATCTTCATCCCAGGCAGCATTCAAAAAGCTGCTCAAGTCTTTCTACTCTGAATTTAGAGAGGACTTTCCTAAAAAGGCATGTTATTGGTCACTTAGATGTCATTTTGCCCGGAGAAAGACTTTTTTCAATTGTTTTTGAGTTCTTCAAAAACTAAGGCCTGTTTTTTGTTTATTTTATTCTCCCCTTCCCAAGTTTACATTAAATAGCGGGACTGCAGCCTTTGGGCTAATCCTCAAAGCCTTTAATAGACTCTGCCCTTAATGAACTTTGCCCAATTGTAATGGAGTCTGCTGATCCCTGTGGGACTTTCCTTATATATACTGTGTATATTGATTTATGTGTCTTTGAGACTTATTATAGTCTGTGATACAGTAAAGTTTTTTTTACTTCTTTCCTTGTGTGCTGGACATTTTTCTGCAAGGAGGTGCTGTGATACTGCCCTACAAAGACTGGCCAACAAGCCGCAGACTTCTGGCCTTACGGTCTGGGGTATGGAAATGTAAGACACTACGTACACTCCTGTAGAACATGCCTAGCCAAGTGCAGTGCTCAAGGGCCGCAAAGAGTGCATGTTTTCAGGATTTACTTAGCATTGCACAAGGCGCTTTCATGACAACTGAAGGTCTCAGGCAAACAAAGTCTTTCACCGGTCAGAAGTGCTGCAGTGCTCCTGGTGAATGTTTTTTTCCTTGCAGATGTGGTTCAGCACTTCTAAACTTCCATATACTTTGCTGGTTTCAGGAAAGACATGCAGATTTTGATGCATATTCTCAAAATATGCTACAAAAGAAGCACGAAACAACATATCGTGGGCACGTGGCCATACAACAATTGGGGTCACATTCACAGAAATCATCCCCCATATGCTGTGAGTGCAGGCACGCAGACACTGGTGAGAGTATGACAAGCGGTGCCATCACAAACATTATTGCAGTTCAGACTCGAGAGATCACATACGGGCTATCCCGCAAGTTTGAACTGCGCTGTACTCCCTGACATCACCACTCCTCACACGCACTGTCTCACCATACTGGTGAGATACTGTATATCTACTACATTTCGCATAATATTGCGAGTCCCATAAGTCAGCTAGTATTACGAGAGCTGATGCCACTGAGGTTATCTCAGGTCATGCAGCAGGATTTACTGCTGTGTAATGCCCCCTGTGTAACCTGAGACAACCTCAGGGAAGTCATGAGTGGGCCCAGAAGAATGGTGACAGCGGTGCTGAAGCTTGCTAAGTAATAGTGTAGGGAGATATTGTCTGTGCCAAAACAATGGAACTCCAGTCTAAAACGGTTGAAGATGTGTTTGGCAGCTTTTGTGCCCTTTTGAAGGTGTTTTATAGTCCCTTGATTTTGCCTCCCAATGATTTGAATAGAGTTCAGAAGTTCAGCAAACTGTTCGCCAATCAATTCGGCGAACATATGCCCGTTCAGCGAATCAAACCCAAACGTCAAACGGTTTGCTCATCTTTAGTTATGAAGCCATTTCCAAAGCTTTGGTACTCCAGCGATCCACAGTGAATGCTACTGTATATCCACAAAGATAAGAAAACCTGTAACAGATGGAGAAAATATGGAACAGTGGTGAACCTTTCCAAGAGTGGCCAAATGACCAATATTATCCCAAGAATGCAGCAAAAATGTATCCAAGAGGTCACAAAAGACCTCAAAGAAGATCTGCAGGCCTCACTTGCCTCAGTTAAAGTCAATGTTCATGACACCATTGTAAGAAAAAGACTGAGAAATAATGGCCTGCATGGCAGAGTTCAAAGATGAAAATTACTGCTGAGCAAAAAGAACATAAAGGCTCATCTCAGTTTTGCCAAAAAAAATCTTTATGATCCCCAGGACTTTTGGGAGAATACTCTGTGTCCCATTACATCTGACGTTGAAATACCATAGTATTTAGAAGAGGAACATCATACCAACAGTATAATATGGTGGTAGTAGTAGTGGTCTAGTTCAGTTTTTCTGCTTCAGGCCCTGGAAGATTTGGTAAATGGAACCATGGAATTCTACTGTTTACCAAAAATTCCTGAAGGAGAATGTCTGGCCATCTGTTTGTGACCTCAAGCTGAAGCACACTTGGCTTATGCAGCAGGACAGTGTTCCAAAACACAGCAGCATGTCCAACTCTGAATGGCTTAAGTAAGACAAAATTAAGACTTTGGTGGGGCTTAGTGAAAGTCCTGACCTTAGTCTGATTGACATGCTGTGTCATGAATTTAAAAAGGAGATTCATGCTCGGAAACGCTCCAGTGTGACTGAATTACAACAATTCTGCAAGGATGAATGGCGAAAATTCCTCTTCTTCTGGCGCTGTATCAAACTCATCCAGGGCCCTGGTGCGTTGGCTCACTGGGTAATAAAGAGGTTAGGGCCAGCTTTGTGTTATCAGCTGACCCTAAGCCCGAAATTCATGGGGTCACGCCAATATTAGACATGACCGCCATGAATTTCTATTAAAGTATTTTTTAAAAAAACACAACACCGAGAAATTTTTTTTTTATTTGAAATAAAACAAAAAATACAATTTGAGACTCCATCTTTATACCAAAAAAATCCTCTTCCGTCCACCGTAGTACAATGCAGGGTTCTTTTTTAGCTTTGTTACATCTCTGATAGAGAACCTCTACCAGAGATGTAGCAGAGATATGCATCCAGGCGTGGGAAAGTTCATGTGAGTTCTTGCAGGGAAGCATGAACTCACATGAACCCTGCCAGCATAGCTACTTGAAATGAACAGCTGACCTGAGTGGTGGGGGGAGCAGAGGATCCTGCTGTCAGGCTATGGGGGAAGCGAGTAGGGGGCTACATCGTTGTTTAAAACCGGGCGGCTTTTTACCGCCGGGTTTTAAACAATCATGTAGGGAATGCTGCCTCTTCCTCTGCCGTCAGACTTCTATATAGCGTCCGGCAGCTCAGGAATTACTTGCATTACTCGCTTTCACATTGACTTACATTGGACTTGCTATACTCATAACAAGTACCGAGTATCGGGACCTACTCGTTACGAGTATAGCGAGTCCGAATATTTCAGTACTCACTTATTCCTACTCATTGCCAATTATTGCAAATGCTTGACTGCAATTGTTGCTGCTAAGGGTAGCCCAACCAGTTATTAGGTTTAGGGGGCAATCAGTTTTTCACACAGGGCTCTGTAGGTTTGAATTTTTTAACTTAATAATATAGACCTTCATTTATAATCTGCATTTTGGGTTTTCTTGTGTTATCTTTGTCTAATATTTAAATTTGTTTGGTGATCTGAAACATTTAAGTGTCACAAACATGCAAAAGAAATTAAGCAAAGGAGACAATGAGACGCAGATTGTGCCTTATGACTTGAAATAAGTAAAGGTGGCCTCAAAGGTAACTCGCTCACCTGGTCAGGTTCTGATCACCCACAACGGGCCTGTACACCTGAATTACAGCTGCCGCAGGACCCACACTGCCACGTGCACCGTGGGAATAGATTCAGAAAACCAAACAGGAGTGGTGTCTCCGGTCCGCGCTTGTGCCCAAAATGATGCGAAGGAAGACAATGCTTGCATGTGCTTCTCCTTTATTTGACCTTTCACCGAAGCTTTTCAGCGCAAGCCTTGCACCTTCCTCAGGGTTATAACTTGCACTTGCAGGCTTGCACTGAAACGCGTTGGTAGAGGTCAATTAAAGGAGCAGCACATACAAGCATTGTCTTTCTTCGCATCATTTTGGGCAGAAGCGCGGACCAGAGACAGCACTCCTGTTTGGCTTTCTGAAACATGCAAAAGAATAAGAAATCAGGAAGGAGGCGAACACTTTTTCACACCACTGTGTGTCCGGATATATATATTAGTGACATACACTTGTTTGATAAAGTCAAAAAGTTTTATTTAATGTTAAAGAACCTATATTACTAACTTTTTCTAACCTTTTTTGTGTAGTGAAGGGTCCAAAACATTATGCATTATTTGAGCTCGTAATTTGTTCAAAGCACATTATACCATTACTACAGGGAGCTTGTGGTATTCCTGTGGTAATTGCAGACCATTATCTGCTCATTTTCAGAATAAGCTTTTATCAGCCAGTGGAGTTAATGCTCTCCCATAAGAATACACTTCACACATGCAGGAGACTGAAGAAAATATATAGTTATATACTTAAAGGGAACCTGTCTGGTTCATGACACCCAAAACACGAGCAGCATGATTGACCGCTTGGCTGTACAACTGCAGCAAGGTATGTTTATCTCTGAATCGCTCTGGCCAACTAGAGAAGAGGATATTAAACTCAATCTAGACCCCAGTAACTGGTATTGATTTTGCAATGGTGTACATATTTGTGGGCTGCCTATATAGCAAGTGAAAGTCTGCATAAATAAGGGGAGAACATACAAAGTCCATGCAGATGTCATCCCTGGTGGGATGTGAACCCAGGTCCCCAGAAGCAACAATGCTAACCACCTGAATCCCAATTACACCTATGTATAAGCATCTAGAAGTCACATTGCACCCCAATAGTCCTCTAAATTCATATAAAGGTATTTTTCTATACAGAGTCAAAAAGAAAAAAAAAGTATGCCATGTAGTATAGATTTTACTTCTGTTAGAAGCATTGATTCTAGTGAAGAATACATCAGTGAAGCCGGCCATACAATTTTAATAGCTTGGCCACCTATGTCTTCTGAGAAGAGAGAGTAAGATGCTGTCAGACACCTGTGGTGGTGGCTGACCATGAAAACAAGGATCATGTTGCATTTTGTCCCCAAAAAGGCCAATCACACATCGACAGAAAATATAATCCACAGCATGGTCAATGGGTCTCATTTAAACTCAAAGGGTTTTCCAATACTCAGACAAACGCTTTGCAAAGAAAATTAAAATGCTTATGTTCACCTCTCATGCTAGTGCCATTCAAGTGGTATCAGCACTCGCTCTCTCCCGGCGCTCACATGTAGTTGTTATGCAACACGATCTCTAAGGGTGGAGGCACACTTGGGGCCTGAAAAACTAAGCGTTTTGTACACTAGCCATTTCTGCGACTGCGGTGCGAGTTGTGTGCGAGTGGGGTGAGTTTGCAGTGCGAGTGCGATGCGAGTGCGTTTTTTCAGTCACAAACAGCGATCCATGTGTAAGGTGTTTTTGAGGCATGGAAGGGCGTGATTGCCATGCCCCAAGCTCTGCCCAGCAGCACCAAGGCTGTTTCTAGATTCCAATCCAGGACCAATTTGGGAGCTATTTAACTGACCCCAAGAATCATTCACCTCGCCATGCCCCTCGATGAGTACAATGAGCATCTCAACATTGAGATGTCTGGCCATCTTACTTCCACAGGATCCGACGATTACGCCACTCACACACAGCTTAATAGGGGCCGTGAGTGCAGGTGCACTTCAGAATTGGAATCAGCTTGCACTTCCTGTTCTGCTGATCACATACAAGCGTATTTCGCACATGTAACTCGCCTCATCTGCTGTTTTGATGCGAGAAAAACACGCACCCATTGACTTTCATTGCCGGCACGCATGCCGAAATCGCACACAAACGCAGCATGCTGCGAGTGGAATCGCAATGCCAGTGACATGCGAGAGGCGGCCGCGGAAAACGCACCACTGTGCCCTGGCCAATTTCTTAACAGCAGTACGAGTGACATGCGTTTTTTCCCGGCGTGAGACTCGCACGAGTCTCATGCCAGTGTGCCTCCTGCATAAGTCTAATTAAAGCTGGCTTTCCTTTCTCTGCCTTTGGTTGCATTTTGAGTGGCAACCCGCAGCTCTAACTTCCTTTTGATGTTTGATTCATCTGAAGGCAGGAAGAGTAAAGCCAGTGCTGAACAAGCACTAAGATCACATGACATAACAATGACAAGCCCCAGGAGAGCAAATGCAGACACCATTAGAATGGCACCAGCACCAAAGGTGAGTGTAAGGCCATGTTCACACTGTGTTTGTGATGATTTTTTGCTGCGTTTCTGCAGCAAAAAATCATCACAAACAGCTTTATCATTAAAGTCAATGTTATTTACAAAAAGCTGTGCCCACATGTGTGTTTGTGCTGCAGACATCGCCTGTGTTAATAAATGTTCTTGTCAAATAACATGCCCATTTTTGGGCTACGTTTCCCCATTGATTCCGTTATAAAGCATCACAAATGGATTGTTATTCACACAGTCTAGTAAAAGGAAAGCCAGCACACCTAATGCTTGAAGTCCAGCTTGCACAGAACCAGGTGGATCCACACCAGATAATATGGTCAAGAAAAAAAAAGGGTTGATGTTCCAGCGTCTGGTAAAATAATTCTTTCTTTATTTTTCGTCCATTAAAAACTTATAAAAATTACAAAGGTTGGATAGACAGGGCGGGGGAGCAAGAGGCGTTTCGAATGCTCACTTGTGGTCTTTATCATAGCTTAGGGCCCTTTCACATCAGCGTTTTTTGAAATTTGCGGCAGATGCGGTGAAAAAACCGCATCTGCCGCAATTGCCGCATAACCGATGCACTTGCGGCGCGGTTGCGGTAATCCCATAGAAAGTATAGGGGGACTTGCGGCAGGTGCGGCAGCGAAAAAAACCGCGGCTGACCGCGTTTTTTTCGCTGCCGCACCTGCCGCAAGTGCAAAACCGCACTTGCCGCACCTGCCGTAAGTCTTCCTATACTTTCTATGGGGATTACCGCAACCGCGCCGCAAGTGCATCGGTTATGCGGCAATTGCGGCAGATGCGTTTTTTTCACCGCATCTGCCCCAAATTTCAAAAAACGCTGATGTGAAAGGGCCCTTAGCTACACAATAAAAAAGATTTTCTAAAATACTAAAAGTGTGCAAATGGAAACAGTTGGAACAAGTCACATGACACAATTACAACAATTAATACATTCATTAAGCAACAGATGCATGAAAACAGTCAATAGTGATATATGGTTACTCTCTTCACATGATAAACCTTTTGGGCTTCTTGAATCGAGATTAAATATCCAGTACTAGATGGCATCCCGATTCTAAAGAATCGGGTAGTCTAGAATCCATATATAGTTTATTTACTAATAGTTAGGGTAGTGCGGTGAAATTAATTGTATGTATACAGGCGGCTCTGTGGGTAGCAGAGTATATGGTGGCTCAGTGGCTAGCACTGCACGCGGTGGCTCAGTGGCTAGCACCGCGCGCGGTGGCTCAGTGGCTAGCACCGCGCGCGGTGTCTCAGTGGCTAGCACTGCGCGCGGTGTCTCAGTGGCTAGCACTGCGCGCGGTGGCTCAGTGGCTAGCACTGCGCGCGGTGGCTCAGTGGCTAGCACTGCGCGCGGTGGCTCAGTGGCTAGCACTGCGCTCGCGGCGGCTCAGTGGCTAGCACTGCGCGCGCGGTGAGATTAGTCAGTGCAGCGGTGTGGGCAGAGTGGTCAGCGCAGCGGCGTGGGCAGAGTGGTCAGCGCAGAGGCGTGGGCAGAGTGGTCAGCGCAGCGGCGTGGGCAGAGTGGTCAGCGCAGCACCGTGGGCAGAGTGGTCAGCGCAGCGCCGTGGGCAGAGTGGTCAGCGTAGCGCCGTGGGCAGAGTGGTCAGCACACACATACACACACACACACTCCGCTATACTTACCACCGACCCTGCGTCTTCTCCGGCTCCTGGATCCTGAGTCAACATGGGGCCACCCCCGGACGACTGGAGGGGGCAGGGGACAGCTGGAGAGGGCAGGGGACAGCTGGAGGGGGCAGGGGACGGCTGGAGGGGGGCAGGGGACGGCTGGAGGCGGCAGAGGACGGCTGGAGGCTGGAGGGTGCAGAGGACGGCTGGAGGCTGGAGAGGGCTGAGGACGGCTGGAGGCTGGAGAGGGCAGAGGACGGCTGGAGGCTGGAGAGGGCAGAGGAGGGCTGGAGGGTGGAGAGGGCAGAGGACGGCTGCAGGCTGGAGAGGGCAGAGGACGGCTGGAGGCTGGAGAGGGAAGGGGACGGCTGGAGGCTGGAGGGGGCAGGGGACGGCTGGAGGGGGCAGGGGACAGCTGGAGGGGGCAGGGGACGGGTAGAGAGGGCAGAGGACAGCTGGAGGGGGCAGGAGACGGCTGGAGGGGGCAGGGGATGGCTGGAGGGGGGCAGGGAATGGCTGGAGGCGCCAGAGGACGGCTGGAGGCTGGAGGGTGCAGAGGACGGCTGGAGGCTGGAGAGGGCTGAGGACGGCTGGAGGCTGGAGAGGGCAGAGGAGGGCTGGAGGCTGGAGAGGGCAGAGGTGGGCTGGAGGGTGGAGAGGGCAGAGGAGGGCTGGAGGGTGGAGAGGGCAGAGGACGGCTGCAGGCTGGAGAGGGCAGGGGACGGCTGGAGGCTGGAGAGGGCAGGGGACGGCTGGAGGCTGGAGGGGGCAGGGGACGGCAGGAGGGGGCAGGGGACGGCAGGAGGGGGCAGGGGACGGCTGGAGGGGGCAGGGGACGGCTGGAGGGGGCAGAGGACGGCTGGAGGGGGCAGAGGACGGCTGGAGGCTGGAGGGGGCAGAGGACGGTTGGAGACTGGAGGGGGCAGAGGACGGCTGGAGACTGGAGGGGGCAGAGGACAGCTGGAGACTGGAGGGGGCAGAGGACGGCTGGAGACTGGAGGGGGCAGAGGACGGCTGGAGGCTGGAGGGGGCAGAGGATGGCTGGAGGCTGGAGGGGGCAGAGGACGGCTGGAGGGGGCAGGGGACGGCTGGAGGCTGGAGGGGGCAGGGGACGGCTGGAGGCTGGAGAGGGCAGAGGACGGCTGGAGGCTGGAGAGGGCAGAGGAGGGCTGGAGAGGGCAGAGGAGGGCTGGAGGCTGGAGAGGGCAGAGGACGGCTGCAGGCTGGAGAGGGCAGAGGACGGCTGGAGGCTGGAGAAGGTAGAGGATGGCTGGAGGCTGGAGAGGGCAGAGGACGGCTGAAGGGGGAAGAGGACGGCTGGACGGGGCAGAGGAGGACTGTAGGCTGGAGGGGGCAGAGGAGGGCTGTAGGCTGGAGGGGCAGAGGACGGCTGGAGAGGGCAGAGGATGGCTGGAGTCGGACAGAGGACGGCTGGAGAGGGCAGAGGACGGCTGGAGGCTGGAGAGGGCAGAGGAGGGCTGGAGGCTGGAGAGGGCAGGAGGACGGCTGCAGGCTGGGGAGGGCAGATGAGGGCTGGAGGCTGGAGAGGGCAGAGGAGGGCTGGAGGAGGGCAGAGGAGGGCTGGAGGCTGGAGAGGGCAGAGGACGGCTGCAGGCTGGAGAGGGCAGAGGACGGCTGGAGGCTGGAGAGGGCAGGGGGAGGGCTGGAGTAGGCTGGGGAGGGCAGAGGACGGCTGGAGGCTGGAGAGGGCAGAGGACGGCTGGAGGCTGGAGAGGGCAGAGGACGGCTGGAGGCTGGAGAGGGCAGAGGACGGCTGGAGGCTGGAGAGGGCAGAGGACGGCTGGAGGGGGAGGACGGCTGGAGGGGGCAGAGGAGGGCTGTAGGCTGGAGGGGGCAGAGGAGGGCTGTAGGCTGGAGAGGGCTGAGGACGGCTGGAGGCTGGAGAGGGCAGAGGACGGCTGGAGGCTGGAGAGGGCAGAGGAGGGCTGGAGGGTGGAGAGGGCAGAGGACGGCTGCAGGCTGGAGAGGGCAGAGGACGGCTGGAGGCTGGAGAGGGAAGGGGACGGCTGGAGGCTGGAGGGGGCAGGGGACGGCTGGAGGGGGCAGGGGACAGCTGGAGGGGGCAGGGGACGGGTAGAGAGGGCAGAGGACAGCTGGAGGGGGCAGGAGACGGCTGGAGGGGGCAGGGGATGGCTGGAGGGGGCAGGGAACGGCTGGAGGCGCCAGAGGACGGCTGGAGGCTGGAGGGTGCAGAGGACGGCTGGAGGCTGGAGAGGGCTGAGGACGGCTGGAGGCTGGAGAGGGCAGAGGAGGGCTGGAGGCTGGAGAGGGCAGAGGTGGGCTGGAGGGTGGAGAGGGCAGAGGAGGGCTGGAGGGTGGAGAGGGCAGAGGACGGCTGCAGGCTGGAGAGGGCAGGGGACGGCTGGAGGCTGGAGAGGGCAGGGGACGGCTGGAGGCTGGAGGGGGCAGGGGACGGCTGGAGGGGGCAGGGGACGGCAGGAGGGGGCAGGGGACGGCAGGAGGGGGCAGGGGACGGCTGGAGGGGGCAGGGGACGGCTGGAGGGGGCAGAGGACGGCTGGAGGGGGCAGAGGACGGCTGGAGGCTGGAGGGGGCAGAGGACGGTTGGAGACTGGAGGGGGCAGAGGACGGCTGGAGACTGGAGGGGGCAGAGGACAGCTGGAGACTGGAGGGGGCAGAGGACGGCTGGAGACTGGAGGGGGCAGAGGACGGCTGGAGGCTGGAGGGGGCAGAGGATGGCTGGAGGCTGGAGGGGGCAGAGGACGGCTGGAGGGGGCAGGGGACGGCTGGAGGCTGGAGGGGGCAGGGGACGGCTGGAGGCTGGAGAGGGCAGAGGACGGCTGGAGGCTGGAGAGGGCAGAGGAGGGCTGGAGAGGGCAGAGGAGGGCTGGAGGCTGGAGAGGGCAGAGGACGGCTGCAGGCTGGAGAGGGCAGAGGACGGCTGGAGGCTGGAGAAGGTAGAGGATGGCTGGAGGCTGGAGAGGGCAGAGGACGGCTGGAGGGGGAAGAGGACGGCTGGACGGGGCAGAGGAGGGCTGTAGGCTGGAGGGGCAGAGGAGGGCTGTAGGCTGGAGGGGGCAGAGGACGGCTGGAGAGGGCAGAGGATGGCTGGAGTCGGCAGAGGACGGCTGGAGAGGGCAGAGGACGGCTGGAGGCTGGAGAGGGCAGAGGAGGGCTGGAGGCTGGAGAGGGCAGAGGACGGCTGCAGGCTGGGGAGGGCAGATGAGGGCTGGAGGCTGGAGAGGGCAGAGGAGGGCTGGAGAGGGCAGAGGAGGGCTGGAGGCTGGAGAGGGCAGAGGACGGCTGCAGGCTGGAGAGGGCAGAGGACGGCTGGAGGCTGGAGAGGGCAGAGGAGGGCTGGAGGCTGGGGAGGGCAGAGGACGGCTGGAGGCTGGAGAGGGCAGAGGACGGCTGGAGGCTGGAGAGGGCAGAGGACGGCTGGAGGCTGGAGAGGGCAGAGGACGGCTGGAGGCTGGAGAGGGCAGAGGACGGCTGGAGGGGGAAGAGGACGGCTGGAGGGGGCAGAGGAGGGCTGTAGGCTGGAGGGGGCAGAGGAGGGCTGTAGGCTGGAGGGGGCAGAGGACGACTGGAGGGGGCAGAGGACGGCTGGAGGGGGCAGAGGACGGCTGGAGGGGGCAGAGGACGGCTGGAGTTGGCAGAGGACGGCTGGAGTCGGCAGAGGACGGCTGGAGAGGGCAGAGGACGGCTGGAGGCTAGAGAGGGCAGAGGAGGGCTGGAGGCTGGAGAGGGCAGAGGACGGCTGCAGGCTGGAGAGGGCAGAGGACGGCTGGAGGCTGGAGGGGCAGAGGACGACTGCTGGCTGGAGAGGGCAGAGGACGGCTGGAGGCTGGAGAGGGGGTGGACACTGACCGCGGCCGCCGTGCGTGTGGTGTAGGAGGAGAGGAGGGGCGGGCAGAGCTGCAGGACAGGAAGTCCCGTGCTCCCTCCTCTCCGGGCGCGCGGCGGCCGCCGTGCTGGTAGCACAGGGCCCCCCCTGCCCCCACCGCTGGCTACGCTAGTGGCTGGAGGGCAGAGGGTGGAGGGGAGAGGCTGGAGGGCAGACGGAACATCCGAGAGCGGAACGTTCCTCTGCCGCTCCCTGTAGCCGGGCGGCTTCCTTGCACTGGTGACGTCACCAGCATGTGTCCTTAGGCCATCACGGAAGTAGCCTTCGGGTTTTTTCCAGAAGTGGCCTTCGGTTTTTATATATTAGATATATTAGATGCTCCTTTTGTCAATAATTTGTGTTTTATATGTCCACCTCTTGCATGTGGAAAAAGTTTTTCAATACCTAAAACTTGCAAAGAAGACAAGTCACGATTGTGCTCAATAATAAAATGCTTTGCAACAGCAGAAACATTTCTACTGGTGTTATTAGAATTACTGTATTTTTCGCATTATAAGACGCACTTTTATTCCCCCAAATTTTGGTGGAAAGTGGGGGGTGCGTTTTATAATCCGAATAAATGGATTATGTACTGCAGGGCCCAGGGGAGGTGGGGCTGGGGAGGACTGGTGGAGGCTGCAGGAGGCAGTGGGAGATATCCTGCTCCCGCTCATATAATATGCACTGCCACTCTCCATCACCGTGGTGCTGAAACCGAACCGTGGTGATGGGCTGGGGGAGCGGCACATGTTATATGTGCCTGTGCCCCCCTCAGTGATGACACATGCCCTCCCTGTGTTAGATATGGTCCCCATGCTGCTGCCCTAGGTAAAGTAAAAAAGCTTTACTTATCTCCTACAGCGCTGATCTCCCGGTGGTACCCCGGTCTCCCTGCTGCCGCTGATCGGGCACGCAGAGATGATGTCACTCTCTGCTGTGCCAATCACATGACCAGCCTCGAGATCCAGGAAGTGGAGGAGCGCAGCAGCATCATCTCTGCATGCCCGATCACAGCAGCATGGAGGGAGACACCGGAAGATCAGTGCTGGAGGAGGTAAGTAAAGAGCTTTTTATTTTACTTTGGGAAGCAGCATGGGGGCCATATCTAACACGGGAGGCATGTGCCATACATAAGGGACTTGTGCCATGCAATAAGGCATGTGTGCTATACATAGGGGATGTGTGCCATACATTTGGGATGTGTGCCATGCAGTAGGGGACGTGTGCCATACATAGGGGACGTGTGCCATACATAGGCAATGTACGCCATGTAGTAGAAGACGTGTAGCATACATAGGGGATGTGTGCCATACAGCAGGGGACATGTGCCATACATAGGGGACTTGTGTCATGCAGTAGGGAATGTGTGCCATACATAGGGGACATGTGCCATACATAGGGGACGTGTGCCATATATATGGGACGTGTGCCATACATAGGGGATGTGTGCCATGCAGTTGGGGAATTGTGCCATACATAGGGGACGTGTGCCATATATAGGAGACGTGCGCCATGCAGTAGGGGACGTGTACCATATATAGGGGACATGTGCCATACAGTACGGGACATTTGCCATACATAGGGGATGTGTGCTATACATAGGGGACGTGTGCCATGCAGTAGGGGACACGTGCCATCAGTAGGGATAAGTGCCATCAGTACGGGACACGTGCCATCAGTAGGGGACGTGTGCCATCAGTAGGGGACATGTGCCATCAGTAGGGAACTTGTGCCAGCACAAGGGGACATGTGTCAGCACAAGGGGGCTATATCCAATATAAGGGGGCCATATCCAGATTAAGGGGGCTAATTTTAGGATCGGGGGCTATATCCCAGTAAGAGGGATGATGAACCAGGATGAGGGGGCTATGAGGGACATATACCCTATATGATTTGTTAGACGGACACTAGCATTATAAGACAGACCCCATTTAACATTAAAAATTATTTTTTTCTCTTTTCCTTCACAAAATTTGGGGGTGCGTCTTATAATCAGGTGCGTCTTATAAAGCGAAAAATACGGTAAGTATATCATTGTTCATTAAACCTGGTTTTTAATTTATATGTAGTGCAACCTATGTAAAATTTATCGCATGTGGTGCAATTCATTTTGTATACCACGTTAGCTGAATCACAGTTAATATACTGCTTGATTTTATATTCGTTTGAATGATCAGAATCATAAAAAACAGAACTGCACAGTGTGAATGAGCACATGCGACATCTCTGTGAACCACATGAAAACTGCCCCCTTCGCTGCAGCCAAGTGCTTTTTTTTTAGTTTGTGGATCAGAAAAAAATGTTGGAGAAAGTGAGTCACCTAATGAAGGTGCCTTTTTTACTACAACATTGCAGCCATTTTTCAAAAAGCCGGCTAATATTTCATCCTCAAAAAGTATTGGTACATGTTTATTAAACAATTTTTTATTTCTGAAAATTGTGCACTGTATCGCAGCGAAATGACAGGTTTACTTTTCAAAAAAACATTTTTGGTTTTGTTTTAGGACATAATAGATCAGTCCGTTTTTTGTCGGAAATAATTTTCTTACCCCTATCCAGTACCCATTGGGGATAACCCCGTTGTTTTAAACTTTTTGAGGTGGATGTTATTTCATTTTCAACAACTACGGGATTAGAGCAATTTCTGACAATTCTTGTGAACTCACCTACTGGTATGGCCTTAGCTACATGCTGCGGTTGGCTGCTAGAAAAATGCATGATAGAATTACCTGCAGACAGTTTGCGATGGATTAAATTTCACCTGGAATGTCCATAAGAATCAAATCCAAGAACTCCAAAGTTTTTGAACTATAGGAAACAGTAAACCACAAATTAGATTAATTGTCATTCAAAAATGTGACAAATCCTGGTATGTCAGATTCATCTCCCTGCCAGATGAATACGATATCATCAATAAATCTACCATACCAGGATAAAGTATATATAAAGATATAAACATTACTGTCTGAATACAAAAAACAATGTTCCCAGTACGACATAGGGCTTGTCCACACACCTGCACTCTCAGTATTTAGCGCTTCTACGCTAAATACTTAGATTTTTGCAGAGAAGCGCAGGTGCGTGTTTGTGGTCGCTTTCAGCAGACGCTGTCCCTGGTTACCTGATGTGTATCGTGGTAACCAGTTCATACAGCAGGCTGCATAGTGTGCGCTTATACGGAGCGCACAGGGAAACACTGCTTGCAGCGTTTCCCTGTGCGCTCGGGATAAGCGGTGACTATGCAGGCTGTTGCAGCGGTAAGTAGCCGGCCGGTCCGGTGCACTCACTCCCCCCACCAAAATCCACCCCTTGTCAGGACTCAGAGGAGGAAGCGGCAGTGAGCAAATGTCACCGCCGGCTTCCCCGCCTGGGTCCTGCGTCCCTGCTCCTGCTCTCCCCGCCCGGTCCTAACTTAGGATCAGGTGGGGAGGCTGCGGAGGGGGTGGAGGGATGATGGACTCGTTACTGTGCAAGTAATAGCTTGGAAACTCGCAGAGTACCGAGTCCTGCGATTCCACTATTACTCGCAGAGTAACGAGTCCTAGCGAGTAGATTCGCCCATCCCTAATGCCTAATTTTACACCCTCCGCTATTAAGATGTTAATTTGCTCACTGAATTTTTTTGTTGGATTGAATTTTAAGGGGAAATATGTCTTTTCATCAGACAAAAGCTTCAAAATCAGCGCCCTATAGGTTTCGGTGTCTAAAACAACTATTTTGCTACCTTTTTCACTGTGACATCTTTCATGGATTTTAATTCATTGAAATGTTTTGACCAAATCTGGACTCAGGTTTTTAGGTGAGGTATTTTTATTGATTTATTTTCCCTCTTCTGAAACAGCTCCATACAATCAACCCTTGATTTGACAGAATAGAAATAAGGATTTTTCATCCTGATATTGTTTAAAGGCCACTTTACACACACCAACTTATCTGTCCAACTTCTGAACAACTTACTGGTTGCAGTGAAATCATGGACACATTGCTCCATTTTGTGGCTGTGTACAAATGGAACAATGTGTCCATGATTTCACTGCAACTAGTAAGTTGTTCAGAAGTTGGACAGATAAATTGGTGTGTGTAAAGTGGCCATTAGTCTAGGGTCACAATCTTTGAAAAGCAGCCGCAGTCCATAGCGTTAATGCAGCTGTCACACACCAAGCTGCAGGACGTGTGCTTTATCACAGCGCAAAGGAAAATGCTGCAGACAGCGTTTCGTGTGTGCTGTGATAAAGTGCACTCCCTGTGTTACTGCTGCTAAGGTAAACAGCGGGTTGCTATGTGGCTCCGGTTAACTGGCAGCACACAGCATTAACGCTATACGCTGCGGCTGCTTTTCAAAGATTTCAGCGGTTTCGTCACCCTCAAGTGTGACCCGAACCAAACATTAAGACACCTTCAGATGAATTTCCACTTAGTTCTTCCAAATTCAGTGCAGCAATCTGTTCTGAAAATACCAATCCTCGATAGATGTTTTCGCAGACGTTTTTTTCCTGCTCAGAAACATCATCTTCTTTACCTGCAAAATGTTTCTTAACCGTGAGGTTTCTTATAAAGCGGTTAATGTCCATGATTGTCCCAAACAGGTCAATATTTTTTTCAGGTATAAAATTAAGGCCTCTTGACAGCAAAATAGGTTGTTCATTAGAGAAAGCAAGGGAAGACAAATTCAATTCACTTGACATTGCATCAGTTATTTCTTGTTTCTTGTGGTCATGCTATGGCTAGGGTCACACATGCCAATCAGTTTATTTTAATGGATCCTGTAAAAAATATTTTTTTTAGGCTGTTATTTGAGCCTCCTGTGCAGCTATCCGTTTTTTGGGCTTTGCCAGTTTTTGCCAAAAATGCTAGCAAAAACGGATACATTAACAGATGGTGCCTTTTTTTTACGGATCCGATTCCCATAGGGCCCCATGTTAAAAAAAAAAAAAAGGATCTGTTTTTTTACCGCACCCAAAAAATCGGTCGGAGGTATTGAGAGAGGCCGGGGGGGGGGAGGAATACAGAAGGGTGGTTTTGGACTTTGTTGACTGGTGCCAGGCTAACCATTTAGAATTCAAAGTAAAGAAAACCAGGGAGTTGGTGTTGAGTTATGGAAGGTGCATGAAGGATTGCTTACCTATCACTATTGATGGTCAGGATGTGGAGATGGTGGAGAATTTCAAATATTTGGGGGTTCACCTGGACAGCAAGCTTGATTGGAGGTGCCATATGGAGAAGGTTTGCAAGAAAGGGATCAGTAGACTTTACTTCCTAAGGACGTTAAGGTCGTTTAATGTGTGTAGCAAAATGCTTGAAATGTTCTACCAATCTATTGTGGCGAGTGCAATCTTTGCTGCAATAATATGCTGGGGTAGTAGTGTGCGCACAGCTGACGCTAATAAGCTGAATAAACTTATCAAGAAGGCTAGTGCAGAGGTGGGTCTACAACTTAGGACTTTCGAGGAGGTATTAGAGGATAGAATTAATAAGAAATGCAAGGCTATAATGAGCAACAATACACACCCGCTCTCTGAACTGTTTGCGAAGCAAAAGAGCACATACAGCAAGCATCTAATCCAACTAATGTGTAAAAAGGAAAGATACAGAAAATCGTTTGTTCTGACAGCTGTGGGGATGTTTAACAAATGTATAAGTGTAAAGCGTCTCAAGACTAAGTGAAGTTCTAAGTGTATGGGGGGAATAGGGGAGGTACATGTACCAGTCTACCCGCATCTACTTTCCATATAGACTTATTTTGTAAAGTGTGTAATGTTCTTGATCTTTGTTCTGCTGCTGTAATACTGTAATTTCCTCCGGGATCAATAAAGTGTATCTTATCTTATCTTATCTTATCTTAAAATGCTTCTTGCAGCATTTTTTGGGTCCTGTAAAAAAACGTATAGCAGAGCAGTCACACTTGAGTCCAGGATGCGTTAACAGCATTAGTTTTTGGACTTAGAATTCTAAAGTTGAAAATCTGATGCAAATAACAGATCCAGGGCTTATGTGTGACCCTAGGCTATCCGTTCCACCTGTGTGTCCTCCCGCCCCGTCTTTTGCATTTTTTGCAACCTTTGTTACGGGAATAGTATCACCAGTGCTTTCAGTTTCAGATTTAGTTGGAATTACTGAGATGTTGGATTCTGTAAAACTGACCGATAATAATCTGGTTTTAGATGTATCTAAGGCTAGGGTCACACTTAAAAATCAAATTGCGTTCACCGCATCCAGATCCGGATGCGGTGAACGCAATTGGCTTCAGACAAGTCTCAATCCGGGAACCGGATTGCTGAAGCCGCAATCCGGTAACCGGATTGCTCTGGATGTGTAATCTGAAGCAATCCGGTTACCGGATAGTTTTCTCATCCCTGCTGCAGCAGGGATGAGCAAACTGTTCTCTGTATGTTAACATGTGTAATTTTATTAATAAATGTGTGTATACTGTCTCTAGGGGGTGCCCACCCCCCCTAGAGACCTAGCACCCACTCAGGGGGGCATATAATGCTTTAATCTCTTATGTACAGCAGCCGGCTCCTGTCAGTTATCAATGAAAGCGCTGGCTCCTCTGAGAGCAGCGCGCATACTATAGCTATTGTAGGTATAGTATGCGCGCTGTCTGAGGTCCCGAAGGCTTATATAGTAAGATCTATGGGCAGCGCTGCCTATAGATCTACTGTAAATGGCTTCAGGACCTCGGACAGCGCACATACTATAGCTACAATAGGTATAGTATGCGCGCTGCTCTCAGAGGAGCCGGCATTTTCATTGATAACTGACAGAAGCCGGCTGCTGTACATAAGAGATTAAAGCATTATATGCCCACCTGAGTGGGTGCTAGGTCTCTAGGGGGGTGGGCACCCCCTAGAGACAGTATACACACATTTATTAATAAAATTACAAGTTAAAAAACACAGAGAACACTTTGCTTATCCTGGTGGCAGCCGGGATAAGCAAAGTATATGCGGTAACCGCATTGCTCAGGATTACACATCCTGAGCAATTCAGTTCCCACATTGCGGATGTTACAACCGCTCCGAAAACTGCAGCCTGCATGATTTTTCACGCTGGCTGCAGAGCCGGAGGCGGTAACCGGATTGCTTGTGAAGCAATCTGGTTTTTATCATAGGCTCCTATGAGGAGCGTTTCCTGATCCGGTTTTGAGCTTTTTAAAACCTCAAAACCGGATCAGGTTTTAAATAAAAATCCTGAAGTGTGACCCTAGCCTAAGTCTTCTTTATTTTTCTGATTCTTTTTAAGAATGGATTTAGGAGTGCGATCACCACTTGTGTTGCGACTCCAATCATACACATGATTCAGAGAGTAATCTAGTGTGTCCCATTGAAATTTGCGTTTTTTTATTTGCATGATATCATCTTCAAGTTTGGTGACAGATTTTTGAATTTTAGCAAGGGACTCATGTAGTTCCTTCTGATATCCATTCTCAATTAAATCAGATTTTTTAGTTTCAATGTCCTTTTGGATGACCTAGAGTTGTATGTTCTCAAATTTACAATTATTTCGTGAGATTCAAAGAGCAATTGCTTAAAATACTGTTCCAACCATTCATGAAATCCACATTGTAAACTTTGGTTGGTATCTTCTTAAGTCTCATGGCCACTTTACATGTCCCCACGTCCCAATATCGGCGTCCAACTCCTATAAAAAGTCACGTAGTTCGTGCGTTGGCCCCGATATCGTTAATGCGTTGTGGTGTAAATGTCCAATGCGATGCAAGAACGATGCCAAAATGATATCGGGGAAGAAATGAGCAGGCTCTCCAACGGCCCTATATTGGATGGACGATGTGGCAGGATCGTGCTGTGTGAAAGCCCAACAACGACTTGTAGTACAACTTCCCCTATTCTCGCCCATGTTAATTGGTCGTTCCTGGGTCGCCCGTACAAGGGGGCGTACACATCGCAGTGGCGTTGCCTGCCGATATCGCGCTGTGTAACAGCTCCTATGCAATCTTGGAATTCTGCCCAAAAAATGCGCGCTCCCGCACCGTTGTATCCAACATCGGAACGATGTTGGGGCGTGTAAAGTGGCCATTAGACCCCTTGGTATCATGTCTTTGTTTATATACTTTTGTAAAGTTGTGGAATCCCACCATAACTTCGACTCTTCCAGCATCAGTTTCTTCAGGTTGTTAACCACATCAGAGAAATCAGAGCTTGTTGAAACACTTTCATTATCGAAAACTTAGCAGCTTTTTTTACCGTTTTTTAGACATAATGGACTTTTTAATTATGCATTGGGAAGTCAGGGCTAAAAATCAAATGAATTCACATATAGCAAAAGGAAAGCCATCTCACCTAGTGCTTGAAGTCCAGCTTGCACAGAACCAGGTGGATCCACAGCAGATAATATGTTCAAGGGAAAAAATAAAAAAGAGTTGTTGTTCCAGCGTCTGGCAAAATAATTCTTTCTTTATTTTTCGTCCATTAAAAACTGTTTCCATTGGCACATTTTTAGTATTTTAGAAAATGTTTTTCATTGTGCAGCTAAGCTGTGATAAAGAACGCAAATGAGTGTTTGAACTGCGTCTTGCTTCCCCGCTCTTTATATGCAACTTTTGTAATTTTTGTAAGTTTTCAATGGACGAAAAATAAAGAATTATTTTACCAGACGCTGGAACAACAACCCTTTTTTTTCCTTATTCACACAATCTGTTTGTGATACTTTTTACTGCAATTTCCAGAGCAAAAATGCTCCAATACTCACCCTCCTCGGCGGTCCCACAGTGAGCCCCGGTGATTTCTTCTTTCCGTGCATTGGCAGGAGTTGTGAAAGGTGACTTCCAGGACCTGCGCCCCATGTGACTCAGGCTGTCACATGGGTAGGTCCTGGAAATACCATACACACAGGTCCTGCTGATGCCCGGGAGGAAGAAATCACTGGAGCTTACCGTGGAACCACCAGGGTGAGATAGTGTTTGCGTATGTGTGCCTGTCTGTCTGTCTGTCTGTTTGTGTGTGTACCCTTTTTTGTTAGCCAATAGGTTTCCCTTATAAGGAGCCAATATGTTTGTGCTGCTTTTTTTTCACAGTTGCTTTTGTTGTAGCTGACAAACACAGCATAAACGCAATACAAAAAGTACCAAGTAGTGGACATCTTCTTTAATGTTTATGGCCACTTTCATTTGGTACCATAGGAAGAAGCAATCAGCTGCACATTGAGTGCCTACAATTCTACAGTACAGCACTACCACATAGGTTCTATGCATGTGGGGGACACTGGATCAAAATAAAAAAGTACTCTCTGATTATTATTTTTCAAATATTTTATACAGAATTACTTAGTACTGAGGATTTTTCCTGTTAAAATCAGAAAAGACACATAAGGTTACATGACCTATAGGCTGGCTGCATCAAGAGGACAATAGAACGCAACACTAATGAATCCATCTGAACTCATGACTATCTTTGAAGTGTCGCTATATTACAACTGTGAGAATAGCAATTACTGCAATTAGCAGCCGGATCTTTCATCCTCCGCGCTGATCCTAAGGATACTGTACTCCTAGTTAATGCAATGTATCACACAGAATCTCCTCTTACTGTGTATATTGTACTATTGCAAATCTTTCACATCCATGAAAGTAATTAGGCCTTTGCTGTGAAAGTGAAAGAATAAAAGGAAAAGCTATTTCAGTAAATCATATCACCTGTATAACTACTATGTGTTACCATTAACTATGTCACATTATCCCACTCAATCCTTATTCACATGTACATCACTAGACATACGGAAAGGCTTTAATTGTTTGTATGCTAGGACCATCCCAATGTGGGTCACCTTAATGTGGAGGGATGCCTTTTAAAGTTTTTTTTATCAAAATAATGTTAACTAAGTACCCTATTTTACTGCTATATCAGGTTACCCAGCTGAGGGGCCAGGTAATCAAATAACTGTTGATACCAGGGACCTATACGCATAGTGTTGGACATGGCCTATACTCATGTCTTTGGTGGTCATCTGGGAGTGGACAAAACATAGAGCAGACCTAGCGAAGGTCCTACTGGCCTGGATTTCACCAAAACATCTTGAACTATTGCAGGTCCAGTCCCACTTGCCAGCTAACCATACCAGTCTCTCACTTCTGTGGTCACCTTCTGCCATTGTTGATTATAGAAGTCCCATTTGACTGTATTGCCATGAATTTAGTAGGTTTCCTGTTCAAGTCTGCTAGAGGACAACAGTACATCTTAGTGGTCCTGGACTATGCAATATGTACCCGGAGGCAGTACCATTGACAAATTCCTCAACTAGGAGTATAACTCAGAAGTTGGTCCATATCTTCACTCAAACTGGACTGCTGAAGGACATCCTAATGAACCAAAGAACCCTGTTTACATCAAAGGTCATCAGGGAACTGTGTAAAGCATTGCAGATTACCCAACTGAAGATTTCAGTGTAGCACCAGCCGATAGATGGCCTCATAGAAAGATTCAACATGACCTTAATGTCCATGCTCAAAATGGTCGTGAGTAAGGATGGCTTAGACTCGATCTGTCAGCTTCTGTATAAGCTGTTTTACATCAGAGAAGTTCCCCAGGACTCTACCAAGTTTTCTCCCTTTGAACTCTTGCATGGCTTACATCAGCGAGGGCTCCCAGAAACAGCAAAAGAGACTTGAGAAGTGGAGGTTACACCCTACAGCTGCATTATTAAGCATGTCTCCCAGTTGTTGCAAAAAATAGCAGAGGTGATGCCCATTATGAAAGTCTTTTCTGGGCCCAAGAGGCACATCCAAGAGTATTCAATCACTCTGCAATGGTGAGACAGTTCAGCCATGGCGATCAAGTGTTGGTGTTGATCCCCACTGTGGAGAGTAAGTTTCTGTCCAATTGGCAGGGACCCTATAAAGTGGTAGAAAAACTGGGCAAGGTAAACTATAAGATCCACCAACAAGGTGGATGAAAGCCCTACCAGATGTACCACATCAATCTGAACAAGCCGTGGTGAGATAAAGAGGCTGTGGAAACTCGATGACTGGTAGCCAAGATGGAAGCTAACATTGAGGATGTCACAGTAGTGGAAATGTTTTCACAGGCCCAAAAGCAGCAGTTACGCAATTGCGGGAGTTGTTTCACTGAAATGGCGACCTATTTTCAGAATTGACGGGGTGTACGCAGGTCATGGAAGAAAGTTTCAATATCTACATACTGTAGGTGTATAGAGACCATTTTCAAACAACCACCACTCCAGTGTTTTAATGATGCATTTTGTTTGCTAACTGTGTAAAGGCTAGGGTCATACATAAGCTCTTGGTCCGTTTTTGACATCAGTTTTTGCATTTTTTTTTCTAAGTCCAAAAACTGATGAAAAAATGGATTATATGTAATAAACACCCTATCCGTTTTTTACTGTACCCAAAAAAATTGCTAGGAGCATTTTTTACCCAAAAACGTTGTTAGGAACGTTTTTGGGTGCCGTTTATAAACGCATGCGTTTTTTTAACATGGGGCCCTATGGGAATCACATGCGTTAACGCATGGTACATATAGGTACCATGCGTTAAAACCGGATATGCGTTAACGCATGCGTTAAGAAAAAATGACTAAGTCCAAAAAACGTCCAGGGACACAGGAGACACAAAATGCAGGCTACAAAAAACGGATTGGTCATGAAAAGCACTTCCAAAAATGGATTCCTATGTGTGACCCTAGCCTAAGAAGGCTAATGGATATTTAGAAAACCCCTTGCACAAGTATGTTAGCACAGCTGAACATGGTTTGGCTGATTAGAGAAGCTATAAAATTCCTTTAAGCTACTGTAGTTGAGAATCTGGAGCATTACATTTGTTTGTTCTATGAAACTCTCAAAATGGCCAGAAAACGAGAGCTTTCAAGTGAAACTCGATAGTCTATTCTTGTTCTTTGAAATGAAGGCTATTCCATGCGAGAAGTTGCCAAAAAAATTGAAGATTTCCTACAATGGTGTGTACTACTCCCTTTAGAGGAGAGCACAAACATGCTCTAAGCAGAATAGAAAGTGAGAGGCCCCGCTGCACAGCTGAGCAACAAGACAAGTACATTAGAGTCTCTAGTTCTCACAGTTCCTCAACTGGCAGCTTCATTAAATAGTACCCGCCAAAGGTCTGCAATGCTGTAATTGTTGCAAAGGGAGCAATCTTTGACAAAAGCAAAGTTTGAAGGAGAAAATTATTATTTCAAATAAAGATCATTATTTCCAACCTTGTTAATGTCTGGACTATATTTTCTATTTATTTTGCAACTCATTTGATTAATAAAAGTATGAGTTTTCATGGAAAACACAAAATTGTCTACATGACCCCAAACTTTTGAACGTAGTGTATCTGTTGCTGAGATACATTAAATTAGGTACTAAGGGGTTAAGCAACTTTAACAGGATCGGGTTTTAGTGAACAGCTACAGAGATCAGTGGGATTGCTGTCCACCATATCTCTACCTTTGGATGCGGCCCAGCAGGTAATAGTAAATCCTCTGGAATCACTATGAGTTTGGTATTTGGAGGTAGCAGACTTCCTATGTGTTTGTTACTCTGGTTGAGCAGGGCTGAACCCTAACTCTGAGTGGGCGGACCCAACAGTTGTACGGACTGGTTTTAACTGTTGTTTTATTTTTTTCTTTATGTTAAAAAGGCTATTCATTTTTACGTCTCACGGACAGTGATAATACTGGTGCGTGAGTAAACCGATGCATCTCATTGATTCCCTTTTTTTTTGCTGGATCCAGAAGAAAATTACATGCCCACTAGTGGATGTTTCACTTTAAACTGGGTTCTGGGCACCCTCAGTTAAAAAAACCTATCCAGCGTCCGGATCCAGCGGGATCTGCATTCTGCCTGATCCAGGTTTCATAGAGTACCATTCTATCCCATAGTGCCCTAGATCCGGGTTTCATAGAGCACCATTCTATCCCATAGTGCCCCAGATCTGGGTTTCATAGAGCACCATTCTATCCCATAGTGCCCCAGATCCGGTTTTCGTAGAGCACCATTCTATCCCATAGTGTCCCAGATCTGGGTTTAATAGAGCACCACTCTATTCCATAGTGCCCCGGATCCGGGTTTCGTAGAGCACCATTCTATCCCATAGTGCCCCAGATCCAGGTTTTGTAGAGCACCATTCTATCCCATAGTGCCCAGATCCAGGTTTAATAGAGCACCATTGTATCCCATAGTGCCCCAGAACCGGGTTTCGTAGAGCACCATTCTATCCCATAGTACCCCAAATCCAGGTTTTGTAGCGCACCATTCTATCCCATAGTGCCCCAGATCCAGGTTTCATAGAGCACCATTCTATCCCATAGTGCCCCAGATCCGGGTTTCGTAGAGCACCATTCTATCCCATAGTGCCCCAGATCCAGGTTTTGTAGAGCACCATTCTATCCCATAGTGCCCCAGATCCAGGTTTAATAGAGCACCATTCTATCCCATAGTGCCCCAAATCTGGGTTTCATAGAGCACCATTGTATCCCATAGTGCCCCAGA
This sequence comes from Allobates femoralis, assembly GCA_033576535.1. NCBI lineage: Eukaryota > Metazoa > Chordata > Amphibia > Anura > Aromobatidae > Allobates > Allobates femoralis. The sequence continues at coordinate 667,898,568 of JARQOC010000002.1, read as the reverse complement.
ACCGGGTTTCATAGGGCACTATTCTATCCTGTATTCCCCCGGTGTTCTCGCTTTTGAAATGGACACCAAAATTTCTCCAAAGTGTGTTTTATGTGTCAGTGAAAAAAACGAGAACACCAGATCAGGGGGAACCATAAACAACTGGATGCATCCGCAGGTTTGTGCAGCCCCATTGAGGTCAATGGGGCCAAAAACAAATGCGGGTGCATCCAGTTTAAGCTTGATGCACATGGATTCCAAGAAAACGGTAGTGTGAAACCAGCCTAAGCTGTTAAAGAACAGTAAGTGAAAAAATAAAGTTAGACCATATTCTAAATCAATGTTTTTGATGAATAATTACCAGGGAAAGTTAATACAACCGACATATTAAAGTTTTTCCCCTAAATTAGGTTTCCTTTTAAGTAGGTCTACGAGAGCTTTTATGACCCAAAGAAGAGGTCACCACGGCAACAAGAATAAGTGAAGATACACATTACCATAAACCCTTTGAGCAATTCCATTTACAATTCGTACTGGAGAATTAATACATTTTGTTTAAGGAGGAATAACAAAGACACAGTAACTACCAAATTCTAATCTGTAATGCCGAGAAAAAATGTAGCGAACATCAAAGGGAATATGAGAAAGACAAAAAAATTCCTCGAAGTTGTCAATGATTAAGTGAGAAAACAGACATTCAGCTCACAGACACTCAAACATAGTGAAAAGGAAAATGCATTATTTATGCCCAGAGAGGAACAGGCACAGTTTATAGAAAAGTCAAGTAAAAAAGGATAAAACTGGGACATATATTCAGAAAACTATAGGAATCATCTTTACTTATTCTTTCACAATATTCTACACGTGCAGCACTTTTGTAGCCGAGATATCATGTAAGAGCCCTAAGAATAGATCATCGTGCCACCCACACTTTCATCTACGCCAATACATAGGGCCTTTAACGTTTACTTTGTACTAACCGGAGCAAAGGGTCAAATCCAGTGTAAAATAAATAGTTTTCTTTTGATATTTGCTATAGATTCCCACACATACAGGCCACTAATTGAATGCAATGGCTACCGCAAGTAACAATCATGTACTCCCCGGAGAAGAGGTTTCTTTTCCAATTCTAGACAAAGGACATGAAGAATTCTAACATTTTATATGTTTTCTTTTCTATGGCATAACATGGTTTGCTTTTATAATAAGAACATTGATCAAGTCCAACATGGGTTAAGTAAAACACAATGATAGAAGAGCAGAACGCAAATTAAAACAATAACAACTGGCCATAGTTTTGTGCCCTTGAGGGAACAGAGTCTTCTTGTTTTATTGTAGAAGGGAATATATAATTATTTATCCCGGACATGCTTTAGTAGTGCTGCACCACCTGAACACAAGGAGCCCAATGAGTGTAGACTGAGCTGCCAAGGGCCCACCAGTAACTGCCTGGGGAAACACTGCTCATCTACGTGCAAATATTACATTAGCCGCAGGTTGTTAAAGAGTCAATTTTGACTTTTAGGATTAGTACTGTCAATCATTGAAAAAATAGAGGTAATATGAGGAATCCAACTGCGCTTCTGTATCATATACCAAGGAAATCAGTGAATGAAAGTGGCTTTATTCAACGCATTTTAAAATGTATTCCTCACCCTGGGGCAGACTGGCCCAGGTATCAGGGTGGCATTTTCCCCCCAGGCCGGTGGTATAGTCCCAGTTCAGGGCCGCCCAGTCAGTGAGAGCGGCCACGTGGTGGCGCATTGCGGCCGCAGCTGCCGCACCCACTTGAGTGTCCGCGGGAATCGGGACCGGAGCGGAGGCAGGAGCCAGCCGGTAAGGGAGTCAAGGAGTGGCCTCCCCCAGCCTCCCCGCTCCCCAATTGGCACCGGTAGCACCAAACACCCCCTGCTTCTCATTTGGCACCAGTAGCACAATCCCCCCCCCCCCGCTCCTCACTTGGTCCCCGGCTGTACAAAGTGGACTGCCACCCAGGGCAAGATCAGCCAGCCCCTGTCCTCACCTCTTCATCATCATTGGTGGTTGTCTTGATGAAGGGGTGAGGAATACACCTTGAAACGCGTTGATTTCACCGATTTCCTTGGTATATGGTGGATTGTACAGCAGAACAGTTGGATTCCACATATTTCTTCTGTGTTCTACCATTGCTTTGGCCTTTGCATACTGCAGCCTTTATACTGGATGTGTGTGACACAACCCTCTAAGGTGAGCAGTTTCATCTGAGCTTACCGTCACCGTTTTCATCAGATAAACTAAATTGTAAAGTACTGCAGAATATGTTGGTGATATATAAATAAAGATTATTGTTGAATGATAAGTGATGCACTGGTGGTCTACACTAAATTAAAAAAAGTACCGTATTTTTCCTTTTGTAAGACGCACTTTTTTTCCTCCAAGTTTTGGAGGAAAGTGGGGGTGCGTCTTATAAAAGGAATATAACATTCTAGCATCCTCAGTTGCTGGGGAGGGGGAGACAGCAGTGAAGTGGGGACAGAAGTGGCAGGGAATGGTCCCTGCTGAAGAATCCAGGCGGCAGGATAACCACGTGTCAGGGCTCATTAACTACTTAGATATTCACTTCACTTGCTCCCAGTCCCCACCCACCTCTCTGCACTGAAGACAGCATGAGAGGTGAGAGCACGGGAGCAGGAGAAGCTGCTTAGCCGGCACACATGGTCGCTCCTGCAGCTGCTGGGGACATTGTGTGCTGCAGATAGTGAGAACGGAGGAGCTGGGTGCAGCTGTGGCAAGTGAAGGAGCACTGAGCTTTGTGCTGATTCACTGCCATGAAGACAGGGGCTGAGCAGGGAGATCGGCACTTTATCACAGCAGGTACCTTGTTTGTCAGTGTCCTGCCTCACTCCCTCTGCTCAGTGTAATGTGTCCTGCTGAGCCCTGACACCAAGCAGAAATCCAGGAAGCTCGGTCTGCAGTTCAGGAGCTTCAATGTATGGAGAGCAGGGCTGGAGCCTGCATATAACGGCAGTGTACAGCTCCCCTGGCCCTGCATCTACAGATCAAGCTCTGCTGTGGTGAATTGTACTTAGGAGACAGGGCTGGAGCATCATATTTCAGCACAGTGTACAGACCCCCTCCCTGGCCCTCCCTCTTTACAGGACATCACATCAGAACTTGATATACAGACTATGGCCACTTCCTTCACTTCAGCAGGGTGATGGCAAAGCAGGACACATTAAAGTGAGTGCACATGTATATGTAACATAACCACTAATAAAGTTAACACTACCAATACTGTGCTTAACTAGAACTCCAAGCATGCTATAGGATCTACAGTACATGCTGGGAGTGATAGTTCTTAAAGGGATTGTTACTACATGAACAAATCCCATCTCATTCATCTTGTTGGCCCTTGTAAAAGTAATAAAGACCATACTAAGGGTGTGCGCTCACAGTCAGGAGTAGCTGTATGTTGGACGCGGCTCCTCCGGACATAAGTGAAGCCACATGTGGAGGCAGGGAGACCCCAGCTGCCCTGTACTCACCATGTGCAGCGGGTGCAGGGCAGCTTCTCCCTGCAGTCCCCCGATGGGAGCCTCTTCCAACTCCACAGCATGAAATGAACATGCTGAGAAGGAGCGGACTGCCAGCAACCCGCACCGCAGCTGTCAGAATGCTGCGGTCGGATGAAGCATAGCGAGTATGGGATTTCTACAAATCCCATCCACTATGCTTGTACTGTACTACGCAGCATTTTGGACACAGCAGCAAGACGCTGCGTCCAAAAGGCTGCGTATACTCATCGTGTGCACGCACCCATACCCCTGATTCTGCAGCAGTTCCAACGTTATCAGAAGTTGAATAGTCATGTCCCATGTGACATTGATATGAGACTCAGCCCTCTGACCAGTCAGTGCTGGCGTCTGTCTCCCTGCCAACAGACACTGGAGCAGAAGTCATTGGTGTTGCTCACATGCTGCACCTGCATCCGAAGGAAACAGACGCCAACACTGACTGATCGCAGGGCCTGAGTGTCATATCAAAGTCATTTTTTGCTACAAATATTTTTTTCCCTATTTTCCACCTCTAAAATCTGGGTGCGTCTTATAATCCGGTGCGTCTTATAAAGCGAAAAATACGGTACATTAAAAATGTTGAAAATGTCACAGTGACTGAAAAGATTTAAAATGTGTAGAGATTAAAAAGAAGTATATAAAAAATAAATATGGTAGCACTGTGTTCGCTTGTATAAATGGAATTATTTAAAGGAAATAAAAAATGATAAATCCCTGATGTTTAAGAAAAGAAATGATGGAGTTGTCAATGGACTTTTCAATTGGTTACTGGTATGTGTTAGTATCTGGACAGGGTGGTTGATCTTCTAGTATAAAATACACAAGTATAAAGTGTAAAATTGGTTTTGTAAGAGGATTTATGTGGGTGTATATTAAGAGTATCAGTTGATCTTACCTATAGAATGCAAAAACAAGATAGAATGGTTGTTGTTATCCTGTGGGTTGTTTGAAGATGGAGCACTGATGGTGGGTTTACACGTCGCGATATCGGTCCGATATTGGATCCAACGGCGCCAGAGCACGCTTTTTCTGCCCAGATTTCCAATATCGCATCGGAGATTTACACAGCGCGATATCGGCATACAACGTCTCTACGATGTCTACGCCCCCCCTTGTACGGCCGACCCAGGAACGACCATTTAATATGGGAGAGAATAGGGGAAGTTGTACTCCACATCGTAGTTGGGCGTTTACACAGCACGATCCGGCTCCAACCTCCATCCAATATCGGCCCGTTGGAGAGCATGCTCATTCGATCCCCGATATCGTTTTGGCATTGTTCGTGCATCGTATTGGACGTTTAAACCATACAACGCACGAACGATATCGGGGCCAATGCACGAACCACGTGACTTTTGGTCGGAGTTGGACGCTGATATCGGGACATGTAAACCCACCATGAGGGTTAAATAAATGTATTTTACTGATAATTTAAGGGATAATATTTTTGTGATAAAGAGGGGTTACTCTACCTTTTAAGGATTTTCTGTTTTGTGTAATCTCTGTTTCATGTTATTGTTGCCCTTTATTTCCAATGGGCACTGATGGGACAAATAGAGATCTAATTAATCGAATGATTAAGTTGTAGATGATGGGTTTGTTGTTGGATCTACAGTGCCTTGTGAAAGTATTCGGCCCCCTTGAACTTTTCAACCTTTTGCCACATTTCAGGCTTCGAACATAAAGATATAAATTCAAATTTTTTTGTGAAGAACCAACAAGTGGGACACAATTGTGAAGTGGAACGAAATTTATTGGATATTTTAAACTTTTTTAAAAAGCTAAAAAACTGAAAAGTGGGGCGTGCGATATTATTCGGGCCCCTTGAGTTAATGCTTTGTAGCTTAACCTTTTGCTGCGATTACATCTGCAGTCTCTTGGGGTATGTGTCTATCAGTTTTTCACATCGAGAGACTGAAATTCTTGCCCATTCTTCCTTACAAAACAGCTGGAGCTCAGTGAGGTTGGATGGAGAGTGATTGTGAACAGCAGTTTTCATCTCTTTCCACACATTCTTGCTTGGATTCAGGTCTGGACTGTGACTTGGCCATTCTAACACCTGGATACGTTTATCTTTGAACCATTCCATTGTAGATTTTGCTTTATGTTTGGGATCATTGTCTTGTTGGAAGATAAATCTTCGTCCCAGTCTCAGGTCTTTTGCAGACTCCAAAAGGTTTTCTCCAGATGGTCCTGTATTTGGCTCCGTCCATCTTCCCATCAATTTTAACCATCTTCCCTGTCCCTGCTGAAGAAAAGCAGGCCCAAACCATGATGCTGCCACCACCATGTTTGACAATGGGGATGGTGTTTTAAGGGTGATGAGCTGTGTTGCTTTTATATCAAACATATCATTTTGCATTGTGGCCAAAAAGTTCAATTTTGGCTTCATCTGACCAGAGCACCTTATTCCACATGTTTGATGTGTCTCCCAGGTGGCTTGTGGCAAACGTCAAACGAGACTTTTCAAACAAAACTTCCAAAATAGGAGGAGATCAAGAGATGGAACGATGACGCCTAGCGGAGCTTGCGAAGACCAAGCAAGGAGGAGGAATGAAGCCCGGAGCCCGCCTTTCCAGTCTCCGACTGGAGACTGTATGTAACTATATAAGACATCTTTCTCCCTCTTTATAGGGCGCTTTTAGAGCAGACAGGGATAGTTAGAGAACAGCTAGAAAGGTGCAGGGACAGGTAGAGATAGGTTACGGGGGTAAAGCGACCTGACAGGTTCCCTTTAAGCAGAAGAGTATTGGTTAAAAGATGAGCAAGGATAGCTACGTACCAGCAGTGAATTGTATATCTATCCTTCCATCCCTTATATATGAAGAAAATAGCGTTCCCCTTACCCCAGTGTGGGTTATATATGAGCTCAGTCATTTTTGGTTTATGAGAATGGTGAAATCTAAGCCTGTTAGCACAACCTTTACAGAAAAATGATTTGTTGGTGAGATGACAAGTATTTTCCTGAATGTTCATATACTAGAATTAGAAACAGCTTCTGACATTTATCAATCTTTCATGTATCATAATTGTGTCAAATACCACTGCAGCCCTTAGGAATGGTCTATAAGGACAACTTAGTTTGGGATCAGATAATGTTGTGTACCCTGCAGTAGAAGATGTTATCTTTTATTAATCCTAGCTGAAAACATTTTGGAACCACTCAATGTAGCTCACTTCTGTTGGAATTTGGAAGTAAATATGGCCGCCCGTGGGTAAAGATATAAACAAGTGGTGTATAGTGGCCTCCGCAGAGGTTCAGCAGGTATTCCGACCTCTAGTTGATTGCACTATTAATGTCTCGTTTAGGCTGTTTGTACACAGAGCAGCTTTTAAAGGCAACAGACATTTGCTGTTGCAATTTTTTTTACTTGGTTCCTGCACAATTAGATAGAGAGGTATTCCCATCTCAAAGATCCTATCCCAATGTAATGTACAATAATAATAATATTACCAAATTTATCCAATTAGAAATGTAGTATAGTTATTCTGATTCTCTATCTCTTACCTTTATATCCAGAGTAATACAGCTTAGGTAACTAACTGTCACTATATGAGTGGTCGTAACCATGGATACCTATCCTGCAATTCTCTGCACATGAGGTAAGTAACATAGTTAATTTCTATTTAGAGGGATTTGGTATTATTACTATTATGACTTGCCCAGTGCTGCGGTACTCGGATTCCGGGCGTTGCTGCTGGATCCTGTCACCTGTGGTCGATGCCCATGTCCATGGCCCTGGTGGTCACTGAAAAGTGTAAAAAAAAAATATGAATTGTTTGTGACGCCACCTGCGGATCGCACCAGCGCTGCTGCAGACCTCCAGGGATGATGGATAAGCAACTGGATGATATGGCTCCCCACAAGCGGAGCAGAGTCCCTGGGGCAGATCTCTGTAGTGCTGGTTGTCACAAGCACAGAATAGCAGCTCTGCAGGCAAGAAGGAATGACACACACACATCAAGCCGAGTCTCTGTATGGGTTTACTGGTCACTTTCAAGGTCAGATAAACAGGTCTACAGGTAGCTGGCTTGGGTAGTGACCGGTGAATGGGGTATCCATCTGTAGCCTTCAGAGATGTACCCTCAGCTTCTCCCTCTGTCCTCAAATGTGTTGAAGTGTGGCCTGCCTGAAGCCTGATTTGATCTCCTGTGCTCTCCTCTGTAATTTTGGGATCTTTGTAAGAACCTTCTTTCGGATTGCTGCTACCTCTGGGGATTTTTTGCGGGTCCTGGCTCTTTGATTGGTTTTGGTTACAGGTGACCTGGAGGCTGAATACTCCTAGGTCCATCTGGTATAAGCGGCTCAGAGTTGAACTTGCCTGCACCGCTCCCGGAGCTGGTTCTCCGTTCCGTGGAATGGGATCCTCCCAGACTGGTAGGTGACGGTCTGACGCTGGGTGTTAGCATACACCCTCAGGCTCCCCTTCTCATCTGGGTCACGGCTCTTTCTGGGTGCCCTCCCTGTACGTTCCCCTGAAGGTTCCTCCTCGACCTCTTTGTCTCAGCTTACTTTCCTCATCTCCCTTCCCGCTCTCCACTATCCACCTATATAACCTCCCCTGGGACCGGTTAACCTGGTTTAACCAATTGGCCACCTGAGCTAGGTGTGTGGATGCAGGATGAAAGCCACATGCGAACCTCCCCTTTTCACTGACCTCTGGGATACCACACACGCTGATCTGGGTGCAGTACCCCTTCATGGCGCACCAACCAGTGGGGCGCCACAATTATTACCCCTACAACATATTGGGATAGGATCTTGGAGATGGGAATACCCCTTGAATTGTGCAGGTTAAATAGCTGCTTCCCTTCAGGATTATGTGATTGTACAGGAATCAGTAAAAAAAAGTTTACAATGACCCAGGACTGCTGTGGTCAAAAGCCAAAGTATGACCGCTATATTTGATCAAAACCTTATGGTATAGGTAAATTTACAACATATGAGTATGCCAATAAGATGCATACATTATTGACCTTATAAAAACTAGACCTGCAAGACATGCATTGTAGCATCGGGGCTGAATCATTGCGTTATAACTAGTGGACAATCCCTTCATAACTGGTGAAGTGATCTAAACAAAGATAAAAAACAAACATACTTTCTCTGAACGGAGTTGTCACTATCATGTTGACGCTGTCACTCATGGCGGCTGGTCACACGACATCCCTAATGTTACAGCTGCATACAGTCAGCAGCTCTCAGGAGACACGGGACCAACATTGCAGGAACAAACCTTGTCTAGGATGTGAATGTTTTTTTTTTGCTTTTAGCAGGTGCACTTAAGAAGTGAAGAAATGGTTGTCCAGTGGTGGACAAGCTCTTATGGTGGGTTTACACGCCACGATATCGGCGTCCAACTCCGACCCAACTCCGACAAAAAGTCACGTGGGTCGCGAGTTGGACCCGATATCGTGTGCGCGTTGTACTGTTTTAGCATACAACGCGATGCTGGAACGATGCCAAAACGATATCGGAGTTGAATAGCAGAGCTATTCAACTTCCCGATATCGCAAGGCCGTTGCACCAGCATCGCAGCGTGTGACAGCCCAACTCCGATGCGTACTCGAATCTCACCCATTAACTCCCATGTTAAATGGTCGTTACTGGGTTGGTGGGCGTACACATCGGAGGGACGTTGTTTCCCGATATCGTAGCGTGTAAACCGGCGATGCGATATCGGGAAAAGTGCTCCCAAAATGCGCGCTCCCACGGCGTTGTATGCGATATCGGGACGATATCACTACGTGTAACCCCACCATTAAGGTTGTTTTGGCTAAATTCTTGCAATTAGAATAAGGGTGTGTGCCCACATAGTAGTTTAGTGATGTTCAAATCGTCAGTAAACCGCTGGAAAATTCAAGGAGCCTAAACTCCTGAGCTCAGAAGTCACCAGCGGTTTTCCAGCGGTTTCTCAGCGGTTTCCCAGCGGTTTTTTTCAGCGTGTGCATAGCGTTTTACAGTCGGTTTTTCCAGTGGTTTTTCCGGCGGTTTTCTATGGAGGATTTTGTCCATGGAAACGCTCAAAAACCGCTGAGAAGAATTGACGTTCTGTATGCTCCTAAACCGCTGGGAAACCGCCCAACCGCTGGCAGATCTGCTCACAAAAACCCACTATGTGTGCACAGCGTTTTCTAAATTACATAGGGTTACTTGTAAGTCCTAAAGCTGCTAATGATTTACATAAATTTAAATAAAACCTATGCTAAACCGCCGGCGGTTTTCGCTGCTAAACCGACACTAAACCACTATGTGGGCACACAGCCTAATAGATTACAAATGTCATATTGAAAGTGCGTTTTTGGTTCTTGCTCATATCTCATAGTAATTGGCCTTAGATCCCAGCAGTGAAGCTTCTGATGTATATTTAAATCACTGCACCTGGATATTTTGCAAACTGTAGGCCTCCTACAAACTCATCAAGTATCTTATTAGAGCAAATCAAGCCCACTCACACCTTCTTAATGAGGATCATTAGATATATTTACCGGAAGGTAAAAATTTGCCTCTATTCTCTTCTTGTCTGAGTTACAGTACTATTACCACTTAAGTACAATTCTGTTTTTACCTTTTAGCTACAACCCCTATATAGGTGGAGTTGTATGAGCAGGCTCAGGAGCTGACAGTTACTTGTAATACCTGTGGGGATGGGAGCTCACTCCAATTGCAGCAGTTTAACCCTTATGTGCTGCTATCAACAGAGACTACAGCATTAAAGTGATTAAACAGAGCTCTTGCCAGGAGCATATCTATAGTAGATGCAGGGGTTGTAATCACACCCGGGCCCTAGAGCCTAGAGGGCCCCAAAAGTCGCTTTGGCCTATATAAAAACACTAACGTTGGGAAAGAATTGCAATAATTGGGGGCTCTTGAGCTTCAATTTATGCCACTGGCTCCTGCCATTCATCATTCCATCAATCCCAGCATACCGCTCAACTTTTGAAGAAAAGAGAAAAGGAGAAACAATGTGACACATTTAGCACAAAACAGCAAATTTTGACCACACCTCCAGCCACACCCCAAGCCACACCCATTTGCCATTCCTTTCTACCCTAGCAGGAGACGTCAGAGGGGCAGTGGTAGTGTTGGACATTCAGCAGATGCCCTAGACTGCAGGGCGTAAACCCAAATCCGGGTCTGTTTTGCTGTGTCTGGGATGGTCGAGACTAGAGGTGAGCGGATCGATTTACAGGACACTGGAGCAAGTCAGTGATACTCTGGATGAGAGGCCTGCAAATGTATTACCTTCTGGTGAGCATCTTCTGTACATCATGCTCATCTCTAGTTGGGACCTATGGATTTATTTTTTGTTTATTCATTGCTGTAGCAGCCAGAATTTTCTTTATATCTTCATAAAAGCTTCACTATGTGACATCTCACACTTTTGTGTATATAAAGCTATGTTCTCATGTTTCATAAAAACTGTGTTTTATGTTTTCTGCAGTGCTATGTGTCGAGCCCCAGGCCCTGGGGTACTCGGGTATCAGGCTTGGTGGGTGCTTGGGATGTCACGGGTGGCAGCGCCTGAGCCCATGGCCTGGGTGACTTTCAAAAAGGGTGTATATACAGGGGATAAGAGTTTGTCATGTGACGCCACCTGTAGTACCTGGTGATGGCTCACCAGCGCCGCCACAGTCCACTGGAGGTGGATGGTAGTGCGGCTGAGATGGCAACGCTCTCTACAGGTAGAGCTGGTCCTCCGGAGCAGCATTGTGTAAAGGGGCAGCTTGGAGTGAAACTTTGGGTTGGAATGGGGAGTGTTGGAGTAGTCTATGAGGGCACCGGGAGCGGAGAGGAATGACGCACACACACTGCAGAAGTCTCTTTTACCTTTTACTGGTAGTGATGCCAGGTCAAGATGTCCAGGGCACTTACAGGTGAGAAAGTGCACAGTAGGTCCCCACAGCAAGTAGGAATAAGGCCTCCTCTGTTACTCCCTACTGTTCCTGAAGTCCAGTCTGCTTGCAGCCAGACCGGCCTCTGTACTTTCCTCTGGTCTGGAGTATCCTACAGGTGCGGATCCCCGATGTCCGGTACATCTCTGGGCGAACTTCCACTAGTTTCTCACTCCTTTTGGCTCTATTCCTTGCCTTCTGTCCCCATTCTCAGGCTTGCGGGACATCAGAAGGGCCACTCAGGGTCACTGGCTCGGACCTAACCGTGGCACCGACCACCAGGACGTCTTCGCAGCTCTCCTAGCGTCTGCACACTCTACCTTACTCCTCCCCTAGCAGTAGTATTTATAGGGGATCTCGCCTAAAGTCAGCAAGTTGGGCTCCCCCTACTGTGCTGGGGTGGAAGATGTTGCATGTAACAGGTACCTGCTGTGGAAACCCAGCTGTGCATTAGGGAAGTCTGTGGCTACCTGTGTGAGCAGGGCGCCACATACCCCCCTAGGTAATTTCAGTACTCCTGGACTGAGCATTTTTCTTTAACAAAAAGAAATAACAATTATTAACAATAATAACAGGTAACATATTTACAAAGTCTCAAAATATAAATATTTACAAACACCACTGAAAAATATTGGAAAAATGAAAAACAGGTAAGTTCATACGGTGCTAGTCCATTCAGTCCATTCACCGCAGGCTTTGAAAAAGAAAAAGAAGTTTGTTGTCACACCAGTTCGGTAACCATGGTCCTTTCAAATTGTAATCTGGGAAAATTGCAAAGGAGAAAGTTCAACAAGTCCTTACAGGTAAAGCCTGTGTAGGCTCAACAGTTCAAAATACACAACAACATCTACTACGGGTGTTTTCGGCGTAGGAGTCCTAGGTACTATGGGGGCCTCTACTCTAAGTGCTGTAGGCCTTCTGGCCCTGGGGCCACCTATTGGCCAAGTGTTTGCTCTCCCTAGACAGCTCCTTACGCCAACTGCACTCACCCTCTTTTGGTGTTGTGTACCTGGCTTTTGGTCTACTCTTCACCTTTTGAACACTACTATTTACATTGTTACTTTACAACTGCTATTTGCATGTTACTTGGTCAGTGTGTTCTACCTTGCATTACTGTGCCCACTCTCCATACCTAGACGGGGGTTGACCTTGTGTGCTTCTTTGTGATCTACGCACTACACGTGTTACTGTCTCAGGTGAGGTTTCTAGTGAAGAGCATGGTGCAGGTATGTCAGGTAAGCATCTGTGTGGCCTTAGTCTCACTACACGGCTAGCAGGTGTACCGATTGCAGCATACTCAGATTATCTGGCAACGGGTATTTCTTCCAGATTCCTTTGTACCTTCTCTTCGGGCTGGTAGAGATTCAGTAAAGGCACTAAGATGACTCTGTCTTGTTGAGGCCAATCTGCTGGAAAATCTCCTAAAATGGTTGAGATTACCTTTTCCCTTGGGTCTTCACTTGGACTTATCTCTTGTACTGGTTCTGACTCTTGTATTGGTTGAGTTGGGGGATTTTGGCTTTCCCATTCAGTTGGTCAATTTTTAATGTGATTTCTTGACACAGTTAGAGTGGTTTTTCCACCGCTCTTGCTAATGAGACACACTTTGCCGTTGTCATAACCGGAGTCTAGTAGAACGTAGGGTTCTTGTTTCCACTGGTCGTCCAATTTGTGTTTTGTTCTCTTCCTCTTTAACACAATACTTCCAGGTGTTATTGGTTCTGGTGGAGCATGTTTGTTGTAGTCCCTTTCTTGCTTTTCACGGGCTTTCTCCAGGTTATCTTCGACACAGGCTTGAATCATATTGTATTGTTTGAGGCAATTTGTGTTCCAGTTAGGTTTGGAATCATCTGCTTTAGGATGGACTACTCTGAGTTTTAAGTCTATGGGTAACTTTCCTGTATGGGCTCTCATCAGGTAAGCTGGTGTACAGTTGGTAGAACTTACTGGAATGTGGTTGTACATATCAACCAAGTCTGGTAGTTTCTCTGGCCATTGGTTTCTTTCCTCCAAGGGTAAGATCTTCAGCATGTCAATGATGATATGGTTCATATTCTCACATAATCCAGTGGCTTGGGGGTGATATGGGGTCGTTCTGACCTTTCTGCACCCATACATGTGGCAGAACTCTTGGAAGATCTCCGCTTTGAAGGCTGATCCTTGATGTGTAAGGACCTGTTCCGGGTATTTCAATGGTCTGCAGAATATGTTCTGGAATGTTTTAGCAGCGGTCGCAGCTGTTAAGTCTTTCACGGTGGCAACCATTAAGAACCTCGAGTAATGGTCTACCATGGTCAACGCGTATGTGTAGCCAGACTTGGAGTCAGTTTTACGTGGTCCAAGGCTACAATTTCCAGAGGTTGCTTCGTCACGATGGGCTGAAGGGGTGCTTTCCGGCTCTGTAAGTCCTTTATTTGCAGGCTGCAGGATTTGCAATTCTTACACCATCTTTCAATGGATATATGCATGCCGACCCAAAAGAACCTATCCCACAGTAGCATCTCTAGCTTCTTCCACCCGATGTGACCAGTCTGGTTGTGATAGGCGTTCAAGACCATCTGGACTTCTGACTTTGGTACGATGATTTGCCAGACCATGTTGTGTGTTCTTGGGTTGATGTACCTTCGACAAAGTTTCTCCAGGTATATGAACAGCTTGCTCCGTTCACTCCACAGATATTGGACTTCAGGCCGGGGGTTTTCAGGCAGCTTTGCTAACTCCTTGGTTATCAGCTGTTTTCCTAAACTGACAGCTGGGTCATTGTCTTGCAGATCCTTCAAACCGAAGTGGGGCAACGGGTTCACAATTTTTGCAGAAGGATCTTGACGTGTTTGCTGGCACTGGGTTACTCTTAACTGATGGAAGGCAGGTAGCTCCACTTCTTCCAGCTCGTCTTCATCGACAGCCCCATCGGTAGGTGAGGCATTCTGGATAAGGCATCCGCGTTTCTTGATGGTGAACTGGTAGTTGGACAATCTGGCCATCCATCTCTGTTCCATGGGTCCCAACTTCGCTGTCTCCAGGTGGGTCAGCGGATTGTTATGGTGTAGGCTGTAAACTTGCTAGAGGCCAGGTAGTGTTTGAACCTCTCTGTGACGGCCCAGACCAAGGCCAGGAATTCCAGCTTGAAGGAACTGTAGTACTCTGGGTTCCTCTCTGTGGGGCACAGCTTTCTACTGGCATAGGCGATCAACCTCTCATGCCACATAGTCTTCCTGCTCTGTAAAATCCTGTCCACCACGGCTTGACATCATTCTGCCTATTGCCGTGTATACAGAAAGAGATCAATCGGTGGTGTGGGTGGAGTTTTACATCGCAACCATATATAGAACTGATACATCCACAGGAAAGAAATCTGAGTTTATGAAAACTATACTAAGCAACTTAGTAAGTGATGCTTTTGTGGAATCAGGGTCTTAACCTCTATATCATTCTGCTCTCAATTTACATAGCAACAATTCTGGTCCCAGATTCCATTTATCCTGCCACTTTCCAAATATGACTTTGCCTTGTGTATAAGGCATCAAAGTCAAAGCTTACTTCAATTCCTCATTGATGTTTGTAAATGTCCTTTTAAATTTATGGCATTGGCATGGTAAAGTTTTTTCATATGATGGCATCATATCAATTTTATCGTATTTTAGGCTATTAGAAATGTTGCATTTCTAGTTCTTTTGAGAAACAAAGATCAGTTACTGATACCCAAAATTATTGAACAAAAATTATTTTTTTTCTGCTATGAAGTAAATAGTAAATCTTGTATAAATTGCTACAGTACAAAAGAGGTCAAAGTAGGGCAAACGTATGATGGATTTAGAAAAGTCAGAGAGATAACACACAATGTCGGAGATTTCATCAGCATCAAATGAGCTCGACCTAAATCCAACAAAGAGACAGTGCTGAAAACAAAAAAAAAGAGTTTTCAGTAGTTCAAAAACAAATAATACAAAGTAGAAACTTATAAAAAAAAGGAGAAATGAAAGTGAGAAATGTTCATTTTATTTAGGTTCAATCACAAGCTACCGTAGGTCAAGAATATGGAGCCATGGATGCCGCCAGTGCCAAATCGCATTGTCACAGTATTGAAGCTGGAGCTCAAGAGAAGCTGCTGAATCTCATTATTATTATTATTATTATTTATTTATATAGCGCCATTAGGTTCCATGGCGCTTTACATGAGGATGAGGGAGACAAGAACAAGTACACTAAATCTAGGCGATCAGGACGTACAGGTACAGGAGGGGCAGGGACCCTGCCCACGAGGGCTCACAGTCTTAAGACAGGGGTGGGGAACCTCAGGCCCCAGGGCCTCATGCAGATTCCTGGTATCCGCAGTGCTCAGGCTGGCAGATGCATTTTGCCGACTGTTTGCCCTTTTAATCCGGCTCTCCAGTGATCTCTATGCCCAAGCCTTCAAAGTGAGGTATATGCTCCCAGCCTCTCCTCTGATGTCTAGGGCTCTAGCAAATCTGGAAAAGCAGATGAGAAGCAACATGACCAATATCACCCACGCCAAAGAGAAGCAGCTCCAGCCACCACAGTAGGGGAGAGTTGATTGTTTAAATATATCGGGTAATTTTCAAGTTGATAATTTTGTGCGGCCCCAGAAGGATGGTAGAAATTTCCAAATGGCCCTCGGCAGAAAGATGGTTCCCTGCACCTGCATTAAGACATTGATATATGATATTAGTGATATCAAATAAAATGTAAAAATAAACTATGGCTACTTGAAAGAAATAAAGAAAAAAAAATGAAAGGTTATCTGTATCATTAAGAAGCTAAGTAGATTTTTTTCCGCTTGCTTTTTTTCAGTCCCACCAAAGACAACATCTGTAAGGATTTTCATGGGTTTCCTCCCACACTCCAAGACATACTGATAGGGAACTTATATTGTAAGCTCCAGTGGGGACAGTGATAATGATGTCTGGAATTAAAAGCACTATATAAGCAAGTAAAATAAAGTAAGACAAAATAGAGTAGCAACCCAAAACCTGTGCAAGGGTTCTATCAAAAAAGTATAGCTGGCACAGGTAGAAGCACCCAAGGGATTTAAATAGAGCGCCAGTTCAATCTATTGGTTGTGAGACCCATACCTCCATAATTAAATTGTGGGAAAAAAACAAAAAGGAGCGCCGTGAGCTGGACCTGGTGGTCTAGGGGTGGAAAATAGTGTGCCAATTTGTCACTCACCTCTTGGGGTTGGTGAGGCTGGATGTGGACGAGGAGGTTCCTGGAGACCACCGCTGTCTAGAGTTTCTCTTCATGGGACTCGATCATGTGACCGTTGATGGGCATAGTGATGTACACATCACCGCAAGTCCTTTAGTTATGATCTGATAGCTGTGCTTGGAGCTGCTCCTACCACTCACCCGAGGAGAGGGATATATGCATAGCAATAGACAGGAAAAACACGGTCTTTGGAACGTTGGGGCAAGAAAGGGTAAGATTAAACTCTGTTTGAAGGCACAAACCTTTTATTTACAATCTTTGTACGCCACAATGCATTTCAATAGCCACAAGCTATCTTCATAAGGTGGATAAGAATCTTATCCCTTCTTTTCCCTTGCCCCTGCTCTCCTAAGACCGTGTTTTTCCTGTCTATTGCAATAGTTTAATTGACTCTTGTAATAGCCAGGCCATCTTCATGGCATTTTGATCTGTCCATCATACTGTCTGGGGGGCAGTTAGTTTTTGACAAATGTGATAACCAACCATATGGGTGAAAAAATGGCCTAGTGCTTTCCTATTGTGATTATCAATTTGTTCCATAGATTGATATGGGACTCCAACCAGTTAAATATTGGTGGAAATTAATAGGTACATCTCACTAATGTCTTTGCCATTTGTAGTCTTTTATGTTTTTAAAGTGTAACCGTTTAAATTTTTATTTAACAATAATGTAAAGCAAGTGATTAGAGTAAACTTTCGAATATACAGTACTTCATAAGAGAAATCTGGAAGAAAATGATTAATAAACCTTTTAGAAGATGTCTCTGTGGCGCCCCTGCGGGTATTAGCCACAGTATAAGATCATAATAGTTGCACTCACTTAGAAAGCCAAGCCACTGCACTATCACCTTTGGCCAGTAGGGGGAGCTCCAGAGACACCAGAGACTTCCCTAGAGATAAAACACTGGTTTGAGGTAAATTTTCAGACAGTTGGAGCCAGGAGCTCAGAGTGACAGGAGCTGCATTGAGTTCCTGAGGACTGGCTGACAATTTCCAGGGCCAAGCCATCGGTCTGAGGAGGAGAAAACTGATAAGAGGAACACTTTCAGAATCGGGTAGCATCATTATCTACCCTAGATAAAAAGCGCAGATACGGATACCGGATCCGTGGCTGCATTAGTTATATACAATACAGCAACCGGAAAAAAACGTGAGGTAACAACAAGCTTCACAGGGCCAGACACAGCAACATACTAAGAGTTCAGCAGTACTCCTGGAGGGGGTAAGCAGAGAGAGACAAAGGACTCAAGTTGCCTGTTGAGTGGGACCCAGAGAGGACAGATTTGGGCCAGCAGCGAGTTCACACACGGCAGCAGGGCCACATAGACAGCGCAAGCAGGAGGTAAAGGACCCGGTGGGGCCTGAGCAACTGAACCCCGATTGCAGACTCCGGAGACGGGACTTGTTGTATTATAGTTTTGTTGAAAGTAAACCAGTTAAACCTCATCTGTGCCTCAGCCTCTGATTTAACAGCTACCATCTATCCAGGATTGGGACCATCACCGCTAAGAGAATTTGCTGTGAATCAAGTAAGTGTCTGTGTCCTTAACATCTCCTCACCATACTTCCATCTTCATCCATCATTAACTTTAACATCACCTGTCCAGGGGACCCTACAGCCCTACCCGGAAAAGGGCTATACCATCTCAGCTGCCTCTCACCATCATCCCCTGGCCAGTACAAGACAGCGGTGGCCATATATAGCCACATTATTCCGGGTGGCGTCACGACAATAACATCTACAAACTTTATAAATTATATAAACTTCTAAATCCCCTGTAAATACCCCCTTTTAGGAGTGTGCCAGCCTGGGGCCACGGCCTGGGTCCAGCCACCAGTGACTCCCCCAAGGAAAGGGACCCTGCGCCGGGTATCCCGGTCCCCTAAGCTGGGCGGCACATCTCTCTTTGGCGTCACGAACAGGATTTACCGTGCCTGGTTAAATCGGGTACTGTGTGCCGTGATTAATGCCGAAAATTGTGAGAAAATCCGAGAAAAAGTGACTTTTTTTTTTTTTTTTTTTTTTTTAATCAAAAAGTGATTTTCCCATTGGAAACCATTGAAATAGACTTTTCCCCATTGACTAACATTGAAACAAAATGGCCGCCAGCCTCTGAGGTAAAATTGCATCATTACTAATTACCTCATAACTGACACAGCACGAGACTGCTATTTGAACTGTGTCATAGCCCTGAGCTCTGATCTGACTGAAAAATTTCAGATTCCGCCATTACTGAGCTCGCGGCGAGCAGAAGCAGTAGGGAAAGTGTCTTTGTGGGCGGCACCAAGCTGAGAGCTCTGACGTCGGCAAAAGGGGAAAACCAATCCTGCTGCATAGAGGAACGATTATACGCCATCCCGACGGAAGCAGAGGACCGGAAGGGTCCGAATTAACTAAGGGGGCGCAACATGTCGCAGCACGGAGACGCCGAAACACCCGGCGACACAAATGCAGCTGAAGCACAAAACAGAGCGCTCGGCAGCACAGCGGCGCAAGGTGCAGCGCCCATTATGCCGATGTTGATGCCATATACCCCAGGTGCTCCATGGCTTCCAGTGTATGAAGGTAAGCCTAATACTTTTGATGATTTTAAAGAAAAACTGCTGGCCTATTTAAACATGTTTCCAATGTCAGAAGCGCAGCGTGTCGGTTTGCTGATGGCACAGTTAAGTGGTAATGCCAAGCGAGAAGTCACAGCATGGTCCGCTGATCTAAAAGACACTGCTGAGCATATTCTAGCTGGATTAAAGGCAGTATTTGAAACTACTGCTGGTAGCAAAGCAAAGACCAAATTCTTCAATTGCAAACAAAAGGCCAATGAGAGTGTGAGAGACTTTGCCCTGAATTTACAGGAGGCCCTTAAAGCGCTTACACTGGCTGAACCAATGTTTAACACTGGCGCTGATAAATTGCTAAAAGATCAATTCATTGAGGGACTATTAACCCCTTCTCATCGAGGGCATGCGAGTATGCTGACTTTCAAGGACCCTGAGGTGACATTTGCCCAGTTAAAGGAGAGCGCTATTCGTCTCCAGCAGGCAGAGACACTTTGGGATCAGGATCCTGAGCCATCCATTACAGAAACCCCTCAACAACAGAGAATGCCAGTGACATCAGTTAAGCCCCTGGAGGCCAGTGCTAATGATGCTTTCCAGCAAAAGCTTGACTCTCTAACAGACATTGTCACCTCAATGGCTAAAACCATGCAGGAAATGAGAGAATCACAGACTACACCCAAGATGGAGTTGGCGAACCGCAGAGAGGATATTCCCTGGATGAGACCCCAGAGATACCCAGCGTGGAGAGGACGACCCAACGACCGTTACCAGCCGGATGGACAGCCTATTTGCCGCCGTTGCCGGAATCCAGGCCACATCGCCCGCAATTGTGATTTAAACAAGGATCCCCTGGGAATGCGGGCCGCTTCGCAGGAGTGAACTTTCAAGGCCCAACATCCTGGCACGATAAGTACGTCGGAGGACGTCCCATTATTCCCATCGTGCTGGACGGTATTCCCATCAATGCCTTGTTGGACACTGGTTCCCAGATTTCATCTATACCACATATCCTTTATAAGAGGTACTGGGCAGATTCAGACATTGATAAAAGACCATCTAATGTTGAGCTAAGTATATATGCTAGTAATGGAAAATTGGTACCACAAGTAGGATTTAGAGAGATGACCATTAAGATTGGTAGAGCAGAATTAAAAAATCAGGGTATCATAATTGTTGATGTTAACCGATGGGAACCTTCTGTATTGATAGGTATGAATGTTTTAGAAAATTGTTTTTCCGAGGTTATTACTATTTTACAGCAATTTGCGGAAACTGCCCAATCCTGCCAGCAGAGAATTCTCTGGAGAGAGATAAAAGCATTGGTGCTGAAGCAACAAGTAGAGGTTGCAGGTGGAGAAATCGGCAGTGTGAGGGTAAGTGACCCAACTCCTATAGTGATACCTCCAAAAACTGAAATGCTGGTATGGTGTAGAGCAGCCATTGGTATTAAAGGACGAGATTACCAAGCCTTGGTAGAGCCTGTGTACACTGATAGTAGACCCACGATATTAACGGCTAGAGGAATAGTCGAGGTACACAGGGGAAGAGTGCCCATACGTCTTTTGAATTGTGGAGAGGAAGAGGTCACTTTACCAAGGTACGCTACAATGGCCAAGCTATACACTGTTGACAACAATGCCATCATAGCCATTGGGCCCTTGAATCCGTCATGTCAGGCGGACGACAATGGTTCAAGTGGAGAATTAGAAGATTGGTGTCAGCAGCTGCATATAGGTACAGATTCAACACCTACCCACCAAAAACAAGGGGTGTACCGACTAGTAGAAGAATATGAACGGGTCTTCAGTAAACACCCATTAGACTTCGGACAGATTAAAGGGGTAGAACATACAATTCCTACCGGTAACCACCCACCAATAAAAGAGAGATATAGACCCATACCGCCCGCTCATTATCAATGTGCTAAAGACATGCTGAGGGAGATGAAACAGGCCGGGGTAATAAGAGACAGTTGTAGCCCCTGGGCAGCCCCTCTGGTAATAGTTAAAAAGAAAGACGGAACCATGAGAATGTGCGTAGACTACCGGCAGATTAATCACATTACCCATAAAGACGCCTACCCCTTACCTAGAATTGAAGAGTCATTAGCTGCTTTAAGATCTGCTAACTATTTTTCCACCTTAGACTTAACAAGTGGGTATTGGCAAGTCCCTGTGGCTGAGAAAGATAAAGAGAAGACAGCGTTTACCACCCCGATGGGTCTCTGTGAATTTAATTGTATGCCGTTCGGACTCTGCAACGCACCCGGTACCTTTCAGCGATTGATGGAATGCTGTCTCGGACACAAGAACTTTGAAGCCGTCCTTCTGTACCTAGATGATGTAATAGTCTACTCAAAGACTTACGAACAACATCTACAAGATCTGGCAGAAGTGTTCGAAGCCTTATCCCGGTATGGTATGAAGATCAAGCCATCAAAATGTCACCTTCTAAAGCCAAAGGTACAATACCTGGGACACGTTGTGAGTTCAGAAGGAGTAGCACCGGATCCCGAGAAAGTAACCGCAATAAGGGATTGGCCAAGACCTACCAGCGTGAAACAGGTGAGGCAATTCCTGGGACTGGTGGGCTACTATCGTAGATTCATCCAAGGGTTCACCAAGCTAGCAGCACCTCTACAAGACATCCTGGTAGGGCAGTCGAAGAAGCCTTCAAACCGCAATCCTCCTTTCCAGTGGAGTGATGAGAGGGAAGATTCCTTTGAAAAGTTAAAGAAGGCATTGACCGGAGAAGAAGTTCTGGCATACCCCGATTACCATCAACCTTTCATCCTTTACACAGATGCCAGTAATGTGGGACTGGGAGCAGTACTATCTCAGAAGCAAGAAGGCAAGGAGAAAGTCATCGCCTTTGCAAGTAGAAAGCTCCGGCCTACTGAAAGAAATCCTGAAAATTACAGCTCCTTCAAGTTAGAACTACTGGCAGTAGTCTGGGCTGTGACTGAGCGTTTCAAACACTACTTGGCAGCTGCAGAATTCACCGTCTATACTGATAACAACCCATTGACCCACCTGGATACAGCCAAGCTAGGTGCGCTGGAACAGCGATGGATAGCCCGGCTGTCTAATTACAACTTCGTGATCAAGTATAGAGCAGGCCGAAAGAATGGAAATGCAGACGCCTTATCCCGGATGCCGCACTTGAGAGACGTGGAAGAAGAACCGGTAGAACTTGAAGAAATTGAACTACCCGCCTTCCATCGTCCCAAGGTAGGACAGTATCAATCCAGTGCCTACCAGAAACATCAACAAGTGAATCTCAACCCATTAGCACACTACAGATGGGCTGACACTCAAGACAGCAATCCAGCTGTGAAGTTGGTGAAAGAACTGCTGACTGAGCAAAGTGCGTATCCCAATGAAAATGCACCGAAAGAGACACATCAACTCTGGAAAGAGAGAGGCAAAATGTTCCTGTACCAAGGAAAGCTGTGCAGAAGATATACCAATCCAAAGACGCATGAGCTAGTATGGCAGATCATTGTGCCTAAACAAGATGTAAAAATGGTCCTAGAAGCTTATCACAATGGTGCTGGTCACTTCGGGTGGAAAAAGCTAGAAGTACTTTTAAGAGAAAGATTCTACTGGGTTGGAATGAGAAGATCAATTGAAGAATGGTGCAGAAACTGTGGTCCGTGCAACCTCAGAAGAAAAGATCTAAAAAACCAAAGAGCACCACTCCAGCCTATAGTTACCAAGCAACCACTTGAGCTCGTAGCAATAGATCACGTGAAATTGACACCAAGCCGGTCCGGCTATGTCTATGCTTTAACCATAGTGGACCATTACTCACGTTTCTTGGTAGTAGTGCCCGTGAAAGATCTCACTGCAAAGACAGCAGCTAAGGCGTTCCAGACATACTTTTGCAGACCCCATGGATATCCGGAACAAGTACTCGCAGACCAAGGCACAGCATTTGAATCAGAGATCTTCAGAGAATTTTGCAATATGTATGGCTGCAAGAAGATCCGTACAACAGCCTATCATCCGCAAATAAATGGCTTATGCGAAAAAATGAACCATATTGTAATCGATCTCTTAAAGACTTTACCAGAGACAGAGAGAAACCTATGGCCAGAGAAATTGCCTGACTTGGTAGACCTCTATAACAATGTCCCGGTAAGCTCCACAAACTGTACCCCAGCTTACCTTATGCGTGCAAGACCTGGCAAGCTACCAATAGATCTAGAAATGGGTATTGTAAAACCTGACGCAGAAGTGCAGGATTCCAACTGGGACTCCCTACGCCAACAACAATATCGCCAAGTGCAAGAATGCGTAGAAAGGAATCTCCAGAAAACTAGAGAAAGACAAGAGCAATACTTCAACCAGAATGCTCTAGCAACCCCATTAAAACCTGGTGATCAAGTGCTCAAGAGAAACCGTCGCACTAATAAACTGGACAATCAGTGGGAATCCGCCCCATATACAGTTTTACCAATGAGAGTGAACAATCCTAAAATGTGTCTTATAAGCAAAGATGGTGGATTAACATCAGTACTAGTGTCAAGAGACAATCTAAAACTATGTCCAGAGACATTGAAAGAAAAAGAAGTCATTCAACCTGAACCAGAAGTTATTCAACCAGTACCGGTTCAACCTGTTAACGAAAAAGAAGAAGATGGAGTATATCACACCTATCTAGGAGACTTTCCTAAAACCTGGCCAACCTACAATGGTGCAGTAGTAGTTCCCATGATGGCCTTCTATCAAACACCAGAGCCTGTAATACCAGAAGTCCCAAGACAGGAAGAACAAATTCCTAGTAATAATAGTCCTGGACACGGTGGAATTGCCAACCCCACAAATGTGGAATTATCCCTAGCAGAACCAGAAGTACTTACTAGGTATACGTCCACTCACACCATCACATTGAGTACACCCAGTACACAAGCGTTACGCAGATCACAGCGTAGTACTCAGGGTCAATTACCAGCAAGATATGCAGACTACCAAATGTAAATAGATATTTCAACCAGAAATATCTGAAAGGAACTTGTTTAGTTGTTAATTAGTAGTTATTAGATGTAACGTTAAAAAAAAAAAGCTCAGTACCTGCAGAGACTATTCTGTATGAACTACTTGCATATTCTTGAACTCTTTTCTTCATTTATCAGCCCGGAGGCGGTAAATTAAAGCTCCGGAAAGACTGTTTTTTGAACATTCTTAAATTATTCATAAACTTTGTTGGAAAAATGGACGCTAATTGCAGTGCCTTTCCTAACAAATAAATAGCCCTCAAGGACAGAGCTGTATTAATGGACGCTATTTGAAGTGACTTTTTACAAGACTCTATTTTTTAAACTTGAGTGGTTTTTGTAACTTTTTATTTTTTTTTAAGACTCTGTAGATATTATCTGTTATATCTTATGTTATTGTCCCACAGTCCCGGAGTACTGTTCTTAACTAAGGGGGAATGTGGCGCCCCTGCGGGTATTAGCCACAGTATAAGATCATAATAGTTGCACTCACTTAGAAAGCCAAGCCACTGCACTATCACCTTTGGCCAGTAGGGGGAGCTCCAGAGACACCAGAGACTTCCCTAGAGATAAAACACTGGTTTGAGGTAAATTTTCAGACAGTTGGAGCCAGGAGCTCAGAGTGACAGGAGCTGCATTGAGTTCCTGAGGACTGGCTGACAATTTCCAGGGCCAAGCCATCGGTCTGAGGAGGAGAAAACTGATAAGAGGAACACTTTCAGAATCGGGTAGCATCATTATCTACCCTAGATAAAAAGCGCAGATACGGATACCGGATCCGTGGCTGCATTAGTTATATACAATACAGCAACCGGAAAAAAACGTGAGGTAACAACAAGCTTCACAGGGCCAGACACAGCAACATACTAAGAGTTCAGCAGTACTCCTGGAGGGGGTAAGCAGAGAGAGACAAAGGACTCAAGTTGCCTGTTGAGTGGGACCCAGAGAGGACAGATTTGGGCCAGCAGCGAGTTCACACACGGCAGCAGGGCCACATAGACAGCGCAAGCAGGAGGTAAAGGACCCGGTGGGGCCTGAGCAACTGAACCCCGATTGCAGACTCCGGAGACGGGACTTGTTGTATTATAGTTTTGTTGAAAGTAAACCAGTTAAACCTCATCTGTGCCTCAGCCTCTGATTTAACAGCTACCATCTATCCAGGATTGGGACCATCACCGCTAAGAGAATTTGCTGTGAATCAAGTAAGTGTCTGTGTCCTTAACATCTCCTCACCATACTTCCATCTTCATCCATCATTAACTTTAACATCACCTGTCCAGGGGACCCTACAGCCCTACCCGGAAAAGGGCTATACCATCTCAGCTGCCTCTCACCATCATCCCCTGGCCAGTACAAGACAGCGGTGGCCATATATAGCCACATTATTCCGGGTGACGTCACGACAATAACATCTACAAACTTTATAAATTATATAAACTTCTAAATCCCCTGTAAATACCCCCTTTTAGGAGTGTGCCAGCCTGGGGCCACGGCCTGGGTCCAGCCACCAGTGACTCCCCCAAGGAAAGGGACCCTGCGCCGGGTATCCCGGTCCCCTAAGCTGGGCGGCACATCTCCATAGGGTGTTTATAAACCTTACATATAAGAGTGAAGGAGTGGGTGGGAGTGGGCCCCGCCCCCTCCACCCTTCAATGGTTATATGTCCGTATTTAGTGTGAAGATGGAGCTTACTGAGAATGAGCTTCAGACAGTCTAGTGGGGACATCTTGTGGAAGTTTTATGAATGGTTTTCTGCCAGAATTCTCTTATGAAGTGTATTTGAAAGTTTATTCAAATCACTTGCTTTACATTATTATTGAATAAAAATTAACTTTCACTATTAACTATTGTACATACCTAGAACACACTATAATAAACTTCTAGATAAGTCATAAATATATGCACTGGTATAAACTTCCTTACACATCTTTTCTATAACACAACTTTTACAGCATTAAAATATCAATGTAATAAAATATGTTACACATACACAACAAACAATAAAATCTCTTTTCTTAGTGTTCAGCTATTCATGATGAATTATTATGTAACAGAAGAATGTAAGAAGTGCCTGAACACTGGAAACCTTTCTCAGTGGGCTACTAATTACTGCTAGCTGGGCTAATTGCAGAACTTACTATTCTTGTCAGCCTGTTTGACGCCTAGAACGTCCGCTGATCTTTAATTGTACAATCCCTCCCTTTCTCTGCTTCTGTATTCATATAACAGTGCCATGTTTGACTTCAGCAATCTTTACTTCCTTGCCACAGCATGAAAGATTAATTTCATGAAAGCCGGAAAAATTATTTATCTGCCAATTAAAAAGCAGGATTCTAGGATTTAGGATAAACCATAAGTATTTTTGCTCTGGAAGTTTTCTGTAAATGTTAGGGCTGTATTTATGATGTTTTTAAATATTTTACCCAAGCTGGATTGGTTGCAACAATATGGAGACAAATAGACGAGAGGTTCACTTTACAGTATATCATAATACCAGTAATCCATGGTGGTAGGGATATTTAAAGGGATTCTTCCATTTCTACGATATCTTAAACTTGTCTAATGGCCACTTTACACGTCCTGATATCGGCGTCCAACTCCGATAAAAAGTCACGTGGTTCGTGCGTTGGTCCCGATATCGGTCGTGCGTTGTATGGTGTCAATGTGCAATGCGACGCAAGAACGATGCCAAACCGATATGGGGGATAAAATGAGCCTGCTCGCCAACTACCCGATATTGGATGGACGATCTGGGCGGATCGTGCTGTGTGAAAGCCCAACCCCAACTTGGAGACCAACTTCCCCTATTCTCTCCCATGTTAAATGGTCGTTCCTGGGTCGGTCGCACAAGGGGGCGTAGACATCGCAGTGGTGTTGCCTGCCGATATTGCGCTGTGTAACAGCTCCTATGCGATGTTGAATTTTTGCCAAAAAAATGTGCGCACCTGTGCCTTTGTATCCAACATCGGAACAATGTTGGGACGTGTAAAGTGGCAATAATAGATAGACATCTAACACCAGAATGGTGGTCCTTTTACCCTCATCCTATTATCATGAGAAATAAAAAGCTGATGAAGCTAATTGCGAAACGTGCGTCAGTTGCATTGTACCTGATTAGTGAGTCTCTGCTTTATGCTGCTGTGCACTTTACAACTCTTTTCTGTATTTTATCTAAACAGATTATTTTATCTATTCTCATTTTGGGGGCACACTCTTTATTTAATAGGCTACCTTATTGTTACCACGACCTCTACTGCCACTGACCATACCAAGCATCATGTCCTTCTCAAGGGAATTTACTCTCATCACATGGTCGAAGTAAGACAGTTTCTGTTTTATGACTTTTCCTACAAGGGACATTTATTTTATTCTATTACTCATGCTCATGGGCTTGTACCCTTGCTCTTTAGTGCATATATAGGTTTATAGTATCAATAGAAGTCTGAATAGTAGACCCAGTAATGAAGTCTATAGAAGTGACAGAAACAGTTAACCAAGAGACGTCACAGTTAACCCACAGACTTTTCTTTTGTAAATCTGTAGAACCAGAATACAATTTTTTCACACATCTCTTCATAGAATCTTCTCCTGGAAGTGGAAAAAGTCCATTGGCGTTTTATCTACCCTCAATTTGGACACCAGCATCAAAATAGCTGGATACTGGCAAAGAAAAAGTACCACTCCATTCTCCAGAGACATCCTAAACCCTCTGAATACTTATTGAGAATGATTTGCAATACAGAAGGGTATGCCTAAAACAATGATCAAAGTTTTGCAACAAATTGATAGAATTCCAAAGAAGAACGGTAAATGACAGCCACTATTCCGGCTGTGGTCGCCTAAGTTCAACCCAATTAAACATTTATAGAAAATGTGAAGAGTAAGGAAGTTACACCTTCATTAACATCCCATGATACATTATGAAACCGTGTAGGAAAAATGAGATTATGAAATAATCAGAGCAAAATAAAAATGAGCTGCAAAGAAAAAGTGGAAGTGTGGCTCCATCAGCAGCTGTACAAACGTATATACTGGTTGTGGGTACCACACCCGAGCCAGGTGAGCAGTGAATATCACCACTGTTATATTTCATTATTTTAGGAGATAAGACCCTATTGCGCCATTGTTTGCCCTCAATAGGAAACTGCAAAGAAAATTGTTACAAAAGTGGAATAAAAAAATCCCACAATCAACTTTTCTGGGCCCTAACAATGGAGACTGACCTTACTAACACTTGTGAATGAGTGGTTCATTATAAAGAGCTCGCTGATATCGCCGCAGTCCTGTAATGAGATGTTGGAACAAACCACTTCTTGAAATTTCTTCCCTCCTAACTATTCTACAATCAATTGAGTGGTATTTTTGAACCATTGAAGCATTTAGGAATGACAACAACACAGCCACAATGTGCCAGACCACATATACAGTGTTGGCCAAAAGTATTAACACCCCTGCAATTCTGTCAGATAATACTCAGTTTCTTCCTGAAAATGATTGCAATCACAAATATTTTGGTATTATTATCTTTATTTAATGTGTTTTCAATGAAAAAACACAAAAGAGAGTGAAGCAAAAAGCAAAACATTGATCATTTCACACAAAACTCCAAAAATGGGCCAGCAAAAATGGGCCAGACAAAAGTATTGGCACCCTCAGCCTAATACTTGGTTGCACGACCTTTAGCCAAAATAACTGCGATCAACCGCTTCCGGTAACCATCAATGAGTTTCTTACAATGCTCTGCTGGAATTTTAGACCATTCTTCTTTGGCAAACTGCTCCAGGTCCCTGATATTTGAAGGGTGCCTTCTCCAAACAGCCATTTTTAGATCTCTCCACAGGTGTTCTATGGGATTCAGGTCTGGACTCATTGTTGGCCCCCTTAGAAGTCTCCAGTGCTTTCTCTCAAACCATTTTCTAGTGCTTTTTGAAGTGTGTTTTGGGTCATTGTCCTGCTGGAAGACCCATGACCTCTGAGGGAGACCCAGCTTTCTCACACTGGGCCCTACATTATGCTGCAAAATTTGTTGGTAGTCTTCAGACTTCATAATGCCATGCACACGGTCAAGCAGTCCAGTGCCAGAGGCAGCAAAGCAACCCCAAAACATCAGGGAACCTCCGCCATGTTTGACTGTAGGGACCGTGTTCTTTGCTTTGAATGCCTCTTTTTTTCTCCTTTAAACTCTATGTGGATGCCTTTGCCCAAAAAGAGAGAACATTCTTCCAAAACGTTTTAGGCTTTCTCAGGTATGTTTTGACAAACTCCAGCCTGGCTTTTTGATGTCTCGGAGTAAGAAGTGGGGTCTTCCTGGGTCTCCTACCATACAGTCCCTTTTCATTCAGACACCGATGGATAGTACGGGTTGACACTGTTGTACCCTCGGACTGCAGGGCAGCTTGAACTTGTTTGGATGTTAGTCGAGGTTCTTTATCCACCATCCACACAATCTTGCGTTGAAATCTCTAATCAATTTTTCTTTTCCGTCCACATCTAGGGAAGTTAGCCACAGTGCCATGGGCTTTAAACTTCTTGACTTCTTCAAATATCAGGGACCTGGAGCAGTTTGCCAAAGAAGAATGGTCTAAAATTCCAGCAGAGCATTGTAAGAAACTCATTGATGGTTACCGGAAGCAGTTGATCGCAGTTATTGTGGCTAAGGGTTGTGCAACCAAGTATTAGGCTGAGGGTGCCAATACTTTTGTCTGGTCCATTTTTGGAGTTTTGTGTGAAATGATCAATGTTTTGCTTTTTGCTTCATTCTCTTTTGTGTTTTTTCATTGAAGACAAATTAAATGAAGATAATAATACCAAAGAATTTGTGCTTGCAATCATTTTCAGGAAGAAACTGAGTATTATCTGACAGAATTGCAGGGGTGTCAATACTTTTGGCCAACACTGTATATTGGTCCAGCCTGATTGGGCCCCAGCACACAAAACACTATCCATAAAGGTATGGTTCAGGATGTTTAGATGGAAAAACTTGAGTGTCTCACACAGAGCTCTGATCAAAACATCACCAAACACATTTGGGATGAAATAAAAGAGAGATTATGATGTAGGCCCTCTCATCCAACATCAATGTCTGACTGTAAGGCTGGGTGATGGTGAAATGGCCAGCTACTAGCCAGCAAGTGCACCGTGTTGGTCACACTTTGTCTGATCATAATAAGGAGGACTTCACAGGTGGCCAAACAGCACAGTGGCTGGTCACCGGACACACAAGTAGTAAATAATTCAAGCACACCAGAACCAAAAACATAGTGCAAACCACAATAACTAAGGCAACTAAGGTTAAACAAATAACAGAGATTAAAACATCAATCACCCCAGAAGCACAGGAAAACTAATCTCTAACAACAAACAGAACTGAAATAATCAGCAAAAAACAGAATGCAGCAGGTTTTTAATCTTTCTTCCAGCAGTCACCTGACCATTCTGGGGCAACATCTAGTCTTCACCTCCAGACCACACTGAGGAGAAAGGAATGAATGGATCCTTCCACCACCTGGCCACCCCAGAAGGTACAGTATACTGTGCCTGCTGGCAACAGCTAACATCAGGGGACCCAGTGTCCCAAGGTCTCAGAACATCATAATTGCTGGGCGCAGTGATGCCACACCTCCCAGCAATACTAGGAGTGCATCTCCTAGAAAGCAATAATCGGACTGAGCAAACATCTGCGCAAGATCTACACCCAGCGGTGACTACCCACCCCTCATGGCCAGTGGAGGTCAATAGGTGACTTGCCAGGAGCACCAGGGACCTGCTCAGGTAGAGACCTACACGTTATGACACTGACATTATAAATGTTCTTTTGGATGAAGGGGCAAAAACTCTTACAAACAAACTCTACAATCTTGTAGAAAGTAAAGTGGAAACTGTTATAGCTGTAAAAGAAGAGACCATCTCCATATTAACGCCTATGGATAAAGAATGGGACGTCATAATAACTCCAGTAAATTAATATGTAGGTGTCCAAAACTTTTGTTCAAGTAATGTACATACATAGAAATTAATTTCAAAATTTCTTACTATTGGAGATAGAAGTGATGAGAAGACTTTTTAAATTAGTCAGCTTTGCTGAAATTGTTAAAAGTAAATACATTTACATGAATAAATTTGTGCAACTCTCAATACCAAAATGCTTCCAATTACTCAGAAGATACAAGTGGGAGACATGAGACGAGGAAGAGAGAACCCTGCTTGCCATAAAACATTACACTTTATAGACAAGAGAGACCTCGCTGACCATAAGAGCTTATTCTCTACGGAAGAAAGAGACTTAGGCCGGAGTCACATTTGTGTGAGACACATGCGAGTCTCGCATTGCATCACACGGGATGACCACCCGCTCTCCGGACAGGAGTTTGACAGCTGCATGAATTTCTGTGCAGCTGCACACTCCTGTCTGGAAAGCAGCGTTCGTGCCGGGTGATGCGGTGCAAGACTCGAAAGAGTCTCTTGCAAGTGTTACTCGGGCCTTACCAGTGACTTAGGAGATGGAAAATGATTCTTCGATACAAACTTTACTCCATCATGAACCATTGATTTTGGTGCCCCAGGTACTGACCTCCACTGCACAAGGTGTGATAATGTGAAGGCTGTCATAGCTGCAGGACATTATGAGGAGGCCAGCTCTCTGATGTTTCAAGTGTGTAGGATAAGGTGCCAGGGAAGTTAGGTTTTTTTTGGGGGGAACTGCAATTAGAATCTCAAAATGTTCAAATTTACCTGAAGCTGTGAATTTCAGGAAATATGACCCGATCCTCAACAAATCGATCGTCTCATCTTTAATTAGCACTTTAATTTGGATAATGCATTTAGGCTGGAATGAACTTCACAAGTTTTTGTAAAATCTTAAACTATATTCTCTCAACATGATTTCAGAATATATCGTTTGAAGTCAGTGAATGTTTTACTTTCAGACTTCTTCAATTCTTCATAAATGATTAATCAGGTTGAAATTAGGTGGAAGGAATGCGCGTGTATTATTTACTGTAATTGATTTAATAAAAGTGTTAATGAAACAAAATGATTACAAGCAGCAAATCCATCTATCAGATGTGCTTTATGATATAATATATGCACATACAATATCCTCAGTTATTGTAATTAATATCCCACACATACCAGCTACTGACAATATTGAATATGCAATTTATTCCACATGTAGCCTGTGGGGTTTCTTAAATATATCTAGCCTGATGTGCTTTTCCTGCTGTTTGTAGTAGAGTCTTTTCTGCATGGCCAATCCTTATTGGGGTTTCAAAGAGACTGCTCGTACAAATGTCACATCATCAGCAAATAACCACTTCTGAAGAATAGGCACGAGAAATCTTCAAAGAACGTAACATCTACCAAATGTAATAGTTGGGCCAGAGTTAATATAAAAATGTGGTCTGGTTGATTATTTGATTAGATGTTGATGTACAAAGACTAGTATATGTTGTATTATGTCGGCTCAATAGATACTTTAATCATCATTGCTTGGAAACCTAGGATAAGTTATGTGATGTGTTACTGTAAAGATGTGGGCATAATCCATTTCACATACAGTTGGGTCCAGCAATATTTAAACAGTGACACAAGTTTTGGATGTTTTGGTTTCTTAACCCTATCCCAACATTTGACTTGCGTTTACGAATTCCTGTAAAATTAAGTATATGTAGGTCATGGCAATCACGTGGGCACATGAGCTATGCCAGCATGATTGCCACCAGGAACTTGGTGTAAGTGATAGCTGTGACAGCCTGAGCTTGGCTAAGGATTGTCCCCATGCTGCACCTGGCTGTTCAAACTTTCCTTCATGATCAGGACACTCGTGACGTGATCACAAGGGCCTTATCATTGCCACGTCAACCAAAGGTCATCTTAATGATCTCTGGGTCAGCCAGCTACGGCATGCCTATTAGATCATGTAAGGAGCATGGTCTAAGAGGCTTCTGTTAATGCAACACTTACAGGAGCCTCATCACACATCTAGATAGGTTCTTTAATGAGTCAAGTTTCCAAAATGGGGTCACTTGTGGGGGTCTCCACTATATAGCACATCAGGGGCTTTGGAAATGTGACATGGCATCTGGTAAAAAATTCAGACAATTTTGACTTACAAAGGTCAAATGGTGCGCCTTCTCCTCTGAGTCCTGCTATGCACCCAAACATTTGTTTTTCACCACATACTAGATATCGGTGTACAACACAAATTGTACAATGCATTCTCCCATTACTCTTCTGAAATTGTATTATTTGGGGCTACTGTAATATTTTTGTGGGAAAAAGTAAAATTTTAATTTTTGCTTTAGTTCCTGTGAACCATCTGAAGGGTTAATAAACTTCTTGAATGTGGTTTTGAGCAGTCTGAGGGGTGCACTTTTGAGAATAGTGTCAGTTTAGGGTATTTTCTGTCACATAGGTCTGTCGAAGTCACTTGAAATGTGATGTGGTCTCTAAAAAAAAATGGTTTCCTAAATGTAGTTAGAAAAATGAGAAATTTTAAACCTTTAAACCCTTCTAACTCCCTAACAAAAAAAATAATGTTTCAAACATTGTGCTGATGTGAAGTGGGCATATAAAAATGAGCAAACATCTAGAGAGCTTAACACTTTAAATTGATGAGTGTCAACATTGGAAACTGTCTCCGGTGTCAAGCACAAAGTGGAAGAGGAGCTTCCAGGATTCAGGACCACAATAATATCTGAAGATTGGGGCATCTGTGATATTATAAGTACAATTGTAGGTTCAATATTTTACTTTTTTAGGAAGCCGTGTAAAACATATATTTTTACATTGAAAAAATATAAGTTTCCTTTAAAATTACAATATATATAACAATCTTAAGACATCAACAATTAAAATATTTATGGGATTTACTTTTTATTTTCAGAAATTAACCTATAGCTATGTACAGTAAAACATCTATAAAAGAATTAATCTGAAAAGACTATTTTTATCTACATTGGATTTTCAGATTCCTCATTCAGTAGAGCGGCTACTTTAAGCGGACGCCCCTCCGCAGGACATTCAATCCTCGCAATATTGCACAATTGTCTTAAAGAAGTTTTCACTGTATAGAGTTTTGTACAGTAAAGAACTTTGAAGACATACAGTACAAATGAGCGAATTGATTTGCCGGACCATGGTGCAGGCACTAAAGCATTAATGTCCATCCAAAATAAGGAAAAAATAGCCGCACTCATCGCTGTTAATCCAAAGTGTACATATCCAGTTCTGGATTATAAAGCAGGGGAGGGGGTTCAGGGACGGCAGGACAACGGCTTGCCGTTTCGCGGTTATTTACCGCTTCAACGGGTCCTCAATAGCGTCTGACGTCACATCCTGGGCTTTATTAGTCTGGCCCCTGACGTCACAAAGATAGAATTTTTATTAAGTGATTCCCCTTTCCATCTTTTTTTCTGCCTTTTTCTGCCTCTATTATAGAAAAAGATGGTGGGTTTAATAGAAGAATTACGGTAACTTACCAGCCTACACCATTAAATAAGGTATCGAGGTGAGATGAGATACATAATAATAGGAGTACTATGATAATATGCTCCTCTATTTCAGTATTTATGGTAGAGAAGGGCATTTAACATACTAATCCGGGCCGAGTTAGTGCAAGAAATAGAGAATGTTAATACATAAGTACTTGAAAATAGACAGCTGAATAAAGCATTTCGTTTTAAGATATATTTATGATTGTTATAATTACACATGTATGTCTTTTTTGTCAATAAGCAGTAGTGACGTCAGGGGCCAGACTAATAAAGCCCAGGATGTGACGTCAGATGCTATTGAGGACCCGTTGAAGCGGTAAATAACCACGAAACGGCAAGCCGTTGTCCTGCTGTCCCTGCACCCCCCTCCCCTGCTTTATAATCCAGAACTGGATATGTACACTTTGGATTAAAGGATTGAAGATCACAACAGCGGTGAGTGTGGCTATTTTTTCCTTATTTCCTTATTTTGGATGGATCATCCATGTGTATCCAGCATGAACTGGATGCACCTGCATCCATTTCCGGCCAATGGGGCCACAGGCACTTGCGGGTGCATCCAGTTCTTCCTGTTTGCCCCGGATCTGGATGTCACTGGTTTTTGCAGTAGACTAAAACCACATTTTGTCCCGATTTTGGTCTCTGTCACAAAAAATGGAAACACCTGGATCCAGGGCACTCAGGGTTGAATTAAAATGTGTCCCTATGATTCAACAGGATCTGGAGTCTGTTGTCAGGGTTTTTGGTCTGCGCATGTTCAGAACTCAGTTCTAAATGACACGCTCTCTAGGGTGCATGTCATTTGTCCCCAAATCTGGTGGAAGAAGGTACACAGCTGGAAGCTCCCACATCAGTATTATCACTGATCCATAATACGGATCAGGGCAGGTGCATCTGTTTTTAGACTTCTGGGAGGGCCGGGGGAATCCAGGTTTTACCTGCATCCCCCTGGATTAAAAAAAACGCCAGTGTGAAACCAGCTGGTCTGCGAACTGCCGGTTTACACCTGCCAGAATCTGGAAGTGCAACATTATGCGTGCATAAAGCCAAAATGATGATGTTGTGCTTGGGTTACAAGATTTCCAATGATTCACAAGGTTTCCATCTGACGACCATGGGCTACTGACAAGGCTGTTGGACAAGGGTTCTTCAAATCAATTCGTTCATATCTATGGTTGTACTTTTCAATACAATACAAATCAAATAGTATACACGCCATATAATACTAAGTACAAAATGGCTATACTTAATCAGGGTTTGGCTCCCTTCTCCAAGGGCAGCCACAAGGTCTTCGTCTATGGTATGTATGCACCCTGTGACACACAATATACTTTTGAAATAAAGAAATATAGCAGAATGTCTACTACAATAGATAGGACTATTTACTTTCCTTTACCCCATAAACGCACTAAAAACTAGAATTCAGCCATGTGACATAAGATCAATTTCAGAAGCAGTCGTACCGATGAGAGAATTTATGAAGGTGAAAAGGTTACATACATTCTCCATATCAGTCTCCAGCAATCTATTTCAGACCCTAATTGCTTCATGATTTGACAATTGCAGTTCTATCATTCCATCATGGCAATCTCACAGTCCTGTGTGTTCTATAATTATTAATCCTTATAATTACATAACCTGTACAGTTTATCCCATCTACAGCTTTACAATATTGCAATCTTAATTATTGAGCTTATTTTATAAAACTCAAATCCCCAGCTAATTAGTGCAACCTAAAGATGCCAATATTATAGATCATTGGTAAAATAGAACAATTTAATAAATAAGACATTTTAAAGGGTCTGTATCTATGGCAACAAATAGATCCCAGACGATGGATACAAATCGTAATACCATGATGCTGAGTTAATAGAATAATCATAAAGTAATGTGCTTAGAAAAGTTTGGATCTATCTAGCAGAAAGGATATTTATGGCTGAAATGTATCAGAAATGGACTGAGAATTAGTCTAGAGAAAACATGGAAAAAGAAAACGTAGAAGCAAATATTGATATCCTAAGCTCCTAACAAGATGTTTTTTCTATTTATGCATTGGTTAGGGTTTTCTTTTACAGAATTGTGGAACTCTGGTCCTATACAGGTGCATCTCAATGAATTAGAATATCATCAAAAAGTTAATTTGTTTCAAATAATTCAATACAAATAGTGAAACGCACATTTTATATAGAGTCATTACAAACAGAGGGATCTATTTCAAGTGTTTATTTATGTAAATGTTGATGATTATGGCTTACAGTTAATGAAAATTAAAGTAGGGAGGATGAAGGGTTAAAAATCGCACTGCTGTATTCCACGAGACATCAAAGGGTGAATATAATATTGATTTATTAGTCAACGCGTTTCAGGACTCCCTGAAACGCCCTGAAACATGGCAATATGATATTGATTTGTCCTGAGAAAGTGGCCAGGGAAACACGAGTTGACTAATTAATTAATATTATATTCACCCTGTGATGTCTCATAGAACATGGCAGTGCAGTTTTTAACCCTTCATCCTCCCTACTTTATATGCACCACACTTGGGACTGCAGCAGGTGTGATATGCTTTTATAGTACTTCTCCCTCGTCTCCTATTCGCACAACCGCATACAGGATTTCTCCCGTGCTTCACCTATACTCTGGAACTCTCTGCCCCAACATATCAGACATTCTCCTACCCTGGGAACCTTCAAAAGAAGCCTGAAGACCCACCTGTTCCGCCAAGCCTACCACCTGCAATAAGACCCGGTCCACCACACCGCCTCATGACTGGAACTTCCCCCTCCCACTGAATCCCCACCTGCCCCTCGTAGACTGTGAGCCGTTGTGGACAGGACTTCTCCCCTCTTGTTTCTGTACAACCGAATTGTCAACATTTATTGTTACCTGTATTGTTACTATGTTACTTGTCCTAGTCTGCCCTTTTAGCATGTAAAGCGCCATGGAATATAATGGCGCTATATAAATAAATAATAATAATAATAATAAATAGTAGTTGTGACTCTCACAACCACACAAGGTAAAGCCTCTGATACCTCTTTAGTTAATATTTTATCTCTCAGACCCTTCATCCTACCTACTTTAATTTCTGAGATAATGACCATTGGGCTTTCATTGGCTGTAAGCCGTAACAATCAACATTAACAGAAATAAACACTTGAAATAGATCACTCTGTCTGTAATGACTACACTTTATGTATTGAATTACTGAAATAAATTAACTTTTTGATGATATTCTAATTCATTGAGATGCACCTGTGTATGTTTTCTATAAAATGGACCTCCATTATTAAAAAAAGTGGCCCAATTTAATTTATGAGGATTAATTTAACACTTATTTGGGGGCAAAATTGAAAACTACATTTGTAACATTTTTATCAAACCAATATGCCCATTTCCCCTTCTCGCAGGTATCTTTTCTTCCCCATTTCCTGCCCTTGCTGTTCCGGTTGTGCTGGAACTCACTCTGTCCGAGTCACATCTGCGCCCAATCTTTTTAAAGTCTTCCTTTAATACATGTTGAATGGCCTTTTATAATACATAAAGGAGAGGCTGTTTTATCTCTCCATTACAGGACAATAAAAAATTTAGTTTTGCTTGAGTTTTTAATGAGCTACAAGTACAGACCCATGAATAGTAACTTAACTTAAAACTGAGGAGATCAAAAAAGAGAGGCAGCCCTCTGCAGAATTGTAGAAGTCAAGTGAAAAATTATAATAAAATCTTATTTCCAACCTGCAGTCTGTTTCAAGCATGAAGATATGATAGCTAATACATATATTTATATGATAGACACTACATATATTTATAGATGCGATGAGAACGTCTAAGTATTGATACATAGTTATCATAAATTGTGAAAAAGTTGCATTATTTAATTTTAAATAAATACAACACAAACAATACACAGTGCACCAGTCTTACTTGCAAAATTCATCAATAGTTCATAATGTGCTAACAATAGTTTATACTTAAAAGAATTCAACCACCAGGTTTTAACCACCTGTAAATCAATGTAACAGATGATTCACGTGTGCAGCATGACATCACTATGTTTTTTGTTATATTCCTACCCTGTGGTCTTGCCTTTCTGCTGTAAGCAAAACCCCCAGTATGAGTCTGGATAAGAGGGAGAAGGGGGCTCCTTAGCATTGCCCAGGGATTGGAACCATAACCAGTGCAATTCAAAGAAAATCCTGAAAACCTACACTGTTTGTGGCCCTTAAGGACTGGAGTTCCCCACTCCTGCCCTAAGCGATTGAGTCCTGGCGCTTGAAGAGGCAGGACCCTAGGCAAATGAAAGACGCTTCAGTGTGGAGACCTGGACTATCTTGGGACATCCGTACAATGCAGATACACTATGCTAGCATGTGCCTGCAGTCTGCACTTAGTAGAAGTGATTAATCCACCCCAAGAGATGACTTCTCTGGAGGATGTGATCTTCCTCACCACTCCAGGCATTAAAGCTGCTTCACCAGAACTAGAGTAGCTTGAGAGATGTCTACATATACATATGTGAGCATGACCACGCTCCCCACATTGGGCCTGATACGCAGCAAGGTCAGAATCCACTACTATACCCCTATGCCTGAAGAGGTCCCAAAGGAGCTCAGGGTCAGGAGGTCAGCTGTTCCATATTTTATCCGGGACTATAATAGGTTAGAGTCGGGATCGTGCAGCATGCCTTGCTCTATTAAATCTGCAACAGGTACTTCAGCCGGTGGATTGGCAAATTGAGGAGGAGGTGGAGGAGGATGAGGAAGGCGTAGTAGTGGCACAAGCCCCTGTTTCCCTGCCTTGTGTAGCACCCCTGCCCGAGACCTTCGACTGAGAGTATCCTTATAGGTATGAGCTACCCTGGTCTATTTCATTTCTGGAAGAAAGTAGGCTCTCAGATGTCAGCACCCAAGAGTGGTTGCAGGGGTCTAAGTGTAATGCCTTTGAGGAGATATGTACCCAGGGCCAGGTGGCAACCTTCTTCCAGGAGAGGGGGTTTCGGTTCATAGCACCTCTCACAAGTCCAGTCTTCAGCTATGTAAAACGGTCCATCCTGCTTTCACAACACCGCACCCACTATGCTGGGGATGTGGTCGCCTTTATTAAGGTGAACAGCAGCAAGGGGTGGTACGCGGTAGGCATAAGTCGGGTCACCACCAGAGAAATTCCAAGACTGGCAGCAGGAGGCTGACATTGAGAAGATGGAGTGTCGAATGCAGGCCAGGCATGATCTTGTTAGCCAGCTAGTTGCAAAGAAACCCACAGGGGCCAGAGATCCTGCAGTGCCTGTCAGGGTTGCCTGAGTTCCTCCTGTGTCTCTTATAGGGGGTGGCTGTCCCATATATCCTCTATCATCTTCTCCAGCAGTGACTATGATGAGGTGTACTGGGAGCCAGGTGGTGGCAGAGAAAACCCTTGGAGTAGCCCCTCAACCCCCCAAGATCATCTGGCAGTGGACTGCAGTGTTCAGCCCATATCCATCCCATCAACCCTGAGCAGCCTTCAGATACCTGGAACATTTAATTTACTGCCCGAAAAAAGGCCTGTTGTTGGGTCACTGACCTATCCTGGAGTTGCCCTGTTGAGTAGATAAGGATTGTTTGGCGTTCTGAGAAGAGCGGGGCCTTTTTTTTGTTAATTTTATTTTCCTCTTCCCAAGTTTATTACTGATTGCGCTTACCCCTGCTGGAGTAGCAGGACTGCAGCCTTTGGGCTATAGCTCAATGCCCTTATCGGACTTTACCCTTAATGAACTTTGCCCCATTATCTTGATGGCATGTACCTCAATTAAATGAATTCTGCTGAATCTTGTGGGACTTACATAAATATACACAGTATATAAGTATATAAGTATGTGTGTCTTTTAGACTTATTATAGTCTTTGCAAGGTGCTTATTTTAAAATCATCAGTGTTTATGAATTATAAATATGAAAATATGAAAATTACATCATGTACCAACATGTATTTTTTTGTTGGTACAAAAGTTGATACAGTAAAGCTTTTTTTATTTCACTCCTTGTGTGCTGGACTGTTTCTGAAAACTAAGAGATTCTTTGATACTGCCTTAAAGCTGCTGTTGAACAAGCCATAGGTCTCTGACCTGAAGGTGTAAGGTATGGAAATGCAAGACACTACACACACTCCTGTAGAAAAGGGTTCGGAAATTCCTTTTCTTGAGGGCCGCAAACATTACATGTTTTCAGGATTTGCTTAGCATTGCACAAGGTGTTGGAATCATCAACTCTGCAAGTGATTAAATTACCACCTGTACAATGCTAAGGAAATCTTGAAAACTTGAACTGTTTTTAGCCCTTAAGGACTGTAGTTGCCCACCCCTGCGGCTCAGCCTGGACCCTTTTAGGCCTTGTGGCCATGGTGCATTTGAAAGTTTTTTATGTAGATTTTGACAATTTGGTGCATATTTTTTTTCTGTCTCAAAATCTGCATCAAATTTCCAAGTAAAAGAAAACAATGTTGGCACAGCACTTCTGAACTCTCATAGACTTTGCTGCATTCAGGATAGACATGCAGATTGTAATGCAGATTTTCAAAATCTGTGTCAAAAAAGCATCAAACACCACACCATGGACACAGGGCCTTACAAGAATATGGAAGGATCACAGGCACTGGTGACAGTGAGACAAGTGGTGCCATCACAAACATTACAGCAGTTCAGACTTGAGGAGTCACACAGGGGCTATTCTGCAAGTTTGAACTGGACTGCACTCCCTGAGGCCACCACTCCTCACATGTGCTGACTCACAATACTGGTGAGAGATACCCGCTACAGCTTGCGTGATATCGCAGCTCTCGCAAGACAGCTAGTGCTGACACCACTGAGGTTATCTCAGGCCACACAGCAGGATTACCTGCTGTATAGTAACATAGTGACATAGTTTTTAAGGTTGAAGGAAGACTTTAAGTCTTTCTAGTTCAACCCATAGCCTACAAATATGTGTAAGTGGGTTAAGAACTGGCTTAGTGATAGGAAACAAAGGGTGGTCATTAATGGAACACACTCAGAATGGGTCACAGTTAACAGTGGGGTACCACAGGGGTCAGTGTTGGGCCCACTTCTTTTAAATATATTTATTATTGACCTTGTAGGGGGCATACAGAGAAGAATCTCAATATTTGCAGATGATACTAAAATCTTCAGGGTAATCAATACAGATGAGGACAATTTTATATTACAGGAGGATTTATGTAAACTAGAAGCTTGGGCTGATAAATGGCAAATGAGCTTTAATGGGGATAAATGTAAGGTCATGCACTTGGGCAGAGGAAACAAAAGGTATAATTATGTGCTTAATTGTAAAACACTGGGAAAAACTAGCACTGAAAAAGACCTAGGTGTATGGGTAGATGACAAACTCACATTTAGTGGCCAGTGTCAGGCAGCTGCTGCAAAGGCAAATAAAATAATGGGATGCATTAAAAGAGGCATAGATGCTCATGAGGAGAATATAATTTTACCTCTATACAAGACCAAGGTTATTAGAGGACTGAGGGGTCTGCAATACCAACACAGGTTATTAAACTTCGGGTTATTTAGCTTGGAAAAACGAAGGCTTAGGGGTGATATTATAATAATGTATAAATATATGAGGGGACAGTACAGAGACCTTTCTAATGATCTCTTTACTCTTAGGCCTGAGACAGGGACAAGGGGACATCCTCTACAACTGGAGGAAAGAAGGTTTAAACATAATCACAGACGTGGATTCTTTATTGTAAGAGCAGTGAGACTATGGAACTCTCTGCCACATGATGTGGTAATGAGGGAGTCACTACTAACATTTAAGAAGGGCCTGGATGCCTTTCTTGAAAACTATAATATTACCAGTTATATATACTAGATTCTTTGATAGGGTGTTGATCCAGAGAATTAGTCTGATTGCCATATCTGGAGTCAGGAAGGAATTTTTTTCCCCCAATGTGGAGCTAGTGTTGCCACGTGGGTTTTTTTTGCCTTCCTCTGGATCAACATGTTAGGACTCAGGCGCACACATCGGGGTTTGGCTAGGGGGACTCTGGGGGGGCTGGGGCGGTGGCCCTGGGCGGCCTCTCCCTGTCTGGGCGGGGCTGTCAGCTCATTGTGTTTTTGTGCAGCTCCGGGCTCCGGGGATACCCACAGTGTAAGATGAGACAACCTCGGGGAAGTCACGGTATGTTACACTGCCAGGAATCATGCAGTGCCTGCTGTCCCACCATATCAGGGATGCAATCACTAATCTTGCCCCCTTTATGCTGGGTCTACTTCAGCATTTATTTGGGTTTCCTTTTTATGCTTTTTCCCAATTACTTTTTACATACTTTTTGGGAGGTTGAATGGGAGACTTTAAAAAGATGGACTTAAATTAAAAAATGAGAGTAATGTCTTGGGGTTAATTTATTGATATAGTTATTTGTGTCCTTACTGACTTGGTTAGCAATATCAGGTATCTCGTTGATACCTCGGCATTACTAACCTCAGGGCTTCATGTCAGCTGACATTACCCTGCTGGCATCAACTTCAAATACTATTATCCTATTTGGCGATGCACCAAGGCAGTAAAAGAGCCAGGGAGAAGGGCTAGGAGTGGTCCATGTAATGGAGACACCACTCCTGGGGTGGCTGCGGCCTGCAATTTTTTTTTCAAGATTTCAAAACTACCGTATATACGTGTGTATAAGCCGAGTTTTTCAGACCAAAAATTGGGCTGAAAAGTCCCCCCCTCGGCTTATACACGGGTCAATACGGTAATCCTATGGTGGGGGCTGTGTCCGGGTGCTGGGGAGGCTGTAGCAGGCGGGGGAAGGCTGCTGACTGAGCGGCGCGTCACATGAGCCGCTCATTAGATATGCACGGCTCCCCCCGCCCATCACAGCGGCAGGGGGAGCCATGCATACAGCCCCCCAGTGTATGCAGGCAGCCCCCCAGTGGTACACAGGCAGCCCCCCTCCTGCTGGTCCTCACACTGTGCAGAGCCCCCCGCTACATTAACTTACATCCGCTGTGTTCCGATCATGTGAACCTCGATGACGTCATGCCGCAGCGGAGGCGGGTCACGTGAGACTGGGAACACAGCGTGAGGACTGACCCGAGGGCCCGCGGTGATGAAGACGCTGGATGGTAAGTTAATGCTGCGGGGGGGGGCTCTGCATAGTATGGGGGGCGAGTGCCGCAGGAGGGGGCTGCATCAGTTAGTGCACTGCATCCCGATACAGCCCCCTCCTGCCAGCACTCGCCTGCTGTATACTACTGGGGGCTGCTGTATACTCCTGGGGGCTGCTA
The DNA here is from genome assembly GCA_033576535.1 of Allobates femoralis. NCBI lineage: Eukaryota > Metazoa > Chordata > Amphibia > Anura > Aromobatidae > Allobates > Allobates femoralis. The sequence continues at coordinate 667,854,584 of JARQOC010000002.1, read as the reverse complement.
TATACTACTGGGGGCTGCTATATACTCCTGGGGGCTGCTATATACTACTGGGGGCTGCTGTATACTCCTGGGGGATGCTGTATACTCCTGGGAGATGCTGTATACTCCTGGGGGCTGCTATATACTACTGGGGGCTGCTGTATACTCCTGGGGGCTGCTGTATACTCCTGGGGGATGCTGTATACTCCTGGAGGATGCTGTATACTCCTGGGGGATGCTGTACACTCCTGGGTGTGATGCTGTATACCACTGGGGCCTGCTGTATACCTCACTGCTGGGGGCTGTATACCTGTGCTGGGGTCCACCCTCGGCTTATACGCGAGTCAATAGGTTTTCCCAGTTTTTGGGGGTCGGCTTATACACGGGTTGGCTTATACACGAGTATATACGGTAACTTGAGTCTTCTGCTCTTCAGGTGGATGGATGGATACATCGAAAGAATAGGTGATAGATAGATAGATAGACAAACAGACGTCAAACACCTGTATAATATCCCATCCACTATATATTGTCAGCTTGCACCCTTTAGTGCCTTTTGTGTTGCACTAAACAGTGTTTAAGCCTTGCATAAACCTACAAATAAATAAAATATTTTTAAAAAATGACCGGGGAACCATCTATTTTTCATTGACAGCTAAAGAAGAGCAGACAGCTGCAGGCTGCAGACCACAGCTGGCGGCTTAAAATTGGCTGGTAATCAAAACAAGAAGCAATATTTTCAAATTATTTCTAAATAGTTAAATATTTTGAAACAAATAAAGGCACAGTGTCCCCCATTTTGGAGTAGCAGGCAAGGTAAAGCCAATAGCTGGGATCTGGTATTCTCAGGGTGGGAAGGGCCATCTTTCATGTGCCCTCACCACCCTAAAAATAGCAGGCCGTAGCCACCCAAGAAGAGGTGCCTCCATAAGATGGGCAAATCCTGGCGCTTCACCCAGACTCTTCCCACTGCCCTGGTGTGGTGTCAGTCAGGGTGATAGAAGGGGTTAATGACAGATGAGTATGGTCAGCTGTCATCAACCCCTGAATTGGTAATGTTGAGGCTTCTATAATATCGCCACATAACCAATTCAGTGACTAAATAGTTAAAAAAACACAGATGCAAAGAAAAATCCTTTATCAGAAATGAAACACAAGGAGAAAATAATTCCTTTATTGTAACTAGAACACAGACAACCTGCTGTCACCCATATCCGTTCACGTGGGGAAGCAGGTTCACACTGACACATAGCTGTGCTTGCGATCGCGGTGTCGTACGAGAGTTCATCTGGGGACTCTGCAGAGCCACACATGCTCTGTCCCCAGATGAACTGTCCGACGTCACTGCTCAGCGATGAAAGCCGGCTGCCAGTGTCTGAGCCCTACTCCTGATGGGCAGAAACGCCTCCAGACTCTATGCTTATTGAGATGTAGCAAATTCTAACATAATTAGTCATGGTACAACTCATGCTGGCTATGGATTACCATCGGAGGTTATGTTTGGTGCTAATAAAGAGATAAACAAGGATGACTTTGTGTTTTATTGCAAATAAATTATTTTTCTGTGTTGTGTATTCTTAAAACTTACTTATAGATGTATAATGGCTGGGTCTAACATAGGCCTGACATTATCAATATAGGGCTAGGTGTTATCTGGCTAATCTTAAACTGACAATAACACCTTATTACTCAGTCAGCCACTGACACCAGGGCAACTGAAAGAGTGGGATAACTGCCAGTTTTGATGCTTCTAATGGAGGCATCAATTCTGGGGCAGCTGCGGGCTGCAATTTTTAGTATGGGGGCCCAGAACGCTTGGGCTTCATCACACAGAGAATTCCAGCCACAGCTGCCTGGGTTACCTTTCCTGGCAATGAAATATATGGCAAAACGCACACCTATTTTTACAATTTTTTTTATTTTTACAGTAATCTGACTTCAGTTTTGCTGCCCTACTAGTAACCAATCACAGACGCCACCAGAGAGGGTAGGCGGAGCAAAAGTCTGACTTTAACCAATGAACAGGGGGGAAACAGTGTTTTTTATGAGCGGGTCAGACGCAGGGTGACAGCGGCACTGAAGCTTTGTAAGTAAAATTCTAGCAAGGTAATGTCTGTGCCAAAATAGTAGGGATTCACTGTAAAATGGTTTGAGCTGTGGCTGTCGACTTTTGGGCCTTTGAAAGTGTTTCTAGGACCTTTATTTTGCCTCCCATTGATTTGAATGGGTTTTGGAAGTTCAGCGAACCGTTCAATGATCTATTCGGCGAACATATGCCCGTTCGGCGAAGTGAGGCAAGCTCGAACTTCAAATGGTTCGCTCATCTCCAGAAATGAGCGATGTTCGATTCGAAATGTTTGCCGATCTCAAATTCAACCTGTTTTGGGCGCTGTTCGAGTCATGCGGCGAATGCGAACAATTAGCTTCAAATTCAGCAGTTCGAAGTTATGTTCGATAACAGTTCGTTCACCAAAACGATGCTATAAAGTGGTCTGGGGTCAAAGGAAAAGGCTGAAATGGGGGCATGATTGTTTAAAAGCAATCCAAAAAAGGGACTGCATCTTTATTAACCCCTCGTCCATCATCTCTGTCACAGAGATGATGGTTGAGGGGTTAATCAAGATGCAGTGCCCTTTTTTTTTATTGTTTCATGAATTTTTCAGAAAAACTTTGACGCAGGCTTCTCCGTTTTTTTGTATGCCAGCCATGTACAGCAGGCAGCAACGGGCTGCCACAAACCCCCAGGTGCCTATTTGTACCTGCCTGGAAACAGAAATATAGGGAAGCCCTTCTTTTGTATTATTTGATGAATTTCATGAAATAATGAAAAAAAAATGTGTGGGGCTTCGCGCTATTTCTATGTCCAGCCAGGTACAACTAAGCAGTTGGGGGCTGGAATCCGCCGCACAGGGAGGCCAAGCTTTCTGGGCCCTTCCCCGCCGCTACGAATTGCAGTCCGCAGCCAACCCAGAAAATGGCGCATTCAGAGAAAAATTAAAAGCGATAATCTATTTCAACTCAAATTCTCTTGTGTACCTCCTGTTGGGAGTTGTAGTGGCAGGGCCTTTGCACTATATCTATTACTCACATTGCGGTTTACAGCACACATTTTTCCACAAAAATCAGTGTGAAGGCAATTGCGGTTACCACATCCGACTCTGGATGCGGTCACTGCAATTTCTTTTCAAAGTGTGACCCCAGCCTCACTCCGAGATGGATTTAAATCCAAGATTGTCATATCTGAAAAATAATAATGTAATCAAAATCAGTACACAACCAAATAGAAAGAGTTTAATAAATACGACAAATTGTGGAACCCCAAACTTGACCAGTTTAATTCCACTATAAAATCAATATACATAAATGCTGACTAGAAGTATAGATAATATGAATTCTTTTAATACAACAGGCGAAGTCCAGAAGTTAGGTTACTGCTAATAAAACAAATTAATGACATCAATTAAACAGGATGTTGACTGAGATGCATCCTGCTTTATCTACTCATTATGGCATCATATTGGAGATTTATGTTACACTATTGCCAGAAGTCTGTGAGTGCAATTCACACAGAAAGAGCTGAGAAATACTTAGAGAAATTTATATGACAGAGATGCTACCCATGCAGTCTGGGCCAAATGATTTAGCAACAAGACTTTCTGCCAGACATAAAAAATCTTTATTAAAGTTTATACCTAAAAGTGTGTGGTCAATGCCATCAATGCTTTTAGCTAAATGAATAGAAATGGAAATGTATATTTTTTTGCTAAATGTTGTATCTGCTATATGCTGTAATTACCAAAAATGCATATATCTAGATAGATAAACATATTTTTCCATATATATTAATGTGGGTAATTCTAATATATAATCACCAATAATATGTGTCACAGACTTCCGGCGCTTATGTCGCTATTCCACAATGTACTGCGGCACCACTATGGGATAGCAACACAAGTGACAGAAGTCTAAGTGACACAAACGCCACTGCTACCGTCGGGAGATCAGCGCCGCTAGCCGCTGATCTCCCGATGGTAGCTGTGGCTCATCACCCACTGCACAGAGGCCAGCAGCGACGCAGCCATGAGCTGAGCTGCGCGAACTGCTCATCTCACGGCTGCTCGCAGCAGAAGTGCCTTGACTGCCATATTGGAACACTCAAGTTCCGATATGACAGCAGGGATTCTAATCCACCGCCAAAGCACATCACGCGCCAACAGCGCTGTTTGGTCGCCGCCGACCGCGGCAACCAATCAGAGTTCCTGGGCGTGATTTAAATCGTGCTTCGCTGATTGGTCACCGTGATCCACGGCGACCAATCAGCGAAGCAGCTCGCGCCTTGGTAGGAGATTTGAATCATGCGCTGCTCATCCAATCAGTGGCGCAGGATTGAAATCTCCCGCCAAGCCGCGTGCCGCTTCAGTGGTTAGCACTGTATGGTGGCTCAGTGGTTAGCACTGTATGGTGGCTCAGTGGTTAGCACTGTATGGTGGCTCAGTGGTTAGCAATGTATAGTGGCTCAGTGGTTAGCACTGTATGGCGGCTCAGTGGCTAGCACTGTATATGGTGGTTCAGTGGTTAGCCCTATATGGTGACTCAGTGGTTAGCACTGTATGGTGGCTTAGTGGTTAGCACTGTATATGGTGGCTCAGTGTTTAGGTGGCTCAGTGGTTAGCACTGTATGATGGCTCAGTGGTTAGCACTGTATGGTGGTTCAGTGATGGGAGGCAGGCACACTGAAGCCAGAAGGCACAGAGGAGGCAGGAGCACAGGGGAGGGAGAAGTCACAAGGAACGCAGAAGCCACAAGGGAGGCAGAATGCAGAGGGGAGGCAGAGTCATGGGGAGAGACAGCAAACACAGGTAGAGAGAGCGCACTTAGGGGCTGAGAGCACACAGAGCGGAGAGAAAGGCTCAAGTAAGACAGAGTGCACAGTAGAAGAGACAGCACAGACAGCAGAGAATGCACAAGGCGACACAAAGACTGCCCTTCCAATGCAATAGCATCGGGCCTATTTCTAGTTTAATATATAAAGCTGATTGTATGTATGTGTTTATGTATGCATGTCCACTAAAGGAATCCGCACCACCACATCTACAATCACGAAATTTTGCACAGCCAACTCATTTGACTTAGGGAATGTCATATGTTTTGAGGGGAAAGTTTAATCCCACGCTTCATGGTACCTTTACACGCCGCTACCAAAGGTTAGAAACCACCAGGTGTCGGAGACAATTGTACCTTGTACCGTCAAAACACCGCGAGGTAGCGGCATGTAATTCAGGTAACACCCTCCTGTCTCTGTCGACACCTGTCTTTCAACCGTGCTCAAAAACAAGTAGGTATAAACCCTATGGTAGCGACGTGTAATCGAGGAACAGGAAGGTATTTTCGACACCTAGTGAACTCCCTGGGGCGTGACACAGCCTCCGGGATACCGCGCCCCATCAGCAATCATTGGTGGAAGCTCCTGCGTTACGATTGGTTGTCCCTGCATAGGGCGGCATATTTAAGGAGCTGACCAGTCACACTACACAATTGCAATAGCATCATGTATTAGCCAGCCTCCCTGTGCTGGCTGGCCAATCATGATGTTATTGCATTGTCCAATCACCGTACGAGCGTCTCGTAATCCACAACTCTGGCACGCCTATGTGTTGTCCCTGCTGCCCCAAGTCCGCCCATATTTCCTTGTGGTAGCGGCATGTAAATGAGGGAAGGTGCTCTAGAGAAGGTAACCTGCGGCACCCGTCGGTGCTTCCAGGGATCGGAAAAACCTACTGTGGAGCACCTTCTAGCGGCGTGTAATTGCGGTATCAGGTACCATTAGGAACCGTTGAAACGTGCACGTGCGACACCCGGTGGTTTCTAACCTTCGGTAGCGGCGTGTAAAGGTACCATTACAGTTATTCGGTAAAAAAAAAGCCTATTTACTGTTTGTATGTGTGATATAATAGATACTGCTGTTTTGACAGTTAGCCTGGATATTTATCAGGTGGCCTACAGCAACCAATCACAGCTCAGCTTCTGATTGGTTGTTATAGGCAACAAAGGACATTTTTACTGTAAGACTGTGGCACCCCATGGGTTAATGTGCCACAATAACATCACATGGGTTCTCTCCCCCACTACACACTAACAAACACTACCACCTCTGGGCAATAGAGGGAGCACCTCCTGCTCCCTTATTTACACTTGCCCATGAGGGAGAGCTCAGTTCAGCTCGCAGCAGGGCTGTGAAGACGACACAGAGCAGAGTTAGCTCAGTGCAGACCTAGCAAGGGTCAGAGGGACAAGGAGAACGAAAGACAGAGGAACACATCTGGGAGCTGGAGTGACACCATCACTTGCCCCAGAAGTACGCACAGAGAGACGGACACCGGATCCGGTACTGTGTCTGGCACCCACAGCACAGCGAATCCAGGAACAGCGGGATCTCTAGATACCCCCTAGTACCAGAGTGAAGCAACACGGAGGGGTCAGTGCAGCATAGAGGACCCAAGTTGCCTAGCCAAGTGGTACCAGCAGCATACAGAGAGAGACGTGAGGAATCCCAGCAGCTTAGCTTGAAGCAGCAGCTCAGGACACACACACAGTGCAGCATAAGGAAGCGAACGACCCGGACAGGGTGTGGGGAGAGAGCCCAGCTCCATTACAGACTCCGTGGACTATGATCTGCAATAATATCAGCAGTAAAGCCTTGGAAAACAACTTTGGAGTCTGTGTGTTGATTGCGACCTTTGCTCCAGATTCAGCACAGAGACAATTCCTCCCTGCAGATCCAGCCTGTCAGCTCTGCAGCATCAGGACAAGAAGGAAATTACAGTATCAACTAAACGTAAGTGTGTGTGTCCTCCAACTCTTCCCCACCATCTATAACCCCAATAGACTTTAACCCCTTTACTGCCCCGGGGGATACAGTTCCCCCCACTGGAACTATACCACCTCCGCTGCCCTCACATCACCCCCGGAGGTTCTGCAGCAGCGGCGGCCCCCATTACTGGCCGCATCAAGTGGGTGGCGTCACCCGTGACATATCCCTTGTAAATATTCCCCTTTTATTGTGCTGAGCCAGGGACACGGTCCGGACCAGGCCACCAGTGACATCCCCAGCAGCAGATCGGTCCGGTACCGAGTACCCCACGTCCCTTGGGGCTCCACAAGACAGCTTTGCATGTCTGTAAAACATTCAGGGGAGACAAGAACTTCTGGAAAATGGTGCACACTGAGACATGACTGTCAGTGAAGCAGCAGTCACACAACTTCCAAAAGGATTAAGACACCTCTTTGCTATTTTTCTAACAACCTCCCACACACAGACCCCAGTATACAGCAGCAGTCCGTACACACCCTCCAGTATACAGCAGGAGGCCACACACACCCCTCTGTATACAACAAAAGGCCACACATAGCCCTCAGTAAACAACAATAGGCCGCGCACAACCCCAGTATACAGTAGGAGGCCGCACACAGCCCAGAGTATAACGCAGGAGGCCGCACACAGACCCCAGTATACCGTGGGAGGCTGCACACAGACCCAATATACAGCAGGAGGACACAAAGCCACATTATACAGCCGAAGGTCGCACATGGCCCCCAGTATAGAGGAGGAAGCCACACACAGCCCCCAGTATTGTAGCAGGAGTCCACACACAGTCCCCAGTGTATAGCAGGAGGCCACATACCAACCCAGTATACAGCATGAGGTCATACACAGCCCCCAGAATACAGCTGGAGGCCATACACAGCCTCCGTTATACAGCAGGAGGCTACACACGGCACCCAGAATACAGCAGGAGGCCTTACACAGCCCTTAGTATAGCTTAGAATATTTAGTTAGTATCCCGGACAACGGTGGGTGCTAAAGCTAATATATATAGACACACACACACACACAGGGGTGAAATACGTATTGAACAAGTTACCAAATTTTTAAGTACCGTTTATACTTGAGTATAAGCCGACCTGAGTATAAGCCGAGGCCCCTAATTTTGCCCCCAAAAACTGGGAAAACGTATTGACTCGAGTATAAGCCTAGGGTGGGAAATGCCGCAGACCCCTCTCCTGGTATATCTGTCCCCATCCTAGTAAATAGCCCGCTGTCACGGTATATAACCCCCATCACTGCTTATAGCCCTTCATCCTGGTATATAGCCCCCATCACGGTATATAGCCCCCATTCCGTTATATAGTCACTGTATATAGCCTATCCCATCTTGATATATAGCCCCTCATCCCTGAATATGTTCCCCATCATAGTATATAGCCCCTCATGACTTGATATAGCCCCCATCATAGTATATAGCCCCTCATGACTGGATATAGCCCCCATCATTGTATATAGCCTCTTATCGTGGTACATGGGATTTCAGAGCGTGCGCTCGGCTGTGCTCGGCTATAGAAGGTAATGGGGGCACCGAGTGCACGAGCAGGGCAACTATGCATCTGTGCACTTGCCTGAACTAGCCCATAAATGCACCTGCGATTGCATTTGCAAGGCAGGCAGGGCAGGCAAAAACACAGGTGAATAGATGTGCAATGGGCCTAAGTTATGCACTCACCCTCCATGGCCTGTATGAACGCTCAACAAGCAAGACTCCATTGCTGAATAAAAAGCACATTTAAGCACGTTTAAAGTTTGCATATCACCCTAAAAACCCCATGCCAACAGTACAGTTTGAACGTGAATGCATCATGGTGTGGGGTTGATTTTCAACTCTGTATTAAAACAGCATTGTAAAGAGGCAGAGTCTCCCAGAAACAAAGATCGCCAATAGTTCACCAATATGTGAACAAGTGCATCTAAACAATGTGTAAAGTTTTCATAAAAAATGTTCCTCATTGACTTTGAATATTCTACCATCTACAGTATACTGTATAATATCATGTCATCAAAATTCAGACAGGAATCCATGTGCACAAGACCAGCAATCAATTTTAGATATTTATGATATATATCTATCAGTGCAAATTATAGTATGAATACACACTGTATATATATATATATATATATATATATATATATATATATATATATATATATAGAAAAAAAGTGGGTCAGGGAGCAGCATAAACAGCTGAAAAGCAGGCGCAGGCAAATCAAACCTTATCTTTAAAGGTTGTAGACAAATCCAGGTCTGGAGAAAGACTTGCAGCACTCCAAGTTCTCAATGTGAAAAGAACTTTCTTTATTAGGACAGGCACAAAACATGCAACGTTTCAAGTCACAAAGACTTTTCCTCAGGCACCCGAGGTGCCTGAGGAAAAATCTTTGTGACTTGAAACGTTGCATGTTTTGTGCCTGTCCTAATAAAGAAAGTTCTTTTCACATTGAGAACTTGGAGTGCTGCAAGTCTTTCTCCAGACCTATATATATATATATATATATATATAAAGTATTTTTCATACTATAATTTGCACTTTTCCCCCCAAAATGTTGAAGGAAAGTTGTGGTGCGTCTTATAGTCTGGATATACGGGGGCAGTGCTGAGGGAGCAGTGGCTCTGGAGTGGGCTGCAGAAACAGTTGATGGTCACGTGCTCCAGCTCATTAGGCTCATGTAATATGCACTGCATTCCCCTGTCCGTCAACTTTCAGCATTGAAACTGGCACTGAGAGGTGGGCGGGGGGAGCGGCACATATCACATGAGCCTAAGTGTACTCACCCCCCATCCTGGATATGGTCCCCCATCCTAGTGCACACACAAAAAAATAAACAATGTCACTTACCTCTCTGTTGCTCTCTTCTTGCAGCACCGCCAACTCTTCCTGTCTGTCCCAGGCATCTGATCATGTTAGCAGGGCGCACACTGATGATATCATGGTGATGCAACATCTTGCATTTGTAATAATCAAGAAATAGCTTGGTACTAAGCAAAAGCACACAAACCCAAAGGTGAAGAAAAATAACAAAAGATTTTATTGAGTTTTTAAAGTGCAATTAATTAATTAATTAAAAACACACATACAGTACATCTTTAAAATCATACAGTGATACATGGCTATAGTTTCTCTGTGCCAGTTATTACACACACTCAACAGTGCTTGAATTCATATGGACTGGGCTCCATGCAGTGTTTTAACCAGCATCAGTTTCAATTGTTTCAAATAAAAGGTACATCCAAAGCTCCTAATAGCATACATCAGTTATAGAATGGTATAACTCTTGAAGGCATAGCAAATAAAATCTCATATTAGGGAAAAAATCCTTTTTCCCACAGAAAGAAAGCCCATCCTAGTTCACAGTAATCATTTCCTCTAGGCTCATCAATTGGCCCTTGGAGACACAAGTTCAATGCACTAACAAAAGTAATAATAAACAGATGGTGTCAATAGCTATACTACACCTACATGACCTGGTCCCAGAGTAGGTACTGTCCTGAAGTGGGTCACCTTGACGTTGGTGGATGGCTTTATACCTTTTGCAAAAACGCATATACTAAGTACCCGGCTTTTAATAGCACTAGCTTTTTTATTTATTATATTTATTTATTAATTACAGGGTATTTTTACACTTTTTGTATACACTTTTTCTTTAACGTGAAAATATATATGTATTTTTCTACCATATTTTTTGGACTATAAGACGCACCGGACCAAACAGGAGCGTGTCAGTTGCTTGTGCTTCTATGCAGCTCCATGCTCCAGAGAGGGGGAATCATGCAAGATTCATGTGAGTATCTCGTATGCATCTCGCACAGTATGTCTCTGCCCTAACTGCAGTTATCAGGTGTTCTTACTTGCTTATTGTCTCTTTACTATCACATAACGGGTGGGGATATTTATACACTCCTGATACCAGCCTTCTCTGATAGATATATTTCTGTGTGGATATCTGCTAAGGAGTTCCAGCCCTGCAGCTAAGGGATATTGCTTGTTAGAGAGCAGTGTTATGATTATTCTGTTTTCCTATTTACCTTTTTTCCACCTTCTGTTTGCTGTTAGACGGGTAGGAGGGTCCCGTCACTCGCATTTATCTCTCCTTTGTCGCCTTGTGCATGTGCTTTATGTTTCCTCACCTAGGGTTTCCATTTATCTCTCCATGCTTGCCCTATCTTGCCTTGTTGTGTGTACCAACCTCTCCTCTCATTCATCAGGAGGTATGAGAAACAACTCAATGGCCTTTTAGACAGACTGGTCTATATTGTTGTATTTTAGTTGTGTTGCTAGAGACATTCCAGTGTGTGCATGAACCATTAGGGTGTTGTGCAGCTAGAGATACTAGTCTGTACAGGAACCAGTAGTGTGTGGGTGGTAGGTTTTATTAATCTATTACTAGCGTTGGAATATCGTATATACTCGAGTATTAGCCGACCCGAGTATAAGCCGAGGCCCCTAATTTTACCCCAAAAACTGGGGAAACCTATTGACTCGAGTATAAGCCTAGGTTAGAAAATGCAGCAGACTCCCATACTTGTATATTGCTCCTCATCACTGGTATATAGCACCCCCTCACTGGTATATAGCAATCTTATAAGTAAAGTAAGACAGCACCTCACCGGTTGGTATTATTCAAAGTGTCTTCTTTATTTCTGCCCCCAAAAGAGCGACGTTTCGATCAGAGATCTTGAAGATCTTTGATCGAAACGTCGCTCCTTTGGGGGCAGAAATAAAGAAGACACCTCAAATAATACCAACCGGTGAGGTGCTGTCTTACTTTACTTATGTGTCTGTATGGTCCAGGTTGGACTCCCTGGTAATGGACGTGCACCTTGTTATGGGTAACAGCTGTACCCGGTAAAGCCTTGTTGCTATGATTCAACATATTTTTGGTACATAGCAATCATCACTGTATTCAGCCCCTCATGACTGGTATATAGCGCCCCCATCACTGGTATATAGCAATCATCACTGTATACAGCCCCTCATGACTGGTATATAGAACCCCCATCATGGTAAATGACCCCTCATCCAGGTATATACTCCCTTCACTGTACATATTCCTCCATTACTGGTATATAGACTCTCAGCCTAGTTTATACCCCCACCACTGGGGTATATAGTCCCCCACCACTGGGTTATATAGCCCCCTAACCACTGGGGTATATAGCCCCAACACCACTGGGGTATATAAAAAAAAAGAGAACAAAAAATCCCGTCTCTCCACAAAACACAAAAATTAACTTATGTTCAAACAAGACAGTAGAGATTGATCTCATGTTAACCGATTTGCGCACCACGACTGGGGTATATAGCCCCCACCCCACAGGGTATATAGACCCACCACATGGGGTATATAGACCCACACCACCACCACAGGGGTATATAGACCCCCACCACCACCACAGGGGTATAAACACTAGGAATAGACCCCCACCACCAACAGGGGTATAACCCACCACCACAGGGTATAAGCCCCCACCACCACAGGGGTGTATACCTCCCATATGACCAATATATGCCCCCATGCTGCCTCACAGCATGAAATAATAAATCATTCATATTAACCCTCCGCCGCTCTGTCACCGCTACATCCTTCGGCTCTTCATGCTTCTTCCTGCTTTTGCCAGCGTCATGTGACCAGCGCAGCAGGGATGATGTCATCACTGCAGCGCCGATCACAAGGCGACGGCAAAAGCAGGAAGAAGCATGAAGACTGGAGGACCTAAGGACGCAGCGGTGACAGAGTGACGGAGGGTACATATGAATGATTTATTATTTTATGGTGTGCGGCAGCATTGGGGCATATATTGGTCATATGGGGGTTAGTATACATGGTGCAATTGCGTTGATAGACAGGGGAATGCAGTGCATATTGCATTGCACTAATGAGCGGGCCCACGTGACTGCCCGCTCCTATTACAGCCTCCCCCTGCCTCCTCCAGCCCCCGATCACCGCCCCCCACCCCCCCACTGAGCCTTCACACCGTGACTCGAGTGTAAGCCGAGGGGGGCTCTTTTCAGCACAAAAATTGTGCTTAAAAACTCGGCTTATACTCGAGTATATACGGTGCCTATATGCAGAACATCAGGTAGTATAGACAAAATCTGGTGACCTATTTAAAATCCTTTCATCTGTCCTGTTGTTGTAAATATTTGTTATCCCAATTGGACAACATTTCTGGAGAATGTTTTTAGAACTCTACGTTGAACTGGTACTTTGTTAGATTTCTTGGAAAAACGAATACATTTAAAACCTCAGCAATATTATTTATTTTATCTAAAGGGTGTGCCCATACATACTGACATGATTCCTGATTAAGATCACTGCTACAAATAAGAACTCTGAGATGGAAATGCAGCTGCCATTTAATAGTTTTTATGTGTGTATTTTAGGATTTTAACCTGCAGAGGTGCTGGATGACCTTTCAGATAGGTACAGCTCCACATTTTTCCTGCTTGTAACTTGTCTACCTTCAAAGTTGACTTGTCACTTGCTGCGTAATCTATTCTACTTCTCGACAGGTAACATTGTCACAAGATAATCAATGTTGTCCAGTTCACCTTTCTATTTTAAGAAGGCTTCATCTGGAAAACATTACCATACTCCTCTGCAGTTCAATCCCGGTACTTCTTGCAAAGTTATTTCAATCCTCAAGAAGCAGGTGGAGAAGCGAAAACACAGAAATTGTGATAAACTCCAAGCACCGATTAGACAGTTGTCATCAGTCAGGATTTGCTCCAGAAGTTGATATCCAGCTGCCGGGGAGAATTGCCAAAATCTTGAAAACTAAGTGTCAATGCTGTAAATATTAAATCTTTGTATAAACTGAATATATTTGTCAATAAAAGTTTAAAAACTTATAAAATGTTCGTAAGACTATGTGCACATTGAGTATTTGCAGCAGATTTTTCTGCACCAAAAATAATAGTATTGGTAGAATGGTAATATGGTCCATTTTTAAATAAAGTTCAAGAATATGCAAAGTTCCTACAGGACAGTCTCTGTAGGTACTGGGCTTACGGTTGTAACGTTACACATATATAAACAAACAAGGTCCCTACGGGTGTCTCGGCTTTGGAGGCCTGGTCTCACTTTTATCACCCCCAGGCAATTTCTGTCCCTAACTTAATATGCATGGGGGTTAATCCAGTTCCTCCACCCTTCTGTACACTATGTTTACCGAGTTCTATTCACACTTCTTTACACTAAAATATATGTACATTACTTTATTCACATTTTAATCTTAATCTTTGTAACGAGCTGGGAGCTGACCCTGTAAACTGCGTAGTGACCTTCTTACTACAAGTGTCCGGGTGTACTTAGTGCTAGACTATGTGCAGAAGCGTATTTGTCAGGTGTTTCTGGTTCTGATGGGGATGAGGATCTGACAGCAGGACTGGCAAGCTCACTGGGCGCAGGAATCTGTTCTTCCTGTTCTTCTACGGGTTCTACTTCCAGTTCTTCCTCTCTTGCTACTTCTTGCTGCACGGGTTCAGGTACAGGTTCAGGTACTGGTTCAGGTACTACCACTTGAGGAAATGCGAGCATTGGTACTAAAACTGCTCCATGGTAATTTGTCCAGGTTTTTGGAAAATCTCCTAAAACAGTATGGAATACATCTTCTTTCTTCTTAGGTTCAACAGGTTCAGCTACGGGGACCTCTGGTGTCTTCAGGGTTTCAGGACACAACTTTAAGTGATCTCTTGCTACTGCGGATGTTATTTTGCCTTCAACTTTACTAATTAGGCACACTTTTGTATTGTCAAAGTTTGATGGGAGAACAGTGTATTGTTTTGGCTCCCATTGATCATCTAATTTGTTGGTGCGTCTTTTCCTTTTAAGTACTTGCTCACCAGGTTGCAATGGATTGGCTGGAGCATGTTTATTGAAGGTTCCCTCTTGCCTCTCTCTAGCTTGTTGTAGGCTCTTCTCAACGCATGCTTGAACTTGGCGATACTCTGGCTGGCGTAGCGTATCCCAATTGGCTTCTGGAACGTCTACATCTGGTTTGAGAATTCCCATATCCAAATCTATTGGCAGCTTACTGGGTCTTGCTCTCATGAGATAAGCTGGGGTGCAATTGGTTGAACTCACCAGGACATGGTTATACAAGTCTACCAAGTCAAGTAACTTCTCTGGCCATTGGTTCCTTTTAGATGCTGGTAAGGTCTTTAAGAGGTCAATCATAATGTGGTTCATCTTCTCACATAAGCCATTTGTTTGAGGATGATAAACTGTTGTGCGGATCTTCTTACATCCATACATGTTACAAAATTCTTGGAACACCTCTGTTTCAAAGGCTGGACCTTGATCTGCCAAGACCTGTTCAGGTTAACCATGAGGTCTGCAAAAGTATGTCTAGAATGCTTTAGCTGCTGTTCTTGCTGTGAGATCCTTCACGGGCACCACCACGAGGAAACGGGAATAGTGGACCACAATGGTCAATGCATAGACTTAGCCGGATATGCTCGGTGTTAACTTAACGTGGTCTAGGGCTACTAACTCCAGGGGTTGCTTGGTAACTATGGACTGGAGTGGAGATCTTTGACTTTCTTGATCCTTTCTCCACACGGGCCACATTTTGTACACCATTCTTCAATTGATCTTCGCATGCCAACCCAGTGAAATCTTTCTCTTAAGAGCACTTCCAACTTCTTCCATCCAAAATGCCCTGCACCGTCATGATAGGCTTCCAAGACTATTTTGACATCTCTCTTGGGTACAACGATCTGCTAGACCAACTCATGAGTCTTTGGATTGGAATATCTTCTACATAGCTTATATTTATACAGGAACAGTTCCTCCGTGATGTGATAAGGGGTTGAGCGTTGCCTTCTGATACTTCTGGTACACAACTGTTCTGTACTGCGTCCCCTTAGGGCAGTGAAAGGCCGGTAGCTCTATCTCTTCCAGTTCCTCCGGTTCTTCTTCCACGTCTCTTAGGTGTGGCATCCGGGATAAGGCATCTGCATTCCCATTCTTGCGGCCTGCTCTGTATTTGATGGTGAAATTGTAATTAGACAGCCGGGCTATCTATCTCTGCTCCAACGCACCTACTTTTGCTGAGTCTAGGTGGGTTAACGGGTTATTGTCCATATAGATGGTAAAGCTTGCAGCAGCCAGATAATGTTTGAAATGCTCAGTTACAGCCCAGACAACTGCCAGTAGTTCTACCTTGAAGGAACTGTAATTCTCCGGATTTCTTTCGGCAGGTCGGAGCTTTTTGCTTGCAAAGGCGATGACTCTCTCTTTACCTTCTTGCACCTGAGACAACACTGCTCCCAGTCCCATGTTGCTGGCATCCGTATACAGAATGAAGGGTTGATGTTAATCAGGATATGCGAGGATCTCTTCTCCAATCAGGGCAAACTTCAACTTCTTAAAGGACTCTTCCTTTTCATCACTCCACTGGAAGGGAGGACTCCGGACCGGAGACTTCTTACACTTTCCCACCAAGATGCTTTGTAGAGGGGCCGCCAGCTTCGTAAACCCTTTAATAAACCTTCTGTAGTAGCCGACCAGTCCCAGGAATTGCCTCACCTCTTTCACGCTGTGGGTCTTGGCCAATTCCTTATCACTGTAACCTTTTTGGGATCCAGTGCTACACCCTCTGAGCTTACGACATGGCCCAGGTACTGTACCTTTGGTTTGAGCAGGTGACATTTAGATGGCTTTATTTTCATATTTTACCCAGACAAGGCTTCAAACACTTCTGCCCGGTGTTGCAGATGCTCTTCATATGTCTTGGAGTAGACTATGACATCATCCAGGTACAAGAGAACAGTTTCGAAGTTCTTGTGTCCTAGGCAGCACCCCGTCAGTCTCTGGAATTCACCCGATGCTCTGCAGAGTCCAAACGGCATACAATTGAACTCGCAGAGGCCCATTGGCGAGGTGAACGCTGTCTTCTCACAGTCAGCCTCTGCCACAGGAACTTGCCAGTACCCACTAGTCAGATCTAAGGTGGAAAAGTAGTTAGCAGATTTTAATGCAGCTAGTGACTCTTCTATCCTGGGTAATGGTAATGGTATGCATCCTTGTGTGTAATGCAGTTGATCTGCCGGTAATCTACGCTCATTCTCATGGTCCCATCCTTCTTTTTCACTAGCACTAAAGGAGCTGCCCAGGGGCTACAACTGTCTCTTATTACCCCTTCTTCTTTCATCTCTTTGAGCATGTCCTTTGCACATTGGTAGTGAGCGGGTGGTACGGGTCTATACCTCTCCTTTATGGGTGGATGAACTCCTGTGGGTATGTTGTGTTCTACCCCTTTGACCTGTCCAAAGTCTAGAGGGTGTTTGCTGAAGATCTTCTCGTAGTCCCTCACTACCCTGTATACTCCATGCTTTTGATGGGAGGGAATAGAACTGGTACTTACATGTAACTCTTGGCACCAATCCTCCAGCTTTTCCTCTGAGCCACTGCAATCCGCCTGGCTTGACGGGTTCAATAATTCAACTGTGGTGATGGCGTTGTTATCCGCAGTGTATAATTTAGCCATGGTGGCATACTTTGGTAGTGTCACTTCATCTTCCCCACAATTTAAAAGGCGTATTGGCACTCTTCCCCTGTGTACCTTAACTACTCCTCTGGCCGTCAGTATAGTGGGCCTACTGTCTGAGTACACGGGTTCTACCAGGGCCTTATAATCTTGCCCCTTAAGGTCTATTGCGGCTCTACACCAGACCAAAATTTCAGTTTTGGGAGGTATCACAATGGGTATGTGGTCACTTACCCTTGCACTACCAATTTCTCCTCCAGACAATTCTACCTGCTGCCACATCATCAGAGCCTTTATTTCTTTCTGCAGGACTCGTTGTTGTCAGGAATTGGCAGTATCGGCGATCTGCTGTAAAACAACAATAATTTCTGCAAGACAACCTTCCATTACATTAATTCCTAGCAGAATAGTTGGATCACGTTCAAGCCGATCAACATCAACAATTATCACCCATTGATCTTTTAATTCTACTCTCCCAACTTTAATGGTCATTTCTTTAAACCCAATCTGTGGTACTAATTTACCATTGCTAGCCCATATATTAAAGTCATCATCTGAACCACGCGTAAAGTCCGAATCAGCCCAGTGCCGTTTAAAAAGGATATAATGTATATAAGGTATATAAGGTATGTCCAATAAAGCAATCAGGGGAATTCCATCCAGCACGACAGGTATAATTGGGCGTCCTCCCACTTACCTGTCCCGCCAGCTTCGTGGGCCTTGTGAGTTCATTCATGAGGAGTGGCCCGCTTCCCCAGGGGATCCTCGTTTAAAACACATTCCCTGGTAAAGTGGCCTGCCTCCCTGCAGCGGCAACAAATGGGCTGTCCATCTGGGTGGTAGCGATCGCTGGGTCATCCTCTGGTCGCTGGACACTTCGTGGGCCTCATTCACAGGACATCTTGTTTGCTTGTAGCCAGCTCAATCTTTCCCACTAGCTTGGATTCACGCAACTCCTGCATAGCCTTGGCCATCTCTGCTACTGTTTTGGTGAGGGCCTCAACCTTTTGGTCAAGAGCCTCATTGGTGATGGGCTCCTGAGGTTTAGCATTAGCCCCTTACATGGCTGATGGGTTTTGCACTGTAGCCAAGCACTGGGCAGAGTCTGTATCATGAGGCTCTTCTGCCTGCAGTATGCGGATTGACCTGCCTTTAAATTGTATAAAGTTCAAATCAGGGTTCTAGATAGCCATCATCCGCAGCCGTCCTCTATGGAGAGGATATAAGAGTTCATCTATAAACTGGTCAATCAGCAATTTATCTTCTCCTTGTGCGAAGGCAGGTTCTGCCTGCTTGAGTGCCCTGAGTGCCTCCTGTAGATTTAATGCAAAGTCTCTCACACTCCCTTGTGGTTTCTGCCAGCACCCAAAGAATTTCATCTTTGCTCTGGCATCTACACTGGTCTCAAAAGTAGCTTTTAGCCTGGCCATTACATGTTCGACAGTGTCTTTTTCATCATCTGACCAGGACTTTGTCTCCCGCTGTGTATGACCAGTTAACTGTCCCATTAGTATGCTGACACGTTTGCCCTCCATCAGGGGGTATATGCTGTAATAACTGTCCAGCTTCTCTTTAAAGTCTGTGATGGTATTGGGCTCACCTGAGTATTGTGGCAGCCATGTCTCTCCCGACGTGTACGGAATCAGGAATGGCATGATCGGTGACATTCCTTGTGCTGCGGCACTGCCAGGTGCTTCTTCCATGCGCTGTTCGGGGTCCACCGGCTGTGACATCTTCCCGCCCCCTTAGTTAATCATGACCCTTCCGGTCTTCTACTTCCATCGGGGTGTACAATAATAGTTCTGCTGCTGCAGCAGTGCTTTGCGTCCACGCCGGATCTCATCAGAGCACAGGCCGGGCTTCGCTTCCTGCTCTTTGGAGGGTGCCGCCCACAATGACACGCCCCTCTTCTTCCTCCGCACTCGACAACAATTGCGACAGTTCAGACCATGTATTCCACACAATTATCAGCACACAGTACCCGGGTTTAACGGACACGGTATCCTGTTCATGACACCAGAAAACTGATGCACCTGATGACACCAGAAAACTGATGCAAAACTGATCATAAGCCCTCCTCGGGTAGGGCTGAGGGTCCCCAGGGCAGGTGTAGTGATAATGGATGGGCCTGGTGAGGGATTGTGTTCGGTGCAGTTCACTTACTTTGCTGCTGCAGCTCCTCCAGCCAGTGTGTGGAGAAAGCAGTCTCATGATGGGATTTTGCTGTGGATTACAGTGCAACAGGCGCAATTAACAAGCAGACTCACTGTTGTAGTTTTCTCAGTCCCTTTTACTAGAGCAGATGTTAAATGCTGTCCACGGAGTCTGGATAGCAACTTGAGGTTATTCTCACCCGGCCTAGTCTTTTGGCTCCCTTGCAGCACTTGTAATTTGGCTCTTGCAGTTGCTGAAGCTAGGCTGCTGGCCCTGTCTCTTCCTGCCGGGTACCAGTATGACAGGCAACTTGAGACCTTCACTTTCTCTACCCTGCTCCTGGGTGTCAGTGTTGTTGTAATCTATGAGTTGCTGTGTCTTTGGTACAGTGTAGCTGGAGAATTTGGAATCCCTACTCTTCGGTGTTGACTGCCGGGATGTGTGACCCTGCATAGTCTCAGACTCCGGTGTCCGTTCTATGTGCTTTTCCTCTGGAGAGAGCACGGAGTTGCTCAGACTCCCAGATGTGTTCCTTCCTCTCCTTTCCTCAGACCCTAGCCCTGGACCTAGTACTAGTTGGTAGACCTTGAGACGAGCTTAGCTCAGCTCTTTTACACTCAGGTACTCTTCTCAGTCCTCCCAGGAACTGCACTGACTTCCACCTTCCCAGACCAGAATATATAGGGGAGCTCACCCTGAACCCGGGCTTGGTCTCCCCATTCTGGCCTGGAGCTGTTGGTGTTGTGTGTGTGTTGCCAGATGAGAATACCCTTTGTTGCTCTCTGGTGACACCAATACCAGGGGGCAGTGATGACACTGTGGCACATTGACCCTGGGGTGCCACACTTTTACCCCAATTTTGCTTCCTTTTGCAGCCCCCTAGCTCATATGATAACCATTTTACATTACACAAGTTCTGGTCCCATTTGACTTGTATGGGTCAGAGTCATTAGTTGTCAAACAGGGTATTTTTGATGTCCTAAAATACACACTGTAAGATTTTTTAACTAGACACAAACCAAATTTCACACATTTTGACCATACTGAGTTTAGGCATCATACATTTAAAAAATTGTGCTCTACTTGTGCACATACCCTAAGGCCATGTGCACGCAGTGTGTTTTTATTATATTTTTTATGTGTTTTTTATTGCAATTTTGCCACAAAATTGCATGCAAACTGTTGCCAGCAAAGTTAATGAAAATTCTGAAGTTTTGTGCACGTTGTTTTTTTACCTTGCAGATTTGGTGTAGAAAATAATCTGTAGCATGTCAATTCTTGCAGCATTTTCCACCCCAAATGCATGAAAAAGGCATGCAAAAAATGTATTGAAAGTGCATCGTATTTTGGCTTGCGTCAGCCCTCAGCCTGCTGGATCCGTTAAAAACTTAGCCTCTGGGATAGCGTTACATGCTGGTAACGCTATGTGCCGCCTGCCTATGTATCCCTATGGCAACATGATGTTTATCGCAACCGCCGACTCCACAGAGAATCTCCGGATCTGTGCTATGGAAGAGCACACAGGAAAGGCGTTTTTCAGCGTTTTTCTGTGCGCTCTGCAATAGCGCAGACTCGGGGATTCTCTGTGGAGCCAGCGGCTGCGGTAAGCATCATGTTGCCATAGGGATACATAGGCAGGTGGCGCATAGCGTTACATGATGATGATGATAAAGCTATGCACTAAGCCTGCCAGAGGCTAAATTTTTAACGGATATGGCATTCTGAGGGCAGACGCAGATCTGACCCTAGCCTTTCTCTGCTTGGAGATGCAGATTTAGTGCAGATAGTTCTTCAACTATGTTCACACCAGGCGTTCTTGCTGCTTTTTATTGCATGTGTTTTTTTTTTTGCAAATCTTTGCTATTACCGTATATACTCGTGTATAAGCCGACCCGTGTATAAGCCGACCCCCCTACTTTTGCCCCCAAAATCTGGGAAAACCTATTGACTCGTGTATAAGCCGAGGTGGACCCCAGCACAGGTATACAGCCCCCAGCAGTGTGGTATACAGGCCCCCCAGTGGTATACAGGCCTCCCCAGTGGTAGTATACAGCCCCCAGCAGTGTGGAATACAGTAGCCTCCCCAGTGGTATATACAGGCCCCAGCAGTGTTACAGCAGCCTTCCCAGTGGTATATACAGCAGCAGCCCCAGTGGTAGTATACAGCAGCCCCAGAGGTATATACAGCAGCCCCAGTGGTAGTATACAGCAGCTCCAGAGGTATATACAGCAGCCCCAGTGGTAGTATACAGCAGCCACAGAGGTATATACAGCAGCCCCAGTGGAAGTATACAGCAGCCACAGAGGTATATACAGCAGCCCCAGAGGTAGTATACAGAAGCCCCAGAGGTATATACAGTAGCCCCAGTGGTAGTATACAGCAGCCCCAGTGGTAGTATACAGCAGCCCCAGAGGTATACACAGCAGCCCCAGAGGTATATACAGCAGCCCCAGTGGTAGTATACAGCAGCCCCAGAGGTATATACAGCAGCCCCAGTAGTAGTATACAGCAGCCCCAGAGGTATATACAGCAGCAGCCTGCCCGCCACCCCTATCAGTATACAGGCGCCCCCCATCAGTATCCAGGGCCCCCACCCTTGCTCCGCAAACCTGTAAAGTAAAATAATTATACTTATCACTGTCCTGTCGCCGCCGTCCCCGCCGCTGCCGACATCGCGCTCCTCCGTCTTCATCCAGCGTCTTCCGGCTTCCTCCTCTGGCGCAGACAATGACGTCATTGCCTGCGCCGACCAGAGGAAGCCGGAAGAAGACGGATGAAGCCGGAGGAGCGCGATGCAGAGCGGGGATGGCGGCGACAGGACAGTGATAAGTATAATGATTTTACTTTACAGGTTTGCGGAGCAAGGGGGGGGCCCCTGGATACGGATGGGGGGCACCTGTATACTGATGGGGGTGGTGGCACACCGGCATCTGCCGTTTATTTATGCCATGTGGGTTTTTTTTTTTGGCAAAACTCTTTGCATATTAGAAAAGCTGACTTCTATAGTAATAGCAAAACCTATAAGGCTGTGTCCAGACAGGTTGTTTTTGGTGCAAGCAGATTTTCAGCAGATCCTAGGGGTTCCTTTTTTTTCTACGTTCTTTGGCAGGAGATTTGCTGCATTATTTCCTGCAAATGTTCTGTGTTTTTGGTGCGTTGTTGGTGCGGTTTTGCTGCAGATTGGTTCCTGTGTTTTTGCTACACATTTCCCATAGAAACTATAGCAAAAATGCAGAATAGAATCGACAAAGGCAAGGTCACACTTGCGTTTTGTTTTTTTTTTTTTTAAATCCTGATCCGGTTTTGAGCTTTCAAAAAGCTCAAAGCTGCATCAGGAAATGCTCCTCATAGGAGCCAATGCTAAAAACCAGTTTGCTTTACAAGCAATCCGGTTTCCACATCCGGCTCTGTAGCCTACATGAAAAGTCATGCAGGCTGCAGTTTTAGGAGCGGTTGTAACATCTGCAATGCGGTAACTGCATTGCTCAGGATGTGTAATCCTGAGCAATGTGGTTCCCGTATACTTTGCCTATTCCTCGCAGTGTGTTTAATGTGTTTAAAAAAGCTTTCATATTATTAATAAGGGTGCCCATCATGTCTCTAGGGGGTGCCCACCCCCTAGAGACATGCTGCTACTCTGGTGGGCATGTAATAGGTTAATTACTCATTTACAGTAAGCCGGTTCCTGTAACTCTGTACATTTTTATGAATGAAGCCGCCTGCTCCTCTGTCAGCGGTGCGCATACTAATACGTAATAGTACGAATAAGTAATGATTGCGCTGGCGCACATAGATCTACTGTAAAGGCCTACAGGACCTCGGACAGCGCACAACTATACGTACATTACGTATAGTATGCGCACAGCTGTCAGTCCACGCTTTATTCACAAAATTGTACAGAGCCGACAGGAGCGGCTTATTGTACAGCCAATATTAACACATGACATGCCCACCTGAGTAGGCAGCATGTCTCTAGGGTGGGTGGGCACCCCCTAGAGACATGAAGGGCACAATTATTATTAATATTAAAGTTTTTTTTTTACAGTTTAACACTTTGCTTATTCCGGCAGCAGTATATATGGTAACCGCATTGCTCAGGATTACACATCCTGAGCAATCCAGTTACCGCATTACAGAGGCTAGAACCGCTCCCAAAACGCAGCCTGCATGATTTTTCACGCAAGCTGCAGTGCCAGAGCCGGTAACCGGATTGCTTGTAAAGCAATCCGTTACATAATGGGCTCTTATGAGGAGCGTTTCCTGCTCCAGTTTTGAGCTTTTTAAAAGCTCAAAACCGGATCAGGATTTAAAAAAAAAAAAAAAACGCAGGTGTGAGGCGGGGTTCCACATAAGCCCTCAGTCCGTATTTTGGCTCACATTTTTTTTTTCTAAGTCCAAAAACTGACAGAAAACGGATTGGATGTAATAAACACCCTGTCCGTTTTTCTGTGGAGCTCCAAACATTGCCCTGTCCGTTTTTGAGTCAAAAACGTTGCTAGCAACGTTTTTGGCATCAGTTAAAAAACGCATGCGTTTTCATGCGTTTTTTTTAACATGGGGCCCTATGGGAAACGCATGCGCGAACGCATGCAAACGCGCACTTGCATTTGCGCATGCGTTCGCGCATGCATTTTTTTAATGAAAATTCCAAAAACGTTCAGGAGTGCAGGAGGCTCAAAAAGCACCCAGAAAAAAACGATTGGTGATGAAAATCACTTCCAAAAACGGATTTCTATGTGTGACCACAGCCTGACCCTGTCTAAAAATGCAAGCAGCATCAAGAAACAGAATCAGCCATCCTGTGTGCCACACTTTATTTTTCAGTCACACTTTGTAGTCGCCAATAAAATGGCTCCACACTAAGATCCTAAACTTCATCTCTCTTATCCATTTGTAAACACCCAGGAGGGGGGAGGAGACATCACACACATGGAGCAGATCCAGCCCACATTTACTTGCAGTTGTAATGCAGGCTATTTGTACACTTTCATGGCAAATTTCAACAGCCGCTCCCACTAGTGAAAAATATAAAACTTTTTAAATTATTTGGCATATATTAGGCCGGTTCCACACTGGCATTTGGGTGTGTTGTGTTGGCATTGCCCCAGTGTGCTAGCCTACGGATCCGCCCTGTATCCTTATATTTAACATAGGAACGCAGGGTGCGTGCGCAGACATTGTTTGTATGAGCTTGCATCCCACCGAGTTTTTTTGTGACCGCGGAATGCAACAAGTTGCGATTTTTGGCCGCCTCAGGCTGCATGAAATGAACGCATGCATCCTGATGCGCCAAAGACGACATGAAGTTCAATGGTGGTGCATCACCATCCTGATGGCTGTGGATGGACACGGACACCACAATCTCTCTCTTTCTCTCTCTATGGCTAGGGTCACTTTGCGGTCGGGTTTGCAGATCCTGATTTGGTTTTGAGCATTAAAAATGCTCAAAATCAGATCAGGATCCACAGCCCATAGGCACCCATTAAAAAACCCGGATTGCACTTAATGCAATCCGGTTCCCGTATTCCAGTTTCGCTGCCTGCGTGAAAAATCATGCAGGCAGCGTTTTTTGGTGCGTTTTGAAAACCGCAGCGGGGATGCTATAATGAGCGCCTATGGGAGCCCATCCGGCTACCGCAAGGACATGTGAATGGCTGCGGTAGCTGTATGCTACCGCGGGGATGAGCAAAGGGTTAATGTTAATATTACATGTGGGTAACATGTCTCCAGGGAGTGTCCAACCACCCTAGAGATATGTTGGCCACATAGAGCTTCATGTGAGGGGTTAAATCTCTTTATTACAGTATCAACGCTATTGTCGGCTTTTACTATTTTATCAATGACAGCCGGCGGCTCCCTGGTGTAAGGAGGAGATACAGTACATAATGTGGGTACTGTACATGCCGCTATCCATGGTCCTAAAAGCTTTAACATTAGTTCTATGGGCAGCGCTCCGCCATAGAACTAATGTGAAAGCTGTCAGGACCCTGGATAGCGGCATGTACAGTATGCACATTACGTACTGTATCTCCTCCTTGCAGCGAGGAGCCGCCGGCTGTCATTGATAAAATAGTAAAAGCCGACAATAGCGTTGATACTGTAATAAAGAGATTTAACCCCTCACATGCTGCTCTATGTGGCCAACATCTTTCTAGGGAGGGTGGACACTCCCTGAAGACATGTTGCCCACATATATTATATTAACATTAACCCTTTGCTCATCCCTGCGGCAGCGGATCTCGATGCGGTAATCTCAAGGTGCCTTCCAAATGTGACCCTAGCCTTTCTCTCTCTCTAATTCTCAACCAGGCTTCAATGGTTTTCGATGAGAATTTACATTCATGCAGATCCTCATGAAAATCACAGCGCTGACATTCATTGGTATCCGTTCTGGCATCCGTTTGTGTCTCTACACACAGACAGATGCGAATGAAACACTAGTGTGCAACAGGCCTTACTGCACGAAAAAAACTGATAATATAGGGAAAAAATGAAAACATTAATACTTCTCTATTTTTCAATTGTTGACATTTTTTATTTATTTTTTTTAATGGCACCTATCATATAAGGGGTTAAAACCAATGAGGGCTGAAGTGGATAAGATTTATTATCTTGTGGCCATGGCATTCGTCAAGAAGTGTGAAACTTTACTACAGTGAAGTTTAAAATATTGAGGTAGTATTTCATTTCCAATCTATAGGATTCTATATCGTTACCATTTTGCCTTAAAGATTCCTTGTTGTTTCATCTTTCCGCAGATATTTATGGCGTATAATTCTTGCATCTCCTTCTAGGACTGAGATGAGCACAAACATTTTCATTAGAGAATGAGGAACGTCAGATGAAGCTATAAAAACTTCACTGTGTGATTTCCTGAAGACAAATCTGTAATGCCGCATTTATTACATTATGATGCATTCTGCTGATTTCTTAATATAGTACAATATTACTGTCATTTTGAGAAACTGAGTTTGTTTTCAGTTCAAAATAACCCTTTTCTGATATATTTGTTACTGTTATTATTTCTTAGGACTTCATGTAACATTTAAATATATTGTAAATATGGGTTTTTGCTTCTTTTTCATTTTTCGTTAGACACAGCCACACTTAAGCATGTCAGCCATCCTCATTAGGCTACATTCACACACAGCGTTTTAGCTGCGTTTTGTGAGGATCCGTTTTTTGGTGCAAAACTGCATCTAGAATAGATCCTTACAGAACGCAGCTCTGTGTGTGAACGCGGCAGCGCTTTTCACCTTAGCTTACTCACCTCGCCAAGTTCCCTCGATGAACGCTGGTGATGTCCTGTCATCCATGGAGGCTTCAGCTAGCACGGCCTCTAGGACCCTGCAGCCTTCCATGTGACCAGATGATGTCACTCGGTCACATGGTGCTATACAAGGTCCTCTCGCAGGTCCTGCAGCATCAGTATGAGGGGAGATCATCGGGGAGTGCAGGGAGATGAGTGAAAAGCGCAGCGAAATAATGTCACGAAATTCATTCTTTTTACGGATCTGCTTTTTTCAGCCCAAAAGCGGGGTCCGTTAAAAGAGCAGTGTGTGAATGCCAATAGTGAAATGCATTGACATGGCTGGGACAGCTGACATTGATGCATTTCACTGCATTCCATTGCAAATAGGAGATCCGTACAAAGCTGATCAATAATGCAGCATTAGCTCAGCGTGTGAACGTAGCCTTAAAGGGACACTCTCAGGTCATTTTTCGGTATGATACTAATATTACCCTTGAATAGGGCCTGGGCAGACCTTTTGAAAACATGTAAAATCATTATTGTACTGTTCGTAGTTTCCATTTTATCAGCATTGTCAGACCCTGCAGGGAGCTCCTGCATTAGTCCTCTCCTGCATTAGGCCTCTCCCTTATAACCAAAGAGGAATAGTCCTGTGCTATATAAACTGTCATGTAATTATGCACTCCCTCTCAGCAGCTCTCTCCTCCCTCCTCCCTTTGCTAACAGTGCAGTGTCAGGTTTCACTTACAGGAGGTCTGTTCTGTTGAGGACAGGGAGGGAGAGAGCTATTACAGAACAGCCTTATCTAGAATCCATTTGTTTCTGTAAGCAGATATCCTGCTGTGCTGTAACAGTTTCTGTGTTGTATTTGACCTCTTGTGATGCTGCAAGCATAGAGAGCAGAGAGGAGAATACAGCTCCCCCCCCTTAGTGATCTCCTGTACAGTGATGTGGTGTGAATATGTGACATGCATATTCATCCTATGGGGAGTGGACAGCAGAAAACTAAGTGGATCATTCACTGTGAGTGACAGATGGAATGAACCTCTTTATTTGAAGTTTACAGAAGATAAGAGGGAATATAAATAAAAGAAATACATCAATAGGGAAAGCTTAGAGTGACGAATTAGAAAAGGATAGCAGTTACATGTGGATTTGTTACCTGACAGTTTTTATGTAAAATACTAGTGGCAAGCCCTAACTTCCCCCTCTCCCAAAAAAAATAAATTAAAGATTAGCAGTCACCTCTCCTGCACATGAATCACCTTTTCTTATAACTCAGAGTTGTGACATTTCTTTGTTATTGCTACTAAAAATGTATGAATAAAAGGACAACTGGGTGCTACCATGCTCCTTCCCAACAAGGTTTGTCCCAACAACATATGAGACAGTCACGACTGTTTGGATACAGATAGTATCAATTTATCAATAAAATTTCAGGAGAAATAACAGAGGACCAGCACAATGAAGAGTTACCAGAAAAGATGGCCCAGAATTGCTATTGTATGCAACTATTTACTTATATAAACAAGTCAAGAAAAAAATAACTAACAATACAGAGTTAATGAAAAAAATAAAAAAGAGTGTTTTTTGCCATCACATAGTTCTGAACCTACTTACAGCTGGGAAAATACAATTTTAGTATGAGAACGAAATGATTCATGTTTGTCCACTGCCTTCTAATGGCGCGGCTTTGCCTCCTGCTAGGTAATGACTGCTGAAGGCCTTCGAGGAGCATAATAAATACAAGCCTATTTCATGATAAAACATGTTTTCATATAGGGATAACAGTGACCAGGACACATTTAATAATTTTATATGTGCCACCCCAGGGTATGGGAACTCAGATGTCTGGGTCCTCAGCTTCGGTGGGGGAATCTCACTGGTGGCCTGCCCAGACCCGTGGTCCCAAGGGGAGACAGTCGTCTATTAAGGGTTTAAGTCTTTATCACATGACGCCACCTGTAGTGTCTGGTGACTAGACACAAGCGCCGCCACAGTCCTCCAGAGTGTGGTGGTATTGCGGCTATGGTGGAGCAGCTCCCTACAGGTAAGCTAATCCTCCGGGCAGTGGTACCTGATGCCGGCGTGATGCAAACCGTTGAGAAAAGTCAATGAAACAGGACAGAGACACAGAGGCACTTCGCTCTTCCAGGTACTTTACTGGTAAAAAGGAAACTGAACAAGATGGTGGTACAGTTCAAAGTACTCCAGCAGGATGGCTGGCCGGGTAGTCGCAGCAGAATGCAGAATCTGTGGAAGTCTCTGGTGGTACCTTCTTGGATCTACCCTTGCCGTCCCTTCTCTCTCCTCTCGTGGTCTGCTTCTTGGGCAGTAGTACGTCCCAAGGGATAAATACCCTGAGAACATCTTTGGAGCCAGGACGAGTATGGCCGAAGGATGAACACTCCAGGCCACGTTGTCAGACCCGTGTACTCTGGGTGTACAAGTCAGGACCTTTCTGTCTGGGCTACATCTGTCTCTAGCCCTCTTTTGAAGCCCCCTTTCTCTCTCGGGTAAGCTCCCGTTCTCCGTCTTTCCTCGGGGAAGAAACTTCTGAAGACTCTCCGTGCCTCTGGCCTCGTGTACCCGTGTGCTGTATACTATGCCTCTGGCCCCGTGTACCTATGTGCTGTATACTATGCCTCAGCTCCCATGTACCCATGTGCTGTATACTATACCTCTGGCTCCATGTACCCGTTTGCTGTATACTATGCCTCTGGCCCCATGTACCTGTGTGCTGTATACTATGCCTCTTGCCCCATGTACTTGTGTGCTGTATACTATGCCTCTAGCCATGTGTACCCGTGTGCAGTGTACATCTGGCCCCGTGTACCCGTGTGCAGTATGCCTCAGGCTCAGTGTACCACCTAGGTGCTGTATACCTCAGGCTATGTGTTCGCTGATGAATGTGTGTGCTTTCCAGCATGACATGAGGACATACTTTGTAGTTGGGGTCAGTGCAAAATGCACCCTGGTCCCACAAACGTGATGCAGCTGCCACTGGTCCGAAGTACTGTATGTGCCCCCAGTATAGTATGTGTCCCCAAGGATATCTGTGCCCCCCAGTGTTCTAGATTTCCTCCAATGCTGTATATGGCCCCAATTATGTATTTGCCCTCCAGTGCTGCCTCTGCTTCCTAGTGCTGTATGTGCCCCACTTTTCTCTACATGCAACCAGCATCTCCTGTGATTTATATGCCCCCACCCCTTCTGTGATGTACTTTATATGCCCCCCAACGTCTCCTGTGATGAATATGCCCCGCCCTCCTGTGATGTATATGCCCCCCAACTCCTCCTGTGATGTATATGCCCCCCCATCATCTCCTGTGATGTATATGCCCCAGCATCTCCTGTGATGTCTATGCCCCCAACTGCTCCTGTGATATCTATGCCCCCCAGTCCCTCCTGTGATGTCTATGCCCTCCAGCTCCTCCTGTGATGTCTATGCACCCCAGCTCCTTCTGTGATTTCTATGTCCCCCAGCTCCTCCTGTGATGTTTATGCCCCCAACCCCTCCTGTGATGTATATGTGTGACGCCCCTGCGACCAGGGTGGCCACCTAGGGAACTGCAGTCAGGCAGAAAGATAGACGGTTTGTACAACAAACACCCTCACGGAAACACACACCCACTAGGAGGCAGCACCCAACTCGGAGCCCGGGACTCTAGGCGGGCAAGGGGTGTGGGTTTAGAGGAAAGTGGGTGGGAAGCATGTAGATCAGGTGACAGAGAGCACAAATAGAGGAGAAAGAGGTGGAAGGAGTTAGTAGGCCGAGGTAGGCTGAGCAGTACAGACACAGTGAGCCGAGCAGACAACAAGCAGAGAGTGACACACATCCCGAGGGATTGGGCTTGATGGAGATGCAGAATCCACAGAGTCACAGAAACCATGGAGAGAAAGCTCGTCCATAGCCAACATCCCCGGGGAGTGTGAGGACAGAGACCGGACCAGCATTACTGGGTCCGAGGAACACGGAAGCACTGACTAACTGCTGGAGAAGTTTTCCCTGATTTGTGCTGGAGTCACACGGGTTAGATGGAGTCTGGTAACGCCTTGCAAGAAAGGGTTACTGCAGACTAGGCACACACCAAGTGTCAGCTCTGGAGGGAACCGATGATTCACCCGGCTTCCCAGATTAACCGACGGGGAGCTTTAACTCCAGGTTGGAGTTCCCACAACAAGGGTTGAAGGCACAACAGTAACCACGAGGACCGACAAGGGTCCGAGCTGTCGCCATACAACCCGAGGAGACAACAGAGAGAGAAACAACAGCCTGGAAGTACTTAGAAGGAGTGAGGGGTCTCAGGGTGGCAGCCTGGCTGCAGTGGGTTCAATGTTACCGGAGTGAATTGACTGTAACTTGTGTTAAGAACTGCACTGTGAACTGCTGCGAATTGTTGGAAGAGCTGACAAGTAAACCGGTGAACCCTGCTTGCGTGTCCGTGTTTGATTCCAGGTATATTGAACTTTGCATACCTTTTATCCTGTCAGGAGCAGCCCGACCCGCAGCGGGCTCATCCATCTGGCTGCAGCCCATCCATCCCTCCATCCTCCTGGCTGAGCAGCGCTGCAGCGGTGGCCCCATCACTGACCACAACCCGTGGGTGGCGTCACGACAAACATTATCCTTGTAAATACCCCTTTACTTGTGAGAACCCGGGAGCGAAGGTTTGGGCGGGAGCAAAAAAACAGGCGGAGAGCATGCATCAGCTGATTGTTTAAAAAAGCCAGCTGGCTTTTTACCGCCCGGGTTTTAAACGATCATGCATCCATTTCAGCCTTTTCCTCAGACCCCCAGACTGCTTTGTAAGGTCCAGCAGAATAGTACTCTCAATTCCTATTGACTTGCAATCTACTCGCTATTCGTAATGAATACGTGAGTTTTAGAACCTACTCGTTACGATACCAGCGAGTCCTAATATTTCACTACTTGTTCATCCCTACCTTCTCCCAATCACTCTCAGAATCACCACGGTGTTCATTGGCAACCTTCAGACGGGCGGCACATGTGCCTTCTTGAGCAGTGGGACTTTGCGGGCACTACAGGTTTTAATCCATTATGGCGTAATGTGCTACCAATGGTTTTCTTAGTGACAGTGGTCCCGGCTGCCTTTAGATCATTAACAAGTTTCCCCTGGGTAATTTAAGGCTGATCTCTCACCTTCTTTATTTGGATACCTCACAAGTTGAAATTTTGCATGGAGTCCCCAGATCGATGTTGATTGACACTCATTTTGTATTTCTTCCATTTTCTTGCTATTGCACCAACAGTTGGCTCCTTCTCACCCAGCGTCTTACTTATGGTTTTGAAGCCCATTCCAGCCTTGTGCAGGTCTAGGATCTTTTCCCTGACATCCTTAGAAATCTCTTTGGTCTTACCCATGTTATAGAGGTTAGAGTCTGACTGATTGTCTTTTATACAGTTGAGACAGCTGTCTTTAATGCAGGTAACGAGTTGATTTCAAGCCGCTAACGGGTGTGTAGGAGCCAGAACTCCCAATGGTTGGTAGGGATCAAATACTTAAATTCTCTCTGCAAAATGTAAATACATTTATATAATTTAGACAATGTGATTTTCTGGATTTTATTTTTGATATTCTATCTCTCACTGTTAAAATTAACTTACCCTTAAAATTAAAGACTGTTCATGTCTTTGTCAGTGAGCAAACTTATAAAATCATCAAGGGATCAAATACTTATTTCCCCACTGTACCGTTCAGTAATGGGTCGGGAAGGGGAAAATTAACTGAACTAATCATCTATGTATCAGATGATAAAAATAGTAATGTGATTCACTATCTAGTATCTACATACTACATAGATGTCAGGCTTATATACGACAATGTGATTCTTCAAGTCAGTCCACTGTAGGGTAGTGTCAGCTTGTTTTTTTTAATTGTCTTCGTGTGTTTTTCTTCTGATTTGGTTGATGCAGTAGAAAAACTAATATCTGACAGCGTTTGCTCCCATCTGTATAATCGCATTACTTGACACGCTTCATAAAAATAAAAGTCACAACCATTTCAAAATGATGAAATTACTGTTGAAGTTGATAACAGTAACTCCTGTCGTGAAATAAAGGCGCAGAAAGGAAGGAACACATATGGTTTCCCCATAGCTATTTCAGAGAAAGTGAACTTGAGGGCCAGCTTTAATCTAGACGTAGATTAGAAAACCATTAAAAAGCTCCTTGAGATGCAGAGGAGCACAGAGAAACTGTAAATGGTCATTATAACTGATAACAATCTGTCTTTGTACACAGCTGCTTACCTAGTTTTCTGTCACTTCTATGTCAGTGGAGCAGTGATTGTCATCTCCTCCCCTTCCTTACTAATTAATTCCCAGTATATCAAGCTGTTTTCTTTAGCTTACTGCAAGCAAACACCATGAGTACCAGCAAAGTGTGACGGCAATGGACACGAGCATCACATTGATTGATCATAAGTTTTTATTTCCAGGTGTGCAGAACAACATCTAAAACCTGTTAGGCAGTTAGTCAGGGCAGGAGTCAGGTAAGCCACTCTATTTAAAAGGGAGAGGGGAGAGAAAAAAAAAAATTGTTTGTTTTAAAAAAAAAACCAAGTTGTTTTTTTCTCTTTTCATTTCCCTATCACCATGTCCTTTACTTCAATATCTATTGTTCTATGCGCCTTTGCACTTTACCTTCACCGCCCCATCCCCCCACATCCACATAAACCCCTCTCTCCTTCCTTCTACTTTATTGAACTCCCATACTCTGTTCACCATAGTGAATAATCTCGGACCACCATGCTCCAGGGTATTGCACCAAAAACAAAGTCACCATCACAAAAACTGTTTGCCTTTTTCCTCTTTTTACTGCTGCTTCTGTCAGGTGATATCTCTCCTAATCCTGGTCCACCCTCCACCAACTTCTACCCCTCTCCCACCACACACAGAAACCCCACCAACCTTATAAACATTACCTGCACACCTTCATTGCCCTCTTTTAATTGTGCTCTCTGGAATCCACGGTCTGCATGTAACAAACTTCCACTCATTCATAACTACTTTCTCACTAACTCCCTTAATCTTCTGGCCCTCACTGAAACCTGGATCCAGGATTCAGACACAGTGTCCCCGGCCGCTATTTCTTATGGCGGCTTGCATTTCTCTCATTCCCCAAGACCTGGCAACAGACATGGTGGTGGAGTAGGTTTACTTCTGTCCCCACAATGTACTTTTCAGGTCATCCCCCCAGCTCCATCACTCTCATTCCCCTCTTTTGAGGTCCACACAATTAGGCTTTTCCATCCCCTCCCCCTTAGAGTAGCGGTGGTATACCACCCCTCTGGGTCACCCACCCAATTCCCCGACCATTTCTCCGCATGGCTGCCGCATTTCATGTCCTCAGAACTACCAACCATTATTCTGGGAGACTTCAACATCCCCACAAACAGCCCCATCTCCTCATCTGCATTTCAGCTCCTATCTCTAACTTCATCTCTTGGCCTCTCACAGCTCTCAACCTCGATGACACACAAGGATGGTAACACCCTTGACCTGATCTTTGTCCGGCTCTGCTCAACCTCCTCCTTAGATAATTCAGAACTTCCCCTCTCCGACTACAACATTCTCTCCTTCACACTCACTAACCCTTGCCCACCCCAGCACATTCCCTCACACATTCTCAGACTCTCTACACTCATAACTGTCCCCAATCTCCTCATTTTCCTGTCCCGATCTGGCAGTCAATTACTTACATGATTCTCTCAGAAGGACCCTGGACCAAGTAGCGCCCCTCACCCTCAAAACCTCCAAACACAGAGCAAAACAGCCCTGGCTCACATCACAAACTCGATTCCTCCAGCGATGCTCTAGGAGTGCTGAACGTCTATGGAGGAAAGTCGCACTCCAGAAAACTTCATTCACTACAAATTTATGCTGAGAACTTACAATTCTGCCCTTCACCTTGCCAAACAGACCTACTTCACCACTTTGATCTCCTCACTATCCAACAACCCAAAAAACTCTTTGACACCTTTCACTCTCTCCTTAGTCCTAAAGTGCAGGCCCCCATCACTGACCTCTGTGCTGATGACCTGGCTTCCCACTTCATAGAGAAAATAGAAAACATCCGTCAGGAAATCAACTCCCAACCTCAAATTGCTATTACCCCTGCCTCTCCCCACATTTCCTCCGGCTCACTGTCCACTTTTGACCCGGTTACAGAAGATGAAGTCTCCAGGTTCCTCTCTTCCTCTCGTCCCACCACATGCACTGCTGACCCCATCCCCTCACACCTACTCCAGTCTCTCTCTCCGGTGGTCACCACTCACTTAACCAAAATCTTCAATCTCTCCCTCTCTTCTGGCATCTTCCCCTCCTCCTTTAAACACTCTATCATCACTCCTTTATTAAAGAAATCTTCTCTCGACCCTTCCTGCACAAACAACTACAGACCAGTTTCCAATCTCCCCTTCATCTCTAAACTCCTGGAGCGCCTGGTCTACTTTCGCCTCACTCATTACCTCTCCACTCACTCTCTTCTAGACCCATTACAGTCTGGTTTCTGCCCCCTACATTCTACAGAAACTGCTCTCACCAAGGTGACCAATGACCTTCTGACGGCAAAACGTAATGGTCACCACTCTCTGCTTATCCTTCTTGATCTCTCTGCAGCCTTTGACACTGTTGACCACCATCTCCTACTCGCTATGCTGCACTCCATCGGCATCAAGGACACGGCTCTCTCCTGGTTCTCTTCCTATCTCTCTGACCGCTCTTTCAGTGTATCATTTGCCGGCTCCACTTCCTCCCCTCTTCCTCTCACTATTGGAGTCCCTCAGGGTTCAGTCCTTGGACCTCTTCTCCTTCTCACTCTACACAGCCCCGATTGGACAGACCATCAGCAGATTTGGTTTCCAGTACCATCTTTATGCTGATGACACACAACTATACACTTCTTCCCCTGACCTTACTCCCGCTCTAATAAAGAACACCAATAACTGTCTAACCGCAGTTTCCAATATCATGTCCGCTCTCTACCTGAAACTTAATCTTTCCAAAACTGAACTACTCCTGATCCCGCCCTCCACTAACCTCCCTAAATATGACATCTCTCTCTCAGTGTGCGGCACCACAATAGTGCAGAGTCAGCAGGCTCGCTGTCTGGGTGTTATGTTTGACTCTGATCTTTCCTTCACTCCATATATACAAGCTCTCGCCCGCTCTTGCCACTTGCACCTGAAGAACATCTCCAGAATTCGCCCCTTTCTCACCTTGGAAACTACAAAAACCCTCACTGTGGCCCTGATTCACTCCTGCCTTGACTATTGTAACTCTCTTTTAGTTGGCCTCCCCCGCACTAGACTGTCCCCTCTCCAGTCCATCCTTAATGCAGCAGGATCACCTATCTAGCTAATCGTTACTCAGACGCTTCTGCTCTATGCCACTCATTGCACTGGCTGCCTATATACTACAGGATCCATTTCAAACTGCTTGTTCTCACCCACAAACCTATTCACAGTGCAGCACCCCCATACATCTCCTCCCTCATCTCTGTCTATCACCCCAGCCGTTCTCTTCGCTCTGGAAGTGACTTTAGACTCACTTCTGCATTAATCTGAACCTCCCACTCCCGGCTCAAAGACTTCTCCCGAGCCGCACCAATTCTTTGGAACGCTCTACCCAAAAAAATTAGAGGTATCCACAACTTAAATAGTTTTAGGCGATCCCTAAAAACACATCTCTTTAGGACGGCCTATCATGATCCCTAGTCAGTCAGCTAGACATAGCCTATCCGCTCCACCTCAAGTGGATCACATATAACGGGTTGCGGCCACTTATTCTGCTCCTATCTGTTCCCCATCTCCTCAAGTTGACTATACTTTCATTGCAAATGAGCACCTGTACCTTGTCACCCCCACCTCATTGTTAGATTGTAAGCTCTTATGAGCAGGGTTGCCATTTTTTGCTCCAATTACTGTATTATGTTATGCTTTGTATTGTATTGTTTTTGGCATTGCATTGTATTTTCTAATTGTTTCTCATGATTGTTTAAATATGAGCTTTGTATTGTGAATGTGAAGCGCTGCTGAATATGTTGGCGCTATATAAATAAAAATTATTATTATTATTATTATTATTAGATATAAATACTGCCTGCACTATTAATTTGTAACGTAACTTCGATCTTGTATACTTCCATTCTTAGTTTTTTTATTTTCATCTTTCAAAACTAGAGAAGATCCAGACTATAAAAAATATTCATATATTAGAAAATGGAAGACATACAAGACCACTGATAATCTCCCTTGATCTGGAGCTTTACGCAAGATCTCACCCCATGGGGTCAAAATGATCTCAAGAACGATGAGCAAAAATCCCAGAACCACATGGGGGGACCTAGTGAATGACCTGCAGAGAGGTGGGACCAACGTTACACAGGCTACCATCAGTAATACACTACGCCGCCAGGGACTCAGGTCCTGCAATGCCAGATGTGTCCCCCATTACCTGTCCAGGCCCATCTGAAGTTTGCTAGAGAGCATTTAGATGATCCAGAAGAGTATTGGGAGAATGTCATATGATCAGATGAAACCAAAGTAGAACTATTTAATAGAAACACAGCGCGTCATGTTTGGAGGAGAAAGAATGCTGAGTTGCAACCAAAGAACACCATACCTACTGTGAAGCATGGGGGTGGCAACATCATGCTTTGCGGCTGTTTCTCTGCCAAGGAACCATGACAACTGATCCGTATACATGAAAGAATGAATGGGGCCATGTATTGTGAAATTTTGAGTGCAGACGTGGCTGGGTCTTTCAGCATGACAATGATCCTAAGCACACTGCCAGGGCAATGAGTGGCTTCGTAAGAAGCATTTCAAGGTCCTGTAGTGGTCTAGTCAGTCTCCAGATCTAAACCCTAAAGTAAACATTTGGAGGGAGTTGAAAGTCTGTGCTGCCCAGTGACAGCCCTACTCTAGAGAAGAGCTGCATGGAGGAATGGGCCAACATACCAACAAAAGTGTTAGCCAACCTTGTGAAGACTTACAGAAAATGTTGACCTCTGTCATTGCCAACTCAGGATATATAGCAAAGTATTGAGATTAACTTTTGTTATTGACCTAATACTTATTTTCCATCAAAATTTGAAAAAAATTTCTTTCCAAATCAGACAATGTGATTTTCAGGATTTGTTTTCCCATTTTGTTTCTCATAGTTGAGGTCACCTATGATGCCAACTACAGACCGACCTCATCTTTTGAAGTAGAAGAACTTGCACAATTGGTGGCTGTACATATAATATAACTAGTGATCAGCGAGCATTAAGATACTCGGGTTCGGATAGCTCTAACCGAATACTATGAATGAGTATCAAGTAACAAATCCAACGCAAGTCAATGGGGTACTCACTCAGATACGCATACTGAAACAGTGCAAAGTATTCAGCTAGAGTTATCCAAACCCGAATATCTTACTACTCGCTCATCACTACCTATAACCAAAGTCCGACAGCGTAACACAGGTTTTTAGTCAGAGCTATTCATTGGCTGCCACTCATCTTGGGATATGTCGGGCTAACTTGCTGTTCACTGCGTGTTGTCTAGCGCAATCTGTCTCCTATTAACTAATACAAGTATTAGGCTATGTTCACACATTGTGTTTTTGTGCATTTTTGCAGCGTTTTTTCATGAGTTTTATGCAAACTAAAAGTTGCCGTTTACAGTACAAGCAAAAGTTATGAGAGTTTGGAAACCTCATGTACATAACTGCTTTATTCCTTGACTAAAACGGAAAATGGTTGTGTTTTTGAAAGAAGCAAAATGTCAATTCTTTCAATGTTTTTGCAGCATTTTTCACTATTGATAGCAATGAGAAAGAGCAAAAATGCAACTGCTGTGTTTTTTTGCTGCTTTGATGGTGACTTATGGCCACTTTACACGTCCCAACGTCGGTCCGATATTGGATCCAATGCCGCGGGAGTGCGCTTTTTCTATGCAGAATTCCAAGATCGCATCGGAGATGTTACACAGCGCGATATCGGCAGGCAATGCAACTGCAATGTGTATGCCCCCTTGTACGGCCGACCCAGGAACGACCATTTAACATGGGACAGGATAGGGAAGTTGTTCTCCACATCGTAGTTGGGCTTTTACACAGCACGATCCTGCCACAATGCCCATCCAATATCGGGCCATTGGAGAGCACGCCCATTTGATCCCCGATATCGTTTTGGCATCGTTCGTGCATCGTATTGGACGTTTAAACCATAAAACGCACGAACGATATCGGGGCCAACGCACGAACCACGTGACTTTTGGTCGGAGTTGGACGCCGATATCGGGACGTGTAAAGTGGCCATTAGGCTGCATTCACACTGTGCGTTTTTGCTCTGTTTTTGCTGTTTTTGCTCATCAGTATTTGTAGCC
Organism: Allobates femoralis; assembly: GCA_033576535.1. Classification (NCBI taxonomy): domain Eukaryota; kingdom Metazoa; phylum Chordata; class Amphibia; order Anura; family Aromobatidae; genus Allobates; species Allobates femoralis. Next base: position 667,815,419 of record JARQOC010000002.1, on the reverse strand, counting down.
AAAACCAGGAGTGGAACAATCAGGGAAAGTATAATAGAAACAAGTCACCACTTCTGTATTTATCACCCACTCCTGGTTTTGGCTACAAATACTGATGAGCAAAAACAGACCAAAAACGCACAGTGTGAATGTAGCTTAAACCAAACTTTATGAAACATGCACTATAGACATATAAAAAACCAAAAATGCAGCAAGAATGCAGCAAAAAAGAAGCAAAACCTGTTTTTTTTTACTGCCAAGAAAGTAGGTTTTGGTTGCCGAAAAAATGCGGCAAAACCGCAACATGTGAACATAGCCATAAATATCAAGCTCAGTGTGGATTCTCTATCTCGCAATACACAGAATCATTTATGATGTAGTGTCAATAATACATTATGGCGCATAGCTTAGGAAACAGAAATCATCCGGGTGTGCTCACCGCTGACATTTTACCTTTGAAAATGAAAAAGTTTAAAAAATGTTTCCAGCTTGGGTTCATCGCAGAAATTAAATATGCAAAACCTGGAGCTGCAAAACATCAGCTACTGCTGATAAGAGAATTAATGTACCATATGTCTCCACATTTCATGAAAAGCAAACATGCCGTAAAGGATTAATTAAAACCAATGTTTTATTTTAAGATAGTCTTGGTGGCATGAAAATTATATTTAGGAAACTACTGAGGTGATGGAGTAAACACGAGGGCTCAGATACTGCTCTGGAATGGTGGAATAATTTTGGCGACATGTCATGCATTGGATTTCACAATATTCCATATCAGGATAATTGAATTCGGAGCAACTCATGTGTAATGCTGGTTCTTTTGTGCATCTGTCTCATAAAATAATTTGCATTAGCATAATGTTGTACATTATACATAGTTAAATACTTTTGCATAGATGAAATAGAATTTGTTCTTCTACACGTGACGTCAGTGATGCAGAAAATAATATCCTATTTCCCTGAAAATAAGACACTGTCTTACATTAATTTTTGCTCCCAAAGATGTGCTGGGTAATATTTTCAGGGGATGTCTTATTTTTCCATGATCCCTATTATCCCCTTGGAACACCCAATATCCCCTTGCAGCTCCCATCATGAAATGCAGTCCCCAATATCCTCATCATTCCCTTGCAACCCCCAATATCCCTGTCATCCCCTTGCAGCCCCCAATATCCCCTTGCAGCCCACAATATTCAAATGCAACCCCCAATATACCCTTACAGCCCCTAATATCCCAATCATCCCCATACAGCCCCCATCATCCCCCTGCAACCCCCATCATCCCCCTGCAAGCCCCATCATCCCCCTGCAGCCCCGAATATCCCCATCATCACCCTGCAGCCGCCAATATCCCCTTTCAGCCCCCATCATCCCCCCATTATGGTACCATACCTGCAGCAAAAAAACACACACACACCACACACACCACACCCACATTTTCTCACCAATCCTCCATGACCTCCTGTATGTACGGTATCCGGGCACTGCTCAGCGTATATGTACGGTAAGCCGCCAGCCAATCAGACGCCAGCAGCCACCGGCCAATCAGAGGCAAGCATGTAACATCTGATTGGCCAGCAGCTTACTACCATACATCTTTGCTGAGAGGCACCCAGAATACCATACAGTACATACAGGGGGACGTGGAATAAAGCATAAAGTGGCGGCGGGTGGGGAGGACACCAGTAACACTGATGACACATACAGGAGGCTGTACAAGAGAGGGCTGAAGGTGGACCAGGGAGGGCTGGAGACGGGGAAGACACCATAAAACAGCGATAACTCATTACTGAGTAAGTCACTCCGGACTCCTTATCTGTACACTTTATATAGTCTGTTTAACAACTTACAGGGAGGCTAGAAACATGGGGGATCCCTTCTCTGAATGCAGCAGACATGCTGCATTCAGTTTGCATAGAACCAGGGGTGACAGGTCCTCTTTAAGTATCTCAACTTTTCATGTATTTCTTTAGCAAGAATGCATGTTTATTTTCAGCTTTATCTGCATGCCCAGAGCATTAAAGAAAAACAAATCAAAAAGTCAGAACTGCCCCCTCCCATAATATCATATGGTACCAATATCAAATGGTACCAATGAAAAACACAGCTTGTAATGCTACACAAGCCCTCATAGAGCTCCAATTGTAGAAAAAAAAAAGGATATTTTTGTCATGGTTTTGCAGTTAAAAATATATAGTCGTAATCATACTTACATGGTGAATCAGATTTCCAGGTTATTTTTTTATACATAATAAATGTTGCAAAAAACAAAAACACAATGGTGAAATTATGTTTCTTTTTCAATTTCATCGCACTTAAAAAAATTAATTCTCTATTCGTCAGTAAATTATATGGTAATAACTGAGGTGTCATTCAAAACTACAACCCATTCCACACAAAAAAATGCTCTCATAGGTCGATAGATAAAAATAAAGTCATGACTTAAGACAAGAAACAAAATGGATATGTTCTTCCTAAGGGTAAAGGTACACTAGCATAAGGCATCTAATGTGGGAGCATGGGATGCAAAATGCTAATGACCCTCAGTTCAGCTTTTGCTGCAAACATGATTCGAGTGTCATATACTGTACTCCGATCCTGCAATTGGATCAGAGCTGTGGAGGAGAGATAAATCTCCCCATCATCTCCATTGCATCTCCATTGTATATCATGCTGCACTCGCATGTGTGCCAGTGCAGTGTGATGTTTCACTCTCACCCATAGACTAATCTATTATCCGGCGATAATCCACAATTATGGTCCCACGAAGCACACGCAGCTCTGCTGCATCAAGACACTGCAGTGAGGGAACAAGCGTCCTCTCGCTGCAATCTCTGCAACCACACTGACTGCCGCAAGGAGCAGTGACGTCACTTGCTGAGTCACTGAGGGTTCCCCATGACTACAGGCAACAGAGTCACCTGAGATCCCTGCCATGGGGCCCTAATAAATCAGTGAGTGACGTCAGCCACAGCAGTCAGTGTGATCGCAGAGGTTGCAGGGAGAGGACACATACTTCGCTGCAATCTCATGATGCAGCAGAGCTGAGTGTGCTTCGTGGGACAATCGTTGTGGATTATCGGCAGAAAGTATGTTGGGCTAATAAATTAGAAAATGAGGGTTTTCTGATTTATTTCAAAGAAAAGATTTTTCTATGTATGTTGAATTTTTTAACTAAGTCCTCACAGGATTGATAAAGGGCATGGATCATAGAGATCTGAACGTTATCAATCTGGGTTTAATGACAAGCAGTCAATACTGAGCTGTCATTAGTTTCTCCTTTCACAAAGATGCCACCACCACCAGGACATCAGGAAGTACCAGGTAAAGGACCAGGAATTGGTGCTTCTAATGAATGTGGCTTCTAATGAGTGTGCCAATTTCTTGGGCGGCTGTGGGCTGCTATTCTTTATCCTCAGTTGGCCAAATAACAAGGGTCTTACCATGCTGATAATCACAGCCCCAGGTGCCTGGATTTTACCTAGGCTGGCAATCAAAAATACTGTGAAGCCCACACATTTTATAAATTATTGAATTAAATAATATAATGTGCTCCCCTGTATTTTTGATTGCCAGCCAATGTAGAGCGAGGCAGCTGGAGGTGGCAAGCCAGCAGCTGATTCATCTGCGCTGAGAATCAAAAATGCAGCAAAGCAGTATATAATTTTTTTTTAATTATTTATTTTTACACTACTATGACTTCCGGTTTGTTGCCTATGACAACCAATCACAAATGCCGGCACAATGCGTGAGGGGCAAAAAAGCCAATCACAGACGCTGTCACTGAGAGTGGGCATCTATGATTGGTTCTTGGAGCCAATGTAGTAACCTGGAAGCAGCCCATACATTCTAGGATTAACCGTGCAGTAAAAATCAGGGAGCTAATGAGTGGCACCGAAAGTAGGAGCATGCAGATCCTGGTAAGTATGATTACTATTATTAATCACTGTTTTGTCTATTTTTACAGCCTCCATCCGAACCAGAATACATGCAGTAAAATGTACTTTTCAGAGAAGTCCGTGTTTGGGATTTGTGCCCGAACTCTAAGTGTTCAGTATGGACCCTGAACTTTACAGTTCAGGTTCGCCCATCACTACAGCTAATGTTTTCATATCAGAATTATGGACTATAGACAGGTATCAATTATACAACAATGATTTATTATGGTTTTACAATGTAACCGTAAAAAAATTCTGCCTGTCATTTTTTAATAAGCTGTACAGAAAAAAAATAAAAAGTCAAATTGGCAACTCTGATAACGATTGAAAATAATATTTCACCAGCCAGTAAAAAAAAAATCAGACTGTCCCTTTTATTACTGTCTGTTTAAGTGATACAGGTGTATCCCAATAAATTAGAATATTATCAAAAAGTAAATTTTTTTCAGTAATTAAATATAAAAAGTGAAATGCATTTATTATATAGTGTTATTACAAACAGACTGATCTATTTCAAGTGTTTATTTCTGTAAATGTTGATGATTATGGCTTACAGCATATGAAAATCCAAATCTCAGAAAAGTGAAGTAGTGAGGGTGTCTGCGTTGCCATATTCCATGAGACATCAATGGGTGAATGTAATATTGATTTATTAGTCAACGTGTCAGGGCTCCCTGGCCCCTTGCCCAGGACAAATCAATATTATATACATCATATCTGTATATACACAATATATATATCCTACTATATAATCGTCTAATTCTGTCTGTCTGTAACGGAAATCCTGCATCGCTGATTGGTTGCGGCCGGACGGGCGCAACCAATCAGCGACAGGCGCAGTCCAGCTGCAAATTGGCGTGGGATTTGAACCATGCACGCCACCAATATTGTTGGGAGATTAGCGGCGCTAGCTACTTTAATTTTCTGAGATAATCATGTAAGCATGTTGATATGTGTTCCTAAAATTGGTTAAATATCACTGGTCCTGCAATGACATGGTCTGGCCTCTAGAGGTCACCAGAAAAGTAAAAGTCCAGGAATCTGTGTGCTCAGGAAGTGAAGGGGAGGGTAGAAGAAGCAGAATCCATCACTGGTCGTCACATGTGGAGCTGAGGTCATGCCGTGCCTAAGGAGAGATAGAGAACGTGCCTGGCTTCTGAGACGGTTGGAGCCTTCTTTCAGGGACTAGAACTGGATGGTGTGATCAAGGGGAAGCTGTGTATTGTGAGTAACCAAGATATGTGACCAGTCACCAACAGTACAGTTAGCTAGGGAAAGGTAGTCAGTGACTGTAGAACTGCAGAGAACTTTCCTGTGTGTATTCCTGCTGATGAACTGACCAGGCTTGCTCTAGAGACTGTGAAAGATTCTGTACACTGGGACTTTGAGCATGTGCATGATACAGAGGAGTCCCATAGTGAATTACATCGTGGGAGTGAGAGCAATTCCAATTCTTGTTGCACTAGGCTGTGCTAGAAACCTAGGTGAGAGAAAGAGGCGATATTATCCAGAGGCCGAAGATTAAGGTTAAACGAAAGTTGGTTTTCTATCTGTTGTGTTATGCCAGATCCGAGAGATATGCTTTTGCTCCTGCAGGAGGGGAAGCTGTATACTGTGAAAATAACTTGTGGTTTAGATTCATATAAGTGGTTATAAAGGGGAAAATAGGGTACCCGGGTCATATTGTAATTAGTGTGTGGGGGGGGGGGGTGTGGGGGGAGTGTAATTTTATACACGTGCTGCGGCCGCGGTAAATTCCAGGGTAAGCCCTGTATCGAATAAGGGTGGGAGTGGCATAGCCCAGGGGTAGTCGTGACCCTTCCTGTGAAACTGGTACTTGAGTTCTCTCGGGCTGCATAACTTGCATCTTGTGTTTGGACAGATGTGGCCCATAGTTTGTAGAGAGTGCAACCCTGCTATTTGTTTAACAATTTTTCATAAAAAGACGTAGTTTGACACTATACTGAAGTCGGGGTCATTCATAGCAGCGCCGTATCTCTCATACACAAACGACTGGCCACCCGGTATTTAAACTGACTTTTGAGTTTTCAATGGCTGAAAGCCACAATCGTCAACATTAACAAGAATAAATAGTGGAAATAGATCACTCTATTAGTAATGACTCTATATATTATGTCTCACTTTTTGTATTTAATTACCGAAATAAATGAACTTTTTAATGATATTATAATTCATTGAGATGCACCTGTATACTTTTTCCATGTTTGTGTAATATCTTGCATATATGTGGGGTTTAGAGAGTTCCGTGTGCTTCAGTCTATAATGTATTTGTATAATGGTATTATTGTATTTATGTTACATTGTGTATTGTAATAACTTGCGTATTGTTTCCAATTATTAGCTAGTTATTATAAAGCACTTATGTCAGTTATTACTATTTGTGCCCTTCGTCCCTCTGTTATTGTGCTTGTCTGTTTCTTGCAGCCTCGTACGGTGAGAGCTGGGAGCGATGTGGATGCCATATAAATAATACATAGTAACACTCTGATAAATTCATGGTCAAAAGGAACATACAGTACAGATAAGCCATGATACTGTACTATATCTGAGGTCGGTTACAATGCATCTTCTTGTCGACACAGAATAAGAAAGAAATGAACAATCCATATAAAGTCATCAATGTTTGCCCTTGTGCTAGTAGAAAAGCAGTCCAGGTCCATAAATGGTTGAGATGAGATCTATGGATTACACACAGATTAGTGATCTCATTGTTATTGCAATACACAACTACGGTATCTAATACTGTTTAAAATTCCAATAAGTGTTATCATTAGGATAGATTAGTACTGAGAAGCTTGTGATTATCATACATTATTTTAATTGGATAGATTCAGCGTCCATAATAGGCCCCAGGGACTTATATAGCATAATTATGAACATGCAAATATAAATACTAATATCAATTTGGTAATGACTGCATTCCCCCTAAAAAAAAAGTATACCGTATTTTTCGGACTATAAGAAGCACTGGACCATAAGATGCACCCAGGTTTTTAGAGGAGGAACATAGGGAAAAAATGTAAGCAAAAAATGTGCTCATGATGCAGTTATAGCGGGGGGATCTGCTTCTGACACTGTTATGGGGTTATGTACTCAAATTCTGTTGTAATGTCCCCATCTTGGGCCCCTTCCAGGTATAAATCCTCCATATTGGTATCTATGTCTCCCATTTTGATATATGTGCCCCATCCAGGTATATGATCCATATTCTGATATATGATACCGCATATTGGTATATAGCCCATATCATGACATGTGCCCCATATCCTGGCATATAATCCCCAATCCTGGTATGTAGCCCATATCTTGGTATGTGCACCATATCCTGGTATGTGCTCCATCCTGATATATATTCCGTATCCTGGCATTTGGGCCTCATATATGATCCCCCATCCTGGCACATGGCCATATCCTGTTATTTGTCCTTCAGCTTCGTATATATCGCCCCCATCAAAAGCACACTTTAAAAAAAAAGTATCATACTCTCCTCCCATTGCTCCCCTGCAGCACCATGAAGGCCTCCTGTCTTTTCATGCCAAACGCTGATCAGTGTGTGAGTGGCACGTGTCCCAAATGTTTAAAGGGATCCTGTCACCTCCAAAACGCCTCCTAAGCTACCAAAACATGTCCCTGCAGCATACTATCACTAATCTCACACTCCTTTTGTCTCTTAAAAGCATCCTGTGAAAGTGCATAAAAACCTTTTAATACTTACTCATTAGGCATTATAATTAGCAGGGGCTATATTCTTTAGCCCTTAGGGCGTGTTGTTTTGCAGCCTCAAGGAACCAGCCCTCTCTGTGCAGCTTCTGCTGTAATGTGGAGCTGAAGGCAGGAATAATAATTTGCATTCTGTGAGTGACAGAGAGGGGGAGGGCAAAGCCTGCACAAGCAAAGCAGCACAGAGAGAGAGAGGGTGGATCATTCAGGGTGCAAAACAACACCCATTGTGTTGAGGACTGTGATTAGTTGACATTGGCAAAGAACCTGTCGTCATATGGGGTATAAACATAATTTCAAAAAAAATTTCCATACAGCTTTGCCGTATTTTTGATACTAAGTGCCAATAAAGAAGACTGGATTTACTTTGGCTGGCAATCAAAAATACAGCAGAGACCACTTTTTTTTAATTATTTAAATAAATAATTGAAAAAATGGGTGGGCTCTGCCTTATTTTTTGATTGCCAGCCAAGGTAAAAACCAGACAGCTGGGGGCTGGTATTCTCAGCCTGATGAGACCCACAATTATTGCTCCCCCAGACTACAGAATAGCAGTCTGCAGCTGCCCTAGAAATTGGTGCATTCATTAGAAGTGTCAAGTCTTTGTGCTTTACCCAGCTCTTCCTGATGCCCTCATGCGGTGGCATGAGGGGTGATAGAAGGAGTTAATAACGCCTGAGTATTGACATATTGACTGTTGTCCTTAAGACCAGATTGATTAAGTTCAGGCTTCTATGACACCCGCACATTGTCAATCGTATCAGTAAAGAGTTAAAAACACAAACAGAAAAATCCTTCATTTAAAATGACACACAAACAACCCTCATTTTCCCACTTAGAAACCCCAAACATACCCTCTGACGGTAATGCACAGCGATATCTACTCACCTCTGCTACATGCATTAAGCGGAGACATTAGTGTCCATTCACTTCAGCAGTCGCTTTCAGGCTGAGCTGCTGCTGTGACCACACAGCACACAGACCGATGAGCTGTATCATAAACACATATACCGGTGAGCTGTATCGGAAACGCACATATCGGTGAGCTATATCGTAAGCACACTTACCGGTGAGGTGTCTCGTAAGCACACATACCGGGGACCTGTATTGTAAGTACACATACCAGTGAATGTGTATTGTAAATACACATAATGATGAGCTGTATCGTACACACACATACCGGTGAGCTGTATTGTAAGCACATATACCGGTGAGCTGTATCATAAGCACACATACCGGTGGGCTGTATCGTAAGCATACATATCGGTGAGCTGTATCATAAGCACATACCTCTGAGCTGTATCGTAAGCATATATATCGGTGAGCTGTATCGTAAGCATACATATCTGTGAGCTGTATCATAAGCACATACCGGTGAGCTGTATCGTAAGCACATATACCGGTGGGCTGTATCGTAAGCATACATATCTGTGAGCTGTATCATAAGCACACATCAGTGAGCTGTATCATAAGCATACATATCGGTGAGCTGTATCGTAAGCACATACCGGTGAGCTGTATTGTAAGCACATATACCGGTGGGCTGTATCGTAAGCATACATATCGGTGAGCTGTATCATAAGCACATATCAGTGAGCTGTATCGTAAGCATACATATCGGTGAGCTGTATCGTAAGCACATACCGCTGAGTTGCTGGAAAAGGTCTGTGACATCAAAAGAAGTAAATCTCCCCGGCTGACTAAACGCTAATGATTTTTTCTTCAGCCTCATTCCGCTATGCACAATCAGTCAGCCGAGAAGATTTACTTCTTCTGATGTCACACATTACCTATGACCGCCGCATAAAATAGACACTTCAAATTACAAAATTCAAAAGCCTTATGTATCTGACACATAAAGGTCGTAATCTGGATGGCTTAGTAAACAAACATCAAAATTCTCTTCATTATGCAACTACATGAAGCAGCTTTGTCTCTGCAGCATTGGATGCGCTATAACACTGAAGCTGAAAACTGAAGGCTGAGATCAAGAGGTAAGAACACGCTGCAGCGATCCTGGCCGGCTTAAGTGCAATGTTTACAAGCACAATAAATAAGAGCTTGTCAGCACTGGGAAAAGTTCAGCAACCATTGCTCGGGCTCTTTTAGACGACCGTAAAAATCGAATGTGCTATCCAATTTTTTATGGATAGTACACGGACCCATGTTATTTAACGAGGCAGTGTAGATGAGCAATTTTTTCACTGACAGAATCTCTGTGACAAAAAACACAGCATTCTGAGATTTATCACGAACTAGTCAGAAACTTGCAGCTGTCTGGTGCTCCCTTATCCTGCTGGCCAATCAGGGTATTGACAGATGATAAGAAAATGAGCGCAGCTGCTCTAATTTATGCCAAATATTGTGGCACTTGATGTGACAGAATGTATATATACCACCGGTTAGTACTAGGAATATATATATAAACCTCGGCCCTTGCACTACCAAACCCACAATATCCCATACATACAAAATGTTGTCAGCGGATCATTCAGGATACTCTCAAAGCGTGTTGACAACAGAACAGAGATTTAATTAGCAATAAACAGGTACAGATATGATAAGATATGTATATTCCTGATTCCACAAAGCCTAAGTGTCTCTGTGCAGCATCAGCAGGCTGCTTCTCCTCTCATGCACAGGAAACTGAGTATAGTCACATGGTCTTTCCGGTGTGTAAGCCTCTGGGAGCCTTTTTTATATCTAACTTTATAGACAATGCACAAAACTAGCAATAGACGCTTACATACACAGAAATGGAGTTGTTGCACTAAACATATTCCAACACCCCACTCAACAACTACTTATCCTGTTAGTCCCATTGTGGTTCTGAAGTCCTAAAACTTGTCTCTTGGCAATGGTTTTGTCATACCATCAGCTAACATCTTGTCAGACTCACAATAAACAAACTCTAGTACACCACGTTCCACTAAGTCACGTAAGTGGTAATGTTTAACATCAATGTGCTTAGTCCTTACACTAATCTTCTCACTGCTGGCAAATCCAATACATCCTTGGTTGTCCTCAAATACAGAAGTTCCCCCACTTCTTGTCTGTAATTCTCATTGCTGGAGTTTTGACGAACCTTTGGCTTCTGACAGCTCTTTTTCCTTGTGGTAGCTCCGTAAGCTCCCATGTCTGGAGTTGGTGAAGGGAATCCATCTCTTCCTTAGCAGCATTTATCCACTGCTGCTTCTCGTGGACAGGCAGTTTTTGCGTTTCTTGCCATGACTGTGGCTCTGGTTCAGGAAGTGTTCTGACCATATAAGAAAAGCGTCTAGCTGGGATACCTTTGTTTGGTCTTTCTGATCTCCTGACTGGAGGCTGACTTTATTCTTCTGTTTCTTCCTCGCTGGCTTCAGAGCTTATCCAGACTTCAATGTTTTTCTTTTTGGTGAATGGATTTGGTGATTGAGATTCTTGTTCTTGTTTCATGGATTGAATGACTGGTGTAACTTCATGTAATTTGAGTGATACAGAATTTTCATCAATAACTACATCTCTGCTGATTGTTACTGTGTTGGCCTTTGGGTGCAGGATTCTGTATCCCTTTTGAGTTTCGCTATTGCCCACAAGGACTCCTATCTTTGCATGTGTTTCCCACTTTGAACGTTTTTCTTTGGGCACATACACAAACGTTTTGCTTCCAAATATCCTGAGGTGATTCAGGTTAGGCTTCTCACAGTTCCATAGCTCATATGGAGTTTTATTTGTGGCTTTACCTAGCAGTCTGTTTTGAAGATAGCAAGCTATCATGATGGCTTAATACGTTGTAGATCATGAATTAGAAGATCCGGAGCCACTTGTCCATAAGATAGAAATCTGCTTTATTCAAAGATTAAAAGCATATACAACGCCGGACGCGTTTCAGACTACGTTCTTACTCATCGGAAACTGTATTACAATGTACAAACACCACAACATATAAAGACAAACTTCTTAATTAATTAGTCAATGATTGTCATGTGCCAAGTTAACTCCTTCACACACTTGGCACATGACAGTCATTGACTAATTAAGAAGTTTGTCTTTACATGTTGTGGTGTTTGTACATTGTAATACAGTTGCCGATGAGTAAGGACGTAGTCCGAAACGCCTCCGGCGTTGTATATGCTTTTAATCTTTGAATAAAGCAGATTTCTATCTTATGGACAAGTGGCTCCAGATCTTCTAATTCATGATCTTCAACAGTGGTGCCAGCCGCAATCTGTGAGCCTGGGAACCTGGAATAACATTATGTGAGGTGAGTGGCTTCCCTTCAACCCCACCCTCACTCAGCTGTTTTTAATACATTGTAGGTAGATTCGCATCAAACAACATACTTCTTCCACGTTCACATAGAGTGCTGTTCTTCCTCTCTGTAGTGCCATTCTGTTCTGGGTTGTATGGAATGGTAGTTTGGAACACGATTCTATTCTTTTTCAAAATGGTTTGCACCTTACCACTTGTATATTCAGTCCCATTATCTGCACGCAGGGTTTTTGGCATTCTTCCAAATTTGTTAAACACTACAGCAAGATATTCTTAAAGTTTCTGTGGAACTTTAATGTGAATCAGGTAGGCGACTGTATATCTGGAGTAGTCATCAATAAATGTGAGGAAATATCTCTTCTTGCTTGGCGTTTGACCAATCATTGGACTGCAAACATCTGTGTGTATCAAATCCAGTGACTGTGCAGATTAAGGGTGTGTTCAAACACTGCGTATTTGCTGCATATTTTTATGTAAATGCTCTTGCAGTTTTTGCAACGAAAACCAGCAGTGGGTGATTAAAACCAGGAGTGGGTGATTAAATACAGAAGTGGAGCACTTGTTTTTATTAGACTTTTCCTCTGATTGTTCCACTCCTAGTTTTGGATACAAAAACTGCAAGAGCACTCGCGTAAAAATATGCAGCAAATACGCAGTGTGTGAACGCACCCTTAGTGCTGCTTACCTTAGGAAAGGATTTTCAGGACATTTTCCCTTTAAGACAGCTAGTGCACTTCATCATTTGACTAAATTGCTTGATTTCCACACCATTTGCAAGTTGACCTAGCTTCCTTGCTGCTTCTGGGTCTCTGTGCCCAAGACGTCTGTGACATACATGGATGCAGTTCTTATGCAGATCTTGTCTAGCACTGTACACTCATTCTTTGCATTTTAGCTGATAAGAGTTCATTTTGGATTTTTCCTTCTGCAAGAGTGTGACCCTTTAATATAATGCAGCTGTTGTCTTTAAAAGTAACTACATTCCCTTTTTGCGTAAGCTTCTTTACTGACAGAAGTTGCTTTCAAGACTGGGAACATAGAGAACATCCTTCACTGGGATCTTTCTGCTTTGCGCTGAGCGAACTGGACAGTGGAGGTAGCCGTCTCCTACTCCTTCTGAAGTCATATAGTAGCCATTAGCTAAGATGACCTTTTCTGACTTATTTTCATCAAGGTCAGTGAAGTAATCCTCATTATTTGTCATATGGCTGCTATACACCATATATGTCTTGCAGATAAGCCTGTACTGGTATTAAATGCAGCTTCAACAAGTGCAGACTTTTCCTTTACAGCTGTTTTCATCTTTAGATAGCTGTTCTGCTTTTTAAGCTGACTCATTCTTGCTTTCCATATTCTGCAGTCTGCTTTAAGGTGTCCAGGAATTTTACAGACAAAACATTCACGAGTTTCCCTTAGATTGCTATTAATTTTAGGAAAGTCCTGTATCTTTAATGCTGTTTCTGCTATGGATTCATTATTGCTGCTTACATTGTGCGTTTTTCGCTTGAATTCATCTACAAGCTTGCCTTTGACATATTCTAGTGTGAGATCATCTGACCGTGCATCTAGTGCAGTGACAAGTGTGTCTTAACCTTCTGGAAGGCCACTTAACAGTAGTGGAGCTACATTAAAGTCTTTAATTTCTTCTCTGATACCCCTGAGATGCTCCACAACCTCTGGGGTGTTTCTTATATAGTCCTGCATATTCTGGCCATCATTTAGCTTAGACTGGTACAGCTTTCTCATGAGATAAAGCTTATTGCTGAGATTTGATCTTTCATGCACTTTCTGTAGCTCATCCCACATTAGTGATGTGTCGTTCGCGAACGATCCGACACATTGAGCCGGCTCTTTCATGTGACTGATAAGAGCCGACTCTTCACAGTGAACGAGCCAGAGAGCCGTGTTTTTTTTTTTTTTTTTTTTTCCCCTCTGCTGGCAGCTTTATTAAGCCTGACTGTGACTGGGAGGAGCAGCCAGGAGATAAGTGAGCTAACACTGGAAGTGTAAACAAAGTTTCCAACACATGGCTGAAGCCCCTTCTCCCAATTAAAGCTATACACACATTGTTTCTTCCTTAGGGCAGTGGGCACAAGACCACCAGCATGTTTATGGGTTCCCTGACCTTATCTGGCATATGGGATGTGTAGGAGGACTCAGCTTGTTTATTATCATTGATCATCTTCTCAGTCTTTAGTCAGGAGGACACTGCAGGGGGAGAATGGAGCTGTTGTTGGGTAAGGAATAAGAGATATAGGTGCAGCTTCAATAATTGTATATAGAGGCAGTGTAATAGGGAGTCAGCACATAGTGCGCAGTGTAGTGGCCTACTGACATCCAGGACTGGTGTTTTATCATATGTGTGTGTATGTGTATATCATGTGTGTGTATATATATATCGTGTGTGTGTATATATATCGTGTGTGTGTATATATCATATGTGTGTGTGTGTATATCATGTGTGTGTATATATATATCGTGTGTGTGTATATATATCGTGTGTGTGTATATATCATATGTGTGTGTGTATATCATGTGTGTGTATATATCGTGTGTGTGTATATATCATGTGTGTGTGTATATATCATGTGTGTGTGTATTTATCGTGTGTGTGTATATATATCGTGTGTGTATATATATCATATGTGTGTGTGTGTATATCATGTGTGTGTATATATCATATGTGTGTGTATATATCGTGTGTGTATATATCATGTGTGTGTGTATATCATGTGTGTGTATATATCATGTGTGTGTATATATCGTGTGTGTGTATATATCATGTGTGTGTGTGTGTATATATCATGTGTGTGTGTATATCATGTGTATGTATATATCATGTGTGTGTATATATCGTGTGTGTGTATATATCATGTGTGTGTGTATATATCATGTGTGTATATATCATGTGTGTGTGCATATATCATGTGTGTGTGTATATATATCATATGTGTGTGTGTATATATCATGTGTGTGTATATATCGTGTGAGTGTATATATCATGTGTGTGTATATATATCATGTGTGTGTGTGTATATATCGTGTGAGTGTATATATCATATGTGTGTGTATATATCATGTGGTGTGTGTGTATTTATATGTGTGTATATATCATGTGTGTGTATTTATCATATGTGTGTGTATATATCATGTGTGTGTATATATATCGTGTGTGTATCTTGTGTGTGTGTGTATGTGTGTACAATGTGTGTATGTATATGTGTGTACAATATGTGTGTACAGTGTGTGTATGTATATGTGTACAATATGTGTGTACAGTGTGTGTATGTATGTGTGTACAGTATGTGTGTATGTGTGTACAGTATGTGTGTACAATGTGTGTATGTATGTGTGTACAGTATGTGTGTACAATGTGTGTATGTATGTGTGTACAGTATGTGTGTACAGTGTGTGTATGTGTGTACAGTAATGTGTGTACAATGTGTGTATGCATGTGTGTACAGTATGTGTGTACAATGTGTGTATGTATGTGTGTACAGTATGTGTGTACAATGTGTGTATGTATATGTGTACAGTATGTGTGTACAGTGTTTGTATGTAGGTGTGTACAGTATGTGGGTACAGTGTGTGCATGTATGTGTACAGTATGTGTGTACAGTGTGTGTATGTATGTATGTGTGTACAGTATGTGTGTACAGTGTGTGTATGTATGTGTGTACAGTATGTGTGTACAGTGTGTGTATGTATGTGTGTACAGTATGTGTGTACAATGTGTGTATGTATGTGTGTACAGTATGTGTGTACAATGTGTGTATGTATGTGTGTACAGTATGTGTGTACAATGTGTGTATGTATGTGTGTACAGTATGTGTGTAGTGTGTGTATGTATGTGTGTACAGTATGTGTGTACAGTGTGTGTATGTATGTGTGTACAGTATGTGTGTAGTGTGTGTATGTATGTGTGTACAGTATGTGTGTACAGTGTGTATGTATGTGTGTACAGTATGTGTGTACAGTGTGTATGTATGTGTGTACAGTATGTGTATGTATGTGTGTACAGTATGTGTGTACAGTGTGTGTATGTATGTGTGTACAGTATGTGTGTACAGTGTGTGTATGTATGTGTGTACAGTATGTGTGTACAATGTGTGTATGTATGTGTGTACAGTATGTGTGTACAATGTGTGTATGTATGTGTGTACAGTATGTGTGTATGTATGTGTGTACAGTATGTGTGTACAGTGTGTGTATGTATGTGTGTACAGTATGTGTGTACAGTGTGTGTATGTATGTGTGTACAGTATGTGTGTACAGTGTGTGTATGTATGTGTGTACAGTATGTGTGTACATGTGTGTATGTATGTGTGTACAGTATGTGTGTAGTGTGTGTATGTATGTGTGTACAGTATGTGTGTACAGTGTGTGTATGTATGTGTGTACAGTATGTGTGTACGTATGTGTGTACAATGTGTGTATGTATGTATGTACAGTATGTGTGTATGTATGTGTGTACAGTATGTGTGTACAATGTGTGTATGTATGTATGTACAGTATGTGTGTATGTATGTGTGTACAGTGTGTGTATGTATGTGTGTACAGTATGTGTGTATGTATGTGTGTACAGTATGTGTGTACAGTGTGTGTATGTATGTACAGTATGTGTGTACAGTATGTGTGTACAATGTGTGTATGTATGTATGTACAGTATGTGTGTATGTATGTGTGTACAGTATGTGTACAATGTGTGTACAGTATGTGTGTAGTGTGTGTATGTATGTGTGTACAGTGTGTGTATGTATGTGTGTACAGTATGTGTGTACAATGTGTGTATGTATGTATGTACAGTATGTGTGTATGTATGTGTGTACAGTATGTGTGTACAGTATGTGTGTACAATGTGTGTATGTATGTATGTACAGTATGTGTGTATGTATGTGTGTACAGTGTGTGTATGTATGTGTGTACAGTATGTGTGTATGTATGTGTGTACAGTATGTGTGTACAGTGTGTGTATGTATGTGTGTACAGTATGTGTGTACAGTGTGTGTATGTATGTGTGTACAGTATGTGTGTACAGTGTGTGTACAATGTGTGTACAGTATGTGTGTAGTGTGTGTATGTATGTGTGTACAGTGTGTGTATGTATGTGTGTACAGTATGTGTGTATGTATGTACTGTATGTGTGTACAGTATGTGTGTACAGTATGTGTGTACAGTATGTGTGTACAGTATGTGTATGTATGTGTGTACAGTATGTGTGTATGTATGTGTGTACAGTATGTGTGTACAGTGTGTGTATGTATGTGTGTACAGTATGTGTGTACAGTGTGTGTATGTATGTGTGTACAGTATGTGTGTACAGTGTGTGTATGTATGTGTGTACAGTATGTGTGTACAGTGTGTGTATGTATGTGTGTACAGTATGTGTGTACAGTGTGTGTATGTATGTGTGTACAGTATGTGTGTACAGTGTGTATGTATGTGTGTACAGTATGTGTGTACAATGTGTGTATTATGTACAGTGTATGTTGCACATACAGTGACAGCACAGTAATTGCAACCTTTATATTTAAGAATTAGGACTGACACATATCAGAGCATTTACTAATAAGGACATGTACAAAAAACACCACATATTAGACAGCAATAAAAGTTGAGAATACAAATGAGGAGGGGGCCCTGTTCAGAAGAGCTGACAATCTGAGGAAACAATAATGCTAATAACAGTCTTTACTGCTTCACTAGATACATACAAAGGTGTAGAATAAGGTTCTCACTGTACAATGGAGGTTCTGTATTCATGACAGGTTGTAGCAGAGGATTATTGTAAAAAAGAGCCGTTTTTTGAGCCGAAAGAGCCGGCTCTTTTTAGTGAACTGAGCCGAAAGAGCCGGCTCATCAAAAAGAGCCGGACTGCCCATCACTATCCCACATCTCCTTTGCACACTTGCATATATGCACAATCTGATCATCATCTACATTGAGGGAGATAGTGCTCTGTGCTTTCTGATCCTTTTCTAGCCAATTATCTGGTAATAGATAAGGCACTTGTTCTTGCGTATATTTCCACATACCTTCTCTTATGAGCAGCAACTTCACATTGAATTTCCAGGATTGATAATTCTAATTGGTGAAACTTTGCACTGAGAACTTGATAGGATCCCTGCTTGTGGACCATGGGTGTACCCAGGATCAAAACTAGGGGGGGGCAAGCCATGGTCGTTCCGATTGTGCCCGCTTCTTGTACCATCACTGCGCAGCAGCACACGGGCCGCTAAGGGTCCCATGTGTTTCACTGAGCCTCCTGCGCCGCCCCCTGCGCTTCCTCTTACCACAGGGGTGATGCCATGCATTGCACAGTGGAACGCATAAAAAGCAGGAAGCACTACCTTCTCCTAGTGTGGACTAGGTGTCACTTCCTGCTTTTATGCGTTCCACTGTGCAACGCTCAGCGTCACGACCTCCTCCTGTATCTTCAATTTTGGGAAGCTGTGGTGGAACCAGGAGATGTAAGTACAGGATTTTTTTTTAAGGAGTACACGCTGGCCAGAGGAGTATGGGGGGGGGGGAAGGGGGTGGCTCACCGTGGCTGCATTATACTGTATGGAGAATTATGAGGCTGTACTGTGCTATATGGAAGGCTGTACTATGCTAAACACAGGACTGTGAGGGTGCATTAGACTGTATGGAGGGCTATATGGAGAACTATGGGGGTGCATTATACTACATGGAGGACTATTGATGGTGCATTATACTGTATAGAAGACTATGGGTGAATTATACTATATGGAGAATTATGGGGTGAATTATACTATATGGAGAACTATAGGAGTGCATTATACTGTATGGAGGTGCATTATAATGTATGGAGGCATATGAGGCTACATTATACTATATAGAGGATAGTGGGGTTGCATTATGATAATTGGATGACTATGGGGTACCTTATGAATGAGGGATATGGGGTGCATTATAATACTTAGAGGGCTATGGGAATACATTGTAATGTATGGAGGAATGTGGGGATGCATTATAATAATTGGAGGACTATGGTGGCTGAGGATGGAGGACCATATAAACATGATGGGGGATATATATACCACGATAAGGCCATATTCCAGGAGGAGGACCATATACAGCAAGATAAGGGACATTAATACATAATGAAGGGGAGAGGGGTCAATTTGTGAGTATAGGATTTAGAATGTTACACGGGGCCCATACATCTGACCAACGGTGCACGCGGGAAGGTGGGGGCCTACATTGCGCACCTGTGCCCATCAGACTTATTGCGCCACTGGGGAGCCTATGGGGGCCGGGGGCTGTATATGACATGGGCGGGCTGCTGTCAGGGGCCGGGTGAGATTAATATATTTAATATATTAATATATTTGCTCCGAACGTTGCACCCGGTCTTATTTTCAGGGGGGAGGCATACACACACAGGGGCATACACTCGCAGGGGCATACACTCGCAGTACGGTGGCTCAGTGGTTAGCACTGTAAATGGTGGCTCAGTGATTAGTACTGTATACGGTGGCTCAGTGGTTAGCACTGTATACAGTGGCTCAGTGGTTAGCACAGTATATGGTGGCTCAGTATTTAGCACTGTATACGTGTGGCTCAGTGGTTAGCACTGTATATGGTGGCTCAGTGGTTAGCACTGTATACAGTGGCTCAGTGGTTAGCACAGTATATGGTGGCTCAGTATTTAGCACTGTATACGGTGGCTCAGTGGTTAGCACTGTATATGGTGGCTCAGTGGTTAGCACTGTATATGGTGGCTCAGTGGTTAGCACTGTATACGGTGGCTCAGTGGTTAGCACTGTATACGGTGGCTCAGTGGTTAGCACTGTATATGGTGGCTCAGTGGTTAGCACTGTATATGGTGGGCTCAGTGATTAGCACTGTAAATGGTGGCTCAGTGGTTAGCACTGTACGGTGGCTCAGTGGTTAGCACTGTATATGGTGGCTCAGTGGTTAGCTCTGTATATGGTGGCTCAGTGGTTAGCATGTTAGGTGGCTCAGTGGTTAGCACTCGCGATGGTGCTGTGGTTAGCATGTATGATGGCTCAGTGGTTAGCGCACAGTATATGGTGGGCAGGCGGTTAGACCAGGATGAAGGCTGGGGGTGCGTGTGAGGCCAGGAGGACAGGAGGCTGGAGGGGTGGAGCGCAGGAGGACAGAAGGCTGGTGGGGTGAGCGCAGGAGGACAGAGGCTGGGGGTGAGCGCAGGAGGACAGAGGCTGGAGGGGTGAGCGCAGGAGGACAGAGGCTGGAGGGGTGGAGGCGAGGAGGACAGAGGCTGGAGGGGTGAGCGCAGGAGGACAGAGGCTGGAGGGGTGAGCGCAGGAGGACAGAGGCTGGAGGGGTGAGCGCAGGAGGACAGAGGCTGGAGGGTGAGCGCAGGAGGACAGAGGCTGGAGGGGTGAGCGCAGGAGGACAGAGGCTGGAGGGGTGAGCGCAGGAGGACAGAGGCTGGAGGTGGTGAGCGCAGGAGGACAGAGGCTGGAGGGGTGAGCGCAGGAGGAAGAGGCTGGAGGGGTGAGCGCAGGAGGACAGAGGCTGGAGGGGTGAGCGCAGGAGGACAGAGGCTGGAGGGGTGAGCGCAGGAGGACAGAGGCTGGAGGGGTGAGCGCAGGGACAGAGGCTGGAGGGGTGAGGGCAGGAGGACGGAGGCTGGAGGGGTGAGGGCAGGAGGACGGAGGCTGGAGGGGTGAGGGCAGGAGGACGGAGGCTGGAGGGGTGAGGGCAGGAGGACGGAGGCTGGAGGGTGAGGGCAGGAGGACGGAGGTGGAGGGTGAGCGCAGGAGGACGGAGGCTGGAGGCCCCCATCACAAGCACAGTGCAGCCAACTTTATCTTTATTTACTTTACATTTATTTTCACTCACTGTGATCCTCCGGCTGCTCTGTCTCTGCCTCCAGCCCCCCACAGTCCACAGGGCAGCTGCACAGGCTCTTCTGCTCCCGGGGCCGGCACTGCAGCATGTAGCATTGCACACACACACATTGCACACCCACACACACATTGCACACACACATTGCACACACACACATTGCACACACACACATTGCACACACACACACATTGCACACACACACACACACATTGCACACACACACACACACATTGCACACACACACACATTGCACACACACACACACATTGCACACACACACACATTGCACACACACACACACATTGCACACACACACACACACACACTGTCACTCTGCACACAAAACCTGGCTGCACAGCACACTGCACCTTCTTTCCTTGGGGCCACTCACCACCTGCTCTCTTCTGCCGTCCTCTCTGCATCTCCTCTGCCGTCCGTTCACATGACAGTGCTGTGCCGCCGGCTCCCGCCCGCTCCTCTGGAGTCTGACCCCTCACTCAGCACTCGGCCGGGAGACAGTGCTGCTCCTTTCACTCCCAAAGAGGAGGGGGGGCGGGGGGGCGGCCGCTCCGGAGCAAAAAAAGCCCTGGTCACAGTACTGTAGGTGCCATGTGGGGTACGCAGTGCCACGCTCACCCGGGGCAGCCTCTTGGGGGGGGCACCTGCCCCCCCAGCCCCACGCTGGGTACGCCCATGTTGTGGACATCTCTGTTGCTCTGTAATGCTTTGCTTTGGGCTTCTGTTGTTGTATTAGGCTGGGGTCACACACACAGATATCTAGGCAGATATTGTTCACAGATCTCTGGTTGCAGTGAAATCATGGACAGATTGCTCCATTTTGTGGCTGTGTACAAATGGAGCAATCTGTCCATGATTTCACTGCAACCAGAGATCTGTGAACAATATCTGCCTAGATATCTGTGTGTGTGACCACAGCCTTACTCTTCTGTGTCACTCTGTGCTCTGTGTCATGCCTGGGGTTCTGTGTCATGCTGGAGCTCTGTGTAACGCTAGGTCCATAACCTGTCGGCAGCGGATCATTCAGGATACTCACAAAGCACGTTGACAACAGAACAGAGCTTTAATTAGCAATAAACAGGTACAGATATGATAGGCTTTGTGGCATCAGTAATATACATATCTTAAAGGGAACCAACCACCCCAAATGACCCCCCCGGACTGTTAATATGTGTCCCTACACCCAGCACACACATTTGGGGCAATCGTTTTTGCTAAAAAAAACTGTTTAGTAGAAGCTAAGATATATGTTTATAAAGTTTAATAAATGGAGACGGATGGGTGTTACCTAGCTTTGTCCACGTGCAGTGTTCGTGCCTGTGATCCTCCTCTCCCTCCTCCCCTCTCACTTTCTAAGAGCCTGGCCGCGTCATGAAAGGGGCGGGACTAAATCGCCTGGTCCTACCACCCCTTGCCCGCCTAGAGTCCCGGGCTCTGGGTTGGGTCATGTGTCTGTGGGTGTGTTTGTGAAGGTGTTTGTCTAAAACTGTCTCCACCTCCCTGGCTGCAGTTCCCTCATGTGGCCACCCTGTCGCAGGGGCGCCACAAAAACATGGTTGACTTGTCTTTGCAGATATAAAATAAAATGTTCATCTTCTGTGGATAACGATGGCACAAAATGTCTTACTGAACCGTTAACTCCGGAGTAAAAACAGCTTATGTCTGTGGGCTCCAGGACTGGGGGTGGGGGGAGAGGGGTCTGTTTTACCAAACCAGCTGTCTTTTATTTTTAGGCTCATACAAAAACAGAGAATAAAAGTACCGTCACACGCTAGGATATAGATGAACGATATCGTTAGCTATGTCACATGACCACGATCCTGACGACATTGTTAGTGCGTTGTCACACGCGCCAGCTACTTTGAGAAGAACGTTTGAACGATTTTATAAAGTGGCAGGAATTGGAGAAATATGAACGACATCGTTCAAAACGGTGTCACACTGAACGATGTTGCTTCTTCCCAGAACGTTAATTGAACTACAAACTATAGATTTGAGGTCATGATCTCAAATTTTTGCTGAACGATCAAACGATTTTTCCATCCTACATCGTTCGTTCACACGCAACGACGCACAAACGATATCGCTTGAGCGATCACAAATCCGTGACGTTTCAACGATATCATTAATGAGATCCTAGCGTGTAAAGCAGCCTTAAGTCCTCATTGAGACATCCGAAAACCATGTGTGTGTTCTATGTATTTTTCATTGATAGAGCGCCATTATAATCTATGGAGCTGTTCACATACACGTTTTTTTTGTAGTGTATCTACAAAACAGTCCACAGAACCACGTGCATTTTTGATCCAAGTCACTAACTGTCCATACAAGCCTTAACGCCACTTCACACGCTAGGATCTCGTTAACGATATCGTTGAAACGTCATGGATTTGTGATCGTTCAAACAATATTGTTAGTGCGTCGTTGCGTGTAAACGAACGATGTTGGAAGGATAAATAGTTGGATCGTTCAGCAAAAATTTGAGATACGGACCTTAAATCTAACATTCTGGGAAGCAGCAACATCGTTAAGTGTGACACCTTTTTGAATGATGTCATTCATATTTCTCCTATTCCTGCCGCTTTATAACATCGTTCAATCGTTCTTCTCCTAATAGCTGGAGAGTTGCCAAATTTAAGATTGTTAACGATATCCTTGTGTGTGACAACACACTAACGATGTCGAAACGATCGCAGTCACGTGACATAGCTAACGATATCGTTCATCTATATCCTAGTGTGTGGCGGTACTTTGAGGGTCTGTGACACGTCAATGACAGCACATGGGACAGTGGGATTTAACACAGGATGGCAGGGAGCGCGTCATTCCCCTCTCCCTTAAAATACAATAAGAGGTGATCAAAACATTGTAAAAATCCCACCAAGGAAACATCTGCAAGGAGTTTGTATGTTGTCCCTGTGTTTGTGTGAGTTTCCTCCAGTTCTCCGGTTTCCTCCCACACTCCAAAAACATAGGGTACTGTTACACGTCGCAACATTGCATTTGCAATTTGCTTTTTGCAGTGAAATCATGGACACATTGTCCCATTTGTACACGGCCACAAAATAGAACAATGTGTCCATGATTTCACTGCAAACAGCAAATTGCAAGTGAAATTGCATGCAATGTTGCAATGTATAACGGTACCCATAGAGATAGGGGGTTTAGATTGTGAGCCATAATGGGGACAGTGTTGCAAATTTATGTACAGCGCTGTGGAATTATTAGCGCTCTATAAATGATTAAATATAATTTTTTTATCTTTAGTATTATTATTATCTACCCAAAAAGGCTATCAGTAAAAAGGTCAGCTCAGGGTACAAAAAAATAAATCATCACTAATCCCCTGATCTTGAAAAATAAAAATGTTATGGTTCTGAAAAACATTTTTTTTTACATTTTAAAAATTTCAGATTTTTTCTACCACTTATGGTAATGAAATACAAAAAAAAAAAACATGTACATGTTTGGTTTCTTTCGCACTTATACTGATCTGGAGAATCATACTGCCAGGTCGGTTTTACCATTTAGTGAACATGAAATTTGAAAGAAAAAAAATTTGTGGAATTGCATTTTTTTTTTGCAATTTTACCGCACTTGGATTTTTGCTCCTGTTTTACTATATACTGTAAAGTGAATGATGTAACTCCAAAGTACAAATCGTCGTGCAAAAAATAAGGCTTGCTTCACACCACGGTAAGGTCCGGGGCTGTCCGGTGTAAACCAGACAGCCCCGGACCAGTTTTTGGCCTCATAGCAGCCTATGGAGCCGTATGGCAGCTCTCTGCCATCCGGTTTCATCTCTGCTGTGGAATCCGGGAGAATTCGGATTATTCTCCCCGTACACAAAAATTATGCTTGCATTGCGTTTTTGTGTTCGGGGAGAAAAATCACCCCAAACAGCCGGATCCCGGATTTGCCCGGATTCTCCCGGATCCGGGGCAATCCGGTTCTCCCTAACATGGGAGCCTATGGGGCCGGATTGCCCTGGTCCGGGCGAATCCAGGAACCGGACACCGGCAGCTGCACGCCGCTATTGTTTCAGGACCGCGGCTAGCTCCATGAGGCTGCAATTACAGCCATACGGCTGTACACAGGACCGGAGGGCACATTTGGCCCTCCGGTTCTGTGTGCTGATCCGGTCTGGGGCTGTCAGGTTCATGCCTGACAGCTCCGGACCGGACCTTACCGTGGTGTGAAGCTAGCCTTATTCATCATATGGGTATGTGGGTGGAAAAATAAAAAAAATGATGGCTGTTGGAAAAGGGGGTAAACAAATGAGAATCAAATAAGGGAGGATGGCCATGACGTGAGGGGGTTACATACAAAGTAAATCTCTGACATCTGAATGAGGCCTTGGACAGGTGTCACACATCCGACATTCACAAACCAGCTGTGGTTCTCCTGACTTGAAAAAAAAACTCACCAAAACATTTGCCGGATAAATACCCATTGCACCTAGCAGCAGGCTGACGACTCCTCTGAGAGGCAACACAGGTGTCCGTATACCAGTGCTCAATCACCTGCAGCACACAGATCGGGATGGTTGTGGCACCAGTATCTGGCCATGCTATCAAGGAGGTGACTGGTGGCATTTATAGACACAAGGTTACCATAGGGCCATGCCACTCAGGTGCATGTGAAGCATAGTGTCAGAGCAGCCTATTGGTCACACCCTGCTATTAGATCAGGCGGGCTGCTCCGCACTGATTATATGCCTCACAAATGACAGACGCCCCCCAGAGGGCTCAGCCTCAAACTGCAGATGAAAAAAGGTGCAACAAAACACTAAGGATGAAAATGTGGGGTGTTAGTGGATATTTTGGGCCAAAATACGTAAGCTCGTAACCCACCGTCAAGGGCCCTCATGCTTACGAGTCCTAACCATATGTTTGTTTAACATTTTATGATTCACCAAAATAGGACATAAAATCAGAGAAAAAGAACTCACCAAAAATGTGCCCAGAAATACCCCCTGCACCTGGCAGCAGGCTGCTCGCTCCCCATACATGGCATCATTAAGGTAAAGGTATGAGTGCACTCAGCATCCCTGCGCCTGTAGGCTCTGCCTTCACTTTATAGCACTAAACCCTGGTGCTCTTTTTGTTTTATAATCTGAAAATAAATATGGATGCCAGGATTAGAGGCCTGACTGTGTGCAGCACTCTGTACTTACTAAATGACTATGTCCTATACCCAATATACAGCTATGTGCAGTGTTTATATCTCATACATAGAGAATATCATTATTGACTGCAGGTTTTGTGTCTAGATAAATCTGCATCAAACACAATCCACACACTACACTGAGATTCGCCCACTTCCCAGTCTTTGCCCTCAGTAGACATGGCGCTGGATGACTCACACGCGGTGACGTCGGTCGCGGCCTGAGAACCCAATGAACACGTATTAACATGTCAGGACCCTCAGAGGGGGCGTCCTAAGGCTGCCTGTACGCGGCGCATAATAAATATCCGCCATTCTGTGCTGAAATACCAGACAACTTTTATAAGTTGAGCGACAACTGATAATTATGAATAAGCGTGTAGAGACTGCTTTCCTTTCTAAGATGATATGTGTAGCCTCTCCGTAAAGGCATAATGTAGGGCAGCCCTGGATGTGGGAGAGGTACACGGCGCTGTGCTGGGCTCTGCGATACTTTGGGGTTTTCTAATCTTCATACAACATGTGAGTATAATGGCCGGAGCCGTATACACAGGGCAGAGGTGACAGAGCTGAGCTATATACACAGGACAGAGGTGACAGAGCTGAGCTATATACACAGGACACCATATACACAGGGCAGAGGTGACAGAGCTGTGCTGTATACACAGGACACCATATACACAGGACAGAGGTGACAGAGCTGTGCTGTATACACAGGACACTGTATACACAGGACAGCAGTGACAAAGCTGTGCTGTATACACAGGACACCATATACACAGGACAGAGGTGACAGAGCTGTGCTGTATACACAGGACACTGTATACACAGGACAGCAGTGACAAAGCTGTGCTGTATACACAGGACACCATATACACAGGACAGAGGTGACAGAGCTGTGCCCTATATACAGGGCACCATATACACAGGACAGCAGTGACAGAGCTGAGCCCTATACACAGGACATCATATACACAGGGCAGAGGTGACTGAGCTGAGCCCTATACACAGGACACCGTATACACAGGGCAGAGGTGACAGAGCTGAGCTATATACACAGGACACCATATACACAGGACAGAGGTGACAGAGCTGAGCTATATACATAGGACACCATATACACAGGGCAGAGGTGACAGAGCTGTGCTGTATACACAGGACACCATATACACAGGACAGAGGTGACAGAGCTGAGCCCTATACACAGGACACTGTATACACAGAGGTGACAGCTGAGCCCTATACACAGGACACTATATACACAGGGCAGAGGTGACAGAGCTGAGCCCTATACACAGGACACCATATACACAGGTCAGAGGTGACAGAGCTGAGCTATATACACAGGACACCATATACACAGGGCAGAGGTGACAGAGCTGAGCCCTATACACAGGACACCATATACACAGGGCAGAGGTGACTGAGCTGAGCCCTATACACAGGACACCATATACACAGGACAGAGGTGACTGAGCTGTGCTATATACACAGGACACCATATACACAGAGCAGAGGTGACAGAGCTGAGCCCTATACACAGGACACCATATACACAGGACAGAGGTGACTGAGCTGTGCTATATACACAGGACACCATATACACAGGGCAGAGGTGACTGAGCTGAGCCCTATACACAGGACACCATATACACAGGGCAGAGGTGACAGAGCTGAGCTATATACACAGGACACCATATACACAGAGCAGAGGTGACAGAGCTGAGCTATATACACAGGACACCATATACACAGGGCAGAGGTGACTGAGCTGAGCCCTATACACAGGACACCATATACACAGGACAGAGGTGACTGAGCTGTGCTATATACACAGGACACCATGTACACAGGGCAGAGGTGACTGAGCTGAGCCCTATACACAGGACACCATATACACAGGGCAGAGGTGACAGAGCTGAGCTATATACACAGGACACCATATACACAGAGCAGAGGTGACAGAGCTGAGCTATATACACAGGACACCATATACACAGGGCAGAGGTGACAGAGATGTGCTGTATACACAGGACACCATATACACAGGGCAGAGGTGACAGAGCTGTGCTATATACACAGGACACCATATACACAGGACAGAGGTGACTGAGCTGTGCTATATACACAGGACACCATATACACAGGGCAGAGGTGACAGAGCTGAGCTATATACACAGGACACCATATACACAGGGCAGAGGTGACTGAGCTGAGCCCTATACACAGGACACCATATACACAGGGCAGAGGTGACTGAGCTGAGCCCTATACACAGGACACCATATACACAGGGCAGAGGTGACTGAGCTGAGCCCTATACACAGGACACCATATACACAGGGCAGAGGTGACTGAGCTGAGCCCTATACACAGGACACCATATACACAGGGCAGAGGTGACTGAGCTGAGCCCTATACACAGGACACCATATACACAGGGCAGAGGTGACTGAGCTGAGCCCTATACACAGGACACCATATACACAGGGCAGAGGTGACAGAGCTGTGCCTGTATACACAGGACACCATATACACAGGACAGAGGTGACAGCTGAGCCCTATACACAGGGCACCATATACACAGGACAGAGATGACAGAGCTGAGCCCTATACACAGGACACCATATACACAGGACAGAGGTGACAGAGATGTGCTGTATACACAGGACACCATATACACAGGGCAGAGGTGACAGAGATGTGCTGTATACACAGGACACCATATACACAGGGCAGAGGTGACAGAGATGTGCTGTATACACAGGACACCATATACACAGAACAGCAGTGACAGAGCTGTGCTATGTACACAGGACACCATATACACAGGGCAGAGGTGACTGAGCTGTGCTATGTACAAAGGACACCATATACACAGGGCAGAGGTGACTGAGCTGAGCCCTATACACAGGACACCATATACACAGGGCAGAGGTGACAGAGCTGAGCCCTATACACAGGACACCATATACACAGGGCAGAGGTGACAGAGATGTGCTGTGTACACAGGACACCATATACACAGGGCAGAGGTGACAGAGATGTGCTATGTACACAGGACACCATATACACAGGACAGAGGTGACTGAGCTGTGCTATGTACACAGGACACCATATACACAGGACAGAGGTGACTGAGCTGTGCTATGTACACAGGACACCATATACACATGGCAGAGGTGACTGAGCTGTGCTATGTACACAGGACACCATATACACAGGACAGAGGTGACAGAGCTGTGCTATATACACAGGACACCATATACACAGGACAGAGGTGACAGGGCTGTGCTATATACAAAGGACACCATATACACAGGGCAGAGGTGACTGAGCTGTGCTATATACACAGGACACCATATACACAGGGTAGCAGTGACAAAGCTGTGGTATATACACAGGGCACCATATACACAGGACAGCAGTGACAGAGCAGTGCTATATACACAGGACACCATATACACAGGACAGAGGTGACAGGGCTGTGCTATATACAAAGGACACTATATACACAGGGCAGAGGTGACTGAGCTGTGCTATATACACAGGACACCATATACACAGGGCAGAGGTGACTGACCTGAGCCCTATACACAGGACACCATATACACAGGGTAGAGGTGACAGAGCTGAGCTATATACACAGGACACCATATACACAGGCAGAGGTGACTGAGCTGTGGTATATACAAAGGACACCATATACACAGGGCAGAGGTGACAGAGCTGAGCCCTATACACAGGACACCATATACACAGGGCAGAGGTGACAGAGCTGTACCCTATACACAGGACACCATATACACAGAATAGCAGTGACAGAGTGGAGCCCTATACACAGGACACCATATACACAGAACAGCAGTGACAGAGCTGTGCCCTATGCACAGGGCACTATATATACAGGCCAGAGGTGACAGAGCTGAGCCTATACACAGGACACCATATACACAGAACAGCAGTGACAGAGCTGTGCCCTATGCACAGGGCACCATATACATAGGACAGAGGTGACAGAGCTGAGCCTATACACAGGACACCATATACACAGAACAGCAGTGACAGAGCTGTGCCCTATGCACAGGGCACTATATACACAGGACAGAGGTGACAGAGCTGAGCCTATACACAGGACACCATATACACAGAACAGCAGTGACAGAGCTGTGCCCTATGCACAGGGCACCATATACATAGGACAGAGGTGACAGAGCTGTGCCCTATATACAGGGCACCATATACACAGGACAGCAGTGACAGCTGTGCCCTATATACAGGACATCATAAACACAGGGCAGAGGTGACAGAGCTGTGCCCTATGCACAGGGCACTATATACACAGGACAGAGGTGACAGAGCTGAGCCTATACACAGGACACCATATACACAGAACAGCAGTGACAGAGCTGAGCCCTATACACAGGACACCATATGCACAGGACAGCAGTGACAGAGCTGTGCCCTATGCACAGGGCACCATATACACAGGGCAGCAGTGACAGATTCGTACCCTATACACAGGGCACCATATGTTATATACACGGGACAGCAGTGACAGAGTCGCTCCTTATACACAGGGCACTGTATACACAGGGCAGAGGTGACAAAGCTGTGCTATATACACAGGACACCATATACACAGAGCAGCAGTGACAGAGCAGTGCTATATACACAGGGCCCTGAATACATAGAGCAGCAGCAGAGGCAGTTGACCGGTTAGCAGAGTCCTGGCACTGCAGCCTTCTGTGATATTTTCCTGTATTGTCTCTATATCTCTATGGGCTCTGCCACCAGTCCAGTAAATGCTCAAGTAGTGAGGATGCCAGCTACAGTAAATCACAGTATAATCACAGGCGGGCATGCTTAAAAAAAAAAAAGCTTTGCTAGGTGTTATTTTCGGGGGATGCCTTATATTAAACACTGTAGCAAAACCTCTACTAGGTCTTATTTTTGGGCAAAACACGGTAGTATGGAAATGCAGGATCATGAGTTAAATTCTGTCAGAGTTCTATGCAAGAGACAAGCGGCTGCGGCCAATAACACTGATGGGAAGTGTACAGCATGGTGGATGAGGGGCACAACACTGAGGCGATGTGTTTTAGGGCGTTATTTGATGCGTATTTGCTTGCAGATTTTCAATAAATCTGAATGGGAATACGCATGCTAGCAGAGTCTATAGGGTTTTTGAGTGCTCTGCCCTCCTTCAGGATTTCTGATTTGCAGATCTTGCTGTAAGAAGTAGCCTGCTCATTCTTTGTCTGGATTTGCCTGCATTTTCTCTATAGACAGTGATAAGGAAAATGCAAGGGACAAAATGCACAAAAACACACCAAAAAGCAAAAAACGCGTCATTTAGTCTGCATCGTTTTTCCTGCCAGGAGATGTGTTTTTGGTGCTAGGTGGGCACATAGCCTAAGGCTACTTTTACTCTGCATCTTGTCCCCCACTCAGTGGTCTCAACGGGATTTGTCTGTGATAAGCTGCCGTGAAAACACCTTGCGCATTTGCATTCGGCATCGCGAGGTCGGCAGTACACCCTAATGGGTGTACTGACGTGGGTAAAGCCGGATATGAGGCGACTTTCGTCATAGCGGCTTTACCGCCCCTTTGATGACGCGCACAGGCTCTCTGCTCTCTAGCACGCCCATGAATAATTACCAAGCAGGCGGCGGGGAGAAGCAGAGATAGACGCCTTTTGCGGCTTCTCAAATTTTGAGATGCCGCAGATCAGAAGGTATAAAAAACACTTTTATAAACTTTGCAATATCGCGTTAGAGACACAAAGGGATGACTACAAATGTATTAGCATGGTGCAGGGACAGGTATAAAGAGGCTGGGGGCTCATTTTTTAGGATCAGGTTCCCTTTAAAACAGAAAGAGACCTCATTCATTAGTGAATCATCATTCAATCATTCACTCTAGATACAGTAAGCACAAAAGATGGGTAGGAGGATCCTATACAGCATATGCACACCGTGCTATACTGAGTTTGTAATCTGATTTCTCTGTCTTATTTGCAGTAAGGCCTCATTCACACCTTAGTATTTTGCATCAGTGTTTATGTGCTAAATTCAGGAGTGGAATCTACAGAGAAAACTATCATTGAAGGATTGCCACCTGTTCTGTGTTTTGGAGACGCTCCTGGCTTTGGCATACAAATACTGATGTGTGAGGATAAAAAGAACTTAGCGATGAGCAAAACGATTAGCTGGACCATGGTGTGGTCTTCACTCCACAGGATCACTGCATTGTGAACGTCTCCTACAGGCCCCTGAATGTCCGAATGCTGGACACTCGTCTGATTACCAGGCCCCTGCAACATCTCAATGTTGTGGTTAGCGCTGCAGCGTTCTGACATCACAGGGGGCTGAATAATCAGCAGAACAGAACTGACTGAACCCACAGAACCCAAACAACTGCTCCGCTCATCTCTACCCTTGATAGTTGGAGATTTTGCATCATAGCCCAGAAGCTTCAAACTATGCCATTGGTCAAGTCAGCAGGCGTGGTGCCGGATGTTGGACCCCTTCCACAGCCAATTTTCTTAGGATAGACGCTAAGATTAAGTAGTAGCAGATAACCCCTTTTAAATAAAGAGTTTAGAATAGACAAAAAATACGGTGTAGGTAATCTTGACATCACATTATAACCACATTAAAGGAGTTGCCTGGTCTAAAAGTCTGCAGTCAGTCTATGTGACATAAGACTTCTGAATCCTTACAGTGCGCACCGCTCCTGCTGTCAGGATTTTCCCCTGTTGCCACGAAGAGCAGACAGGGACATAACCACAATTATGGGATTTGCTTACTTCAGCCACATTTCGACTAGACAAGCCTGGCCTCGCTCAGTTATCAGCAGGATTCAGCAGTCTGCCATCACATAGGCTGACTGTAGACAGAAGACCACACAACCCCTTTGGACTTATGCAAACACCAAACATATGTGCATGATGCCAAAGAGTCCTTTTATGATGTATTCACTGTAGACTATAGAGGCATCTAATAGAAATATCCCCCATGTGGGAAACTTTTACTACAATAGGAACTTGTGGGCGTTGTTGGCCTATTTCAGTTGCAGTAAAGCAGATTCCTAACCAGAGATAAGGTGGAGAAGACAATATGGACACAGAGAATGTTATTTATTTGTATGGTGTCCATTCAGAGACCGCCTGTATATGGGCAGCTAGGCATTTTATTACTGCAGATCCCACTTTGATCTGACCTAGTCCCAGAGTCCATATATATTATATAATGTTATTGATGGCCGTTGGGTGGAAGGGAAATGTCAGCTGCTTTCAGTGTGAAGTGTTTGTAGATGGAAGGAAATGTCAGCGCAGTAATTACTATTCTGTTTTCTTATTCCAGGTCAAAAGTAACGTTTAAAATTACGCTCACAGCGGACCCCCGGCTTCCTTACAAAGTGTAAGTGTAAACCCGTTCTTGGTGCTTTCATACCGTAACCCCTTTGTGACCGTCTTCATGCCAGTAGGCTGCTTTCATACATACCTTGTTTCATGGTGTTAATTTATCCATTGTGTTTGGTGTAAATGATTAGAGCAATGATCCCCCAAATCTAGTCCTCAGGACCCTCCAACAGTGATGGTTTTCAGGATTTCCTTAGTATTATACAGGGGTTGGAATCATCACCAGTGCAGGAGATTAAAGGGAACCTGTCACCTAAATTACCCCCCCTAACCTATCACTACCTGTCCCTGCAGCTTCCTACTACATTACTAGCCGTCCCTGTCTGAGCTAATAGTAAATATTAAATGTGGAAAAGCAATTGATAAACTTACATGTCCACCTTTCTGTGGGCATCCCTAGATGGCTGTGTGGAGCCCACTGGGACGGGGTACTCGGTACCGGACTGGGGTATCACGGCAGTCTGGGTCCGGACCGTGTCCCGAGCCCACAAGTAATAGGGGGATATTTACAGGGGAGAAAGTTGTGACGCCACCCGTGGTGTGTGGTCAGGGTGACCACCACTGCTGCAGAACCTCCGGGGATGATGTTTGACAGCCGGGGATGTAACGGCTCTCCACGGGCAGAGCCTGGTTCCCAGGGCAGTGAAGATGATAGTCTATGGATAGTGCAGAGTAGGGGTAGTGGTGGAGATGATAGCCGCTTGTGAGGGAACTTAGGGCTTGAGTGGAAGGATCACACAGACTCACGGTTTTGTAGTTTTCCACATCTTTACTGTAGTTGTAGTTCAGCAGAGTACTGTCCACGGAGTCTGTATCGGGGCCGGGTTGCTCCCACCCTGACTGTGTCCTTGGCTTCCCACTCCTGCGCTGTGAGTGTGGCCCTGCTGCCGCTTTAGCTAGGCTGCCGGCCCTCTCTCTCCTCACAGGTTCCCCCTTTGCTAGGCAATTTGAGTCTTATCCGTGTGTTTCTAACCCCGCCGTGTTGCTTCACTGTGGTACAGTGCAGATCTATAACCTCAACTAGTCCGGTGTTTACTGTGCTGCCTGTGTCAGTCACAGTTTCGAATCCGATATCCGGTCTTTGCTCCTCCGGGGCGAGTTATGGGGTAACTCAGTCTCCCAGACGTGTTCCTATTGACTCCTTCCCTCAGACCCTGGCTAGGCCTGGAATTGACCAGCGGACCGGTGGTCATTCATTTAGGAGCACTCCCTGATAATTCAAATTCCCACCTCCTTCTTCGGGGTATGACACGTTGATTGCCACGGTGCGTCATTTCCGGTCTGGTGCATTGTGGGGGATATTGTACAGGTTGGCCTCAGAATGCACACTGCGCATGCTCCGGAGCCAGCTTGTACGTCAATACTCCCCACAATGCACCAGACCGGAAATGACGCGCCATGGCCAGCAGCACGTCATACCCAGAAGAAGGAGGTGGGAATTTTAAATCAGGGCTCGTTCCTGAATAAATGATCACATCTACCGGGGCGTAATTGCAGCAGCGAGGTGGGGGGTGAGCCGACCCGGAGAGACTGCCCACCTCTCAGCCAGCCTTCTAGGAATGCCTACACGTCTGTGGACATATAATAATTTAGTAGGAAGCTGCAGTGATAGGTAGTGATAGGTTAGGGGGCTAAACTAGGTGACAGGTTCCCTTTAATTTATCACCTAAAGAAATCCTGAAAAAAAAGCACTGTTAGTGGATCCTGAGGACTAGAGTTTAGAAACACTGGGTAAGGCTACTTGCACACTACGGTTTTTGAGGGAGCCAATGCTGTCCGATAAAATCGGACAGCATCGGCTCCTTCTGATGCCTGGAATCTGATGCCAAATAGGCATCCGATTCCGACAGAAAATAGGATGCCCGCCCTCCTGTCAGATCGCTCCCTCCGGGCTGATAAAAAAAAATAAACAATGTATGCTCACCTGTCCCCGAGGCCCTGCCGGCTCCCACACGGTCCCGCAGGCTCCGGTGTCCTCCCTGTGTCTCCCGTGTCTGCAGAGGTCTTCTTTTTCTAAACAGGACCTGCCGTGATGTCATAATCACGTGACCGCCTGTTAACATGGTGTAACCGACGGTCACATGACTGTGACGGTCACGACAGGTCCTGTTCAGAAGAAGAAGACCTCTGCAGACACGGGAGATACCGCGAGGACACCGGGAGCCTGCAGGACCGTGCGGGAGACGATGGGGGGCCTCGGGAACAGGTGAGCATACATATATATATTTTTTTTTTTTTAACTCCCTACTTTCCTAGTTAGGAGCAGTTTTACTGTACTGAGCATGCGCTGTACAGTAAAATTGGGTCTGAGGACACATCAGATGTTTCCTCAGACCCTGCTCCAAAGGCCCCATGTTAAAAACATCGGGTCGGGTCAGATGTGCACTAAATGGCATCCGATTTGGTCCAATCCGATTTTGTCCGATTTTATTTTTGGTGCAAAAATCGAAACATGCTCCTATTTTTGCACCGATAAAAAAAATCGGACAAAATCAGACAGAATCGGATCGGACCAAATTGGATGCCATTTAGTGCACATTCGATTCGGTCCGATGCCCATAGGGCTGCATGGGGGCCAAAATTGGTCCGATGCTGTCCGATTTTTATCGGACAGCATCGGAAAAGAGAAAACCGTAGTGTGAAAGTAGCCTTAGGGGGACTTTTTTACAGCAATAGGAATCAGAGAGCGACTCCTGCATTCAGCCCATGGACTGTGATAAGCCGCAGCATTTCACAACAAAACATAGTGGGAAGTCCATAGAGACCAGTCACAGAGATGTCTCCACTGCTTCTCCTGTCCCGGTCAGGTACATGAAGAGACCCGTCATTCTAGCTGAGCAAGCCATGGAAACTTACAGGAACACGCTATATACAAAACAGGCATGTGTGTAATGCAGAAGCCGCTCTCTGCCACCTGTGGTTCAGGTAGGATGAATTGTACAACACGTTCCCTTTAACTTCTAAAAACCTGTTTAGATTAGGTAATGTCTTGCCAGTGCAGGGTATTCAGAGTTGTTATGAGATCTGATGGTTGAGGTTGGCTAAAGGCCCAGTTACACACACACAGATATCTGTGCAGATAATGTTCGCAGATCTCTGGTTGCAGTGAAATCATGGACACATTGTTATATTTGTTCACGGCCACAAAATGGAGCAATGTGTCCATGATTTCACTGCAACCAGAGATCTGCGAGCAATATCTGCACAATTATCTGTGTGTGTAACGGTACTCTTATAAGGGGATGGAAACTCCTATGTGGACATTTGGATTAATTAGCATTCCCAATTTAATTAGTATCTGGGAGGGAAAGAAAAAATATTTCACTGCAACCAGAGATCTGCGAACAATCTCTGCACAATTATCTGTGTGTGTGACTGGGCCTTAAGGCTACAATACATAATACCTGTGGGATTTATCTGTGGAATGATCACAATGTGAAGATGAATAAAGTATGTCCGGTTATCCGCTTACCCCTTGAATATAATAAGCTCCACGGATAGCATAGAGTAGGGCTCGCACGGATCTGGCTGGAGAGCCGTAGGAAATGCAGTCAATAGAAGAAAAATTGATCCATGGGATACTAGTTAAAATTTCAAGCTTTTATTCCACAAAATCCAATAAAAAGCCCATAATTCATCCGTGGACACAAATGTTGCATCAAGTTGCATGATAAAGTGTGGACAACTTTGATTCAACATGTGTGTCCACGGATGAATTATGAGCTTTTTATGGGATTTTGTGGAATAATAGCTTGAAATTTTAACTACCGTATATACTCGTGTATAAGCCGACCCTTGTATAAGCCGACCCCCCTACTTTTGCCCCCAAAATCTGGGAAAACCTATTGACTCGTGTATAAGCCGAGGGTGGATCCCAGCACAGGTATACAGCCCCCAGCAGTGTGGTATACAGCAGCCTCCCCAGTGGTATATACAGGCCCCAGCAGTGTTACAGCAGCCTCCCAGTGGTATATACAGCAGCAGCTTGAGTGGTAGTATACTGCAGCCCCAGAGGTATATACAGCAGCCCCAGAGGTATATACAGCAGCCCCAGAGGTATATACAGCAGCCCCAGAGGTATATACAGCAGCCCCAGAGGTATATACAGCAGCCCTAGTGGTAGTATACAGCAGCCCAGAGGTATATACAGCAGCCCCAGTGGTAGTATACAACAGCCCCAGAGGTATATACAGCATCCCAGTGGTAGTATACAGCAGCCCCAGTGGTATATACAGCAGCCCCAGAGGTAGTATACAGCAGCCCAGAGGTAGTATACAGCAGCCCCAGAGGTAGTATACAGCAGCCCCAGAGGTAGTATACAGCAGCCCCAGAGGTAGTATACAGCAGCCCCAGAGGTAGTATACAGCAGCCCCAGAGGTAGTATACAGCAGCCCCAGAGGTAGTATACAGCAGCCCCAGAGGTATATACAGCAGCAGCCCCAGTGGTAGTATACAGCAGCCCCAGAGGTATATATAGCAGCAGCCCCAGAGGTATATATAGCAGCAGCCCCAGAGGTATATATAGCAGCAGCCCCAGAGGTATATACAGCAGCAGCCCCAGAGGTATACAGGCCCTCCCCCCATCAGTATCCAGGGCCCCCCCCCCATGCTCCGCAAACCTGTAAAGGAATAGATCGTTATACTTATCACTGTCCTGTCCCCGCCGCTGCCATTGCGCTTCTCCGTCTTCATCCAGTGTCTTCCGGCTTCCTCCTCTGGCGCAGACAATGACGTCATTGCCTGCGCCGACCAGAGGAAGCCGGAAGAAGACGGATGAAGCCGGAGGAGCGCGATGGCAGCGGCGGCGGGACAGCGGCAGCGAATAAGTATAATGATCTATTCCTTTACAGGTTTGCAGAGCATGGGGGGGGGCCCTGGATACTGATGGGGTGGGCCTGTATACCGATGGGGGGGGGGGGGGCGCCCGTGTGTAATGACTCGCGCATAAGCCGAGGGGGGAACTTTTCAGCCCAACTTTTGGTCTGAAAAACTCGGCTTATACGTGAGTATATACGGTAGTTTTTCTTGGATTACCACTAGATCAGTCAGAATGTGAAGGTGCTCTTACTATTGTACATATACAGACTTATACTCTGGTGTATAGTGGATATGGAAAGTATTCAGATGCCTTTACATTTTTCACTCTTTGCATCCATCTTTGTTCATTTTTTTCTCATTAATTTACACTCTGCCCCCATCTTGTCTGAAACAAACAGAGACGTAGAATTTTTTGCAAAGAAAGAAAAACTGAAATATCACACGGTTATAAGTGTAAGGGCCCTTTCACATCTGCGTTTTTCGTAATTCGCGGCAGATGCGGTGAAAAAACCGCATCTGCCGCGTTTGCCGCATAACGGTTCCACTTGCGGCACGGTTGCGGTTTTTTCCATAGGAAGTATAGGGGGACTTGCGGCAGATGCGGCAAGTGCGGTATTGCACTTGCGGCAGGTGCGGCAGCGAAAAAACCCGCAGTAAGCCGCGGTTTTTTTCTCTGCCGCACCTGCCGCAAGTGCAATACCGCACTTGCCGCATCTGCCGCAAGTCCCCCTATACTTCCTATGGAAAAAACCGCAACCGTGCCGCAAGTGGAACCGTTATGCGGCAAACGCGGCAGATGCGGTTTTTTCACCGCATCTGCCGCGAATTACGAAAAACGCAGATGTGAAAGCACCCTAAGTGCTCAGTATAAGGTTATGCTGCTAAACACGTTTTTTTGCGGCTGCATTTGCCGGATCGCAGCAAAACTGTAATTGCCGCAAGACCCTTAAGGGGTTGTCACACACGTCAATATCGCCTGCACGATATCGGCTGCACGTGACGTTGCAGCGATATTGACGCGTGTGACATACTGCATCAACCAGCGATAAATCGCTGGTTGATGATCGCCAGGTTTCAGAACCAGCTCAGAAACCTGGCGATTGTCGCCCGGTGGACACGCAGCATCGCTGCGTGTGACACCGGGACTAGCGATATTCCAGCTCCCAGCGCCTCTCACAAGCGCTGGGAGCTGGTATCCAAGGTACACTGCGGGTAACTAGGCAGCGCGCGCTGCCTAGATACCCGACGTGTACCTTAGTTACCAGCCTCCTCCGCTCACCGGGTGAGTGGAGGAGGCTGGTAACTAAGGTACACGTCGGGTATCTAGGCAGCGCGCGCTGCCTAGCTACCCGCAGTTTACCTTGGAGACCAGCCTGCTCCCGCTTCCAGCAGGCTGGCAGCTGGAGCAGGACATCGTGGAAACGATATTTAAATCGTTTCCATGATGTCACTGGTCAATTGATCGCTGGTGAGTCTGTCTGTGTGACAGCTCACCAGCAATCAGCTGTCAATGTCGTCAGCGATCATCTCGCTGACGACATTGACGCGTGTGACACCCCCTTTAGAGAATGAATGGGGGCTTGCCACAAGTGTACCGCAAATCAGCCGTTAGGCGGCAGATGCAGTAAATCTGCCGGATCCGGAACCACTGATGTTAACGGGGTCTGACTGATAAGAACATATTTGATATTTATCGATAGTATATTTTAAAATGTCACATGTATGTCTGTACCCATGGACACTGTCAGTCATGATTAGAGGATGTTTGTGTGTTGAGGATAATATAGAAGGAGGATGGTAACAAGTTCTTAAAGGGGAATTACCATCTCCAAGATCCTCCCAATATGTAGTAGGTGTAATCTATTATATAATCACGAATGGGTTTTTTGCCCCTTTTGAGTCCGCTCACGCTGCGAGTCAGCGTGGTCATGTGGATACGCCCGAAGCATTGGCCGCGAAGCGGCCATTGCGAGTCAGAGACTCGCTCTGCTAGATTCCCGATGCATGTGCATCGGGCACCCAGCTAGTTATAATAATAACAATATTACCAAATCCCTCCATTTAGAAATATTTCGAGAAGGACATGATGGGAATATTCACATAGATGAGGTAGATAGATGCAATACAATAATTAAGGCAAAAATAAAGGTGACCCTGCTCAAAAGAGCTAACAGTCTGCAACAGGATTGGGGTTACACAAGGTGCAGGGGTTTATTACAGCAATGGTCCAGGCACCTTGAGGAAGTGGGGGATAGAAGTAAAGTTACATAAATGGTCACCAAACAATCTGTGTAGAGCTTTTGGGTTTGTTGGAGTTTGAAGAAGAGATTCTGTCCAGAGAAATGGTACTGTATATAGGCCATTCATTAAGGACTTCTATTAGTGAGCATGATAGGCCGCCTTAAAAAGATGTGTTTTTATGGAGCATCTGAAGTTATGCAAGTTGTGGATAGTCTGATTTCTTGGGGTAGAGCATTCCAGAGAATTGGTGCAGCTTGGGAGAAGTCTTGGAGCCAGAGCTGCCTGTGGTTAGCACGCAATACAAAAAGTGCATATGCACATATTAATTTCTAACTGTACTTTAAACTGAGACATTTAGCAAACAATTTATCAATTCTTTGAGCTACCCTGCAATGTCACGGCATTCTCAGATGGGCAGTCCTACTCTACGTTTTTTATATATGCTGTGCCATTACGGCCTCCTGAATTCATTAAAATCAGAACCATATTAAATACACACGTGCCTGAAGTATTTCTGACTTACTCTCACGGTGCCAGAAGGGCAGCACAGTTAAAGGCAGACCAGGTCCAGACATGACATCCGGACATTATCAGATCTGACCCCACACTGTCAGACCAGCAACCATGGATGAGGACAGAACAGGCCCAAACACATGTACAACAATTAAGAAGAGCGTATGGGCAAGGTGTCGCCGCTGTATGTGTGTACAGAGGCCTAGGTCAATCACAATAAAGACAGATAGAATGGCATGCTTAAGCAAGCACGCGTTAAAGAGTCGATTATGACTTTGAGGATAGCTACCGAAAGGTGACGCTAGAGTTCGTTCACTTCCTCACTGAAGCATCATAATTATATAATACATAGGCATAAAGGCACAAACAGACCACTGGGCACATCCACACTAAAACTGGCCATAGATAATAATTTCATCGGGCTATCTAATATGTACGGGGGTCTATCCCGACAGCAGATGTCAGCCAAAAGAAGGATCGGGCACTTGCCCAATGTTTCCTCTCCCATAGAAGATAAATCACTGCCATAGATGTCTGGTACCAGCTTGCTTATCTCTACGCATGAAAACACATGCAGTCGCTGTGTGGCACTACCCTAAACTCTTTGAAGACCACTGCTGCAAATAGTGTGCTGCAAATGAGTGCGCCACCGCTGCTGCCGGACACCTATGGCACAAGAACGCCATCATCGCTGCTGGACATGTATGGCATTAGTGCGCCATCGCTGCTGCTAGACACAGATGGCATCAGTGCGCCATCGTCTCTGCCAGACACGTATAGCACAAGTGCGCCATCGTCGTTGCAGGACATATGGCATGAGTGTGCCATCGCGCTGCCTGACACGTATGGCATGAGTGCGCCATCACCACTGCCGGACACGTATGGCATCAGTGCGCCATCGCTGCTGCTAGACACAGATGGCATCAGTGTGCCATCATCTCTGCCAGACACGTATAGCACAAGTGCGCCATCGTCGTTGCAGGACATATGGCATGAGTGTGCCATCGCGCTGCCTGACACATATTGCATGAGTGCGCCATCACCACTGCCGGACACGTATAGCACAAATGCGCCATCGTCGTTGCAGGACATATGGCATCAGTGCGTCCATCGCCTCTGCTGGACACGTATGGCATGAGTGTGCCATCATTGCTGCCAGATGCGTATGGCATCAATCCGCCATCATCGCTACCGGACACTTATGGCATGAGTGCACCATCATCACTGCCAGACATGTGTGGCATGAGTGCTCCAGAATTAGGAAGCCAGTGAAGGGATTGAGGAGAGGCTGAGGAGTAGCGGGGAGACAGGTGTGTTAGGCAGCAGAGTTTAGGATAGATTAGAAGGGTGCAAGAGTGCTAGAAGGGAGGCCAGAAAACAGGAGGTTGCAGTAGTCCAGGCGAGAGATAATTAGGGCATGCATGAGTGTTTTTGCAGAATCTTGGCAGGCATTGATTAGAACAATGAGTTTTCAAATTTGGTGGATATTGACGCCTTGTCCCAGAAATTCAGGGGGACTTTCACAGTAACAACTTCCCATTAAATGGAACCTGTCATCTGTCATTTAATGTTGCCCAAAACCACGTACAGGATGAATTGTAGACTGTCTGCAGTTTCTGAAATGCTCTTGTGTCCTAGGGAAAACATACTGTAATGACCCACCCAGGGACCATAGCCAGAGATGAGACTAGTAACTCTCCTTTTACTGCAATGTGGAGGGACAAATCTGCATCATATTCCTCCGGACTCTGATGCGGACTTGCTGTTTTCATGCTTCCACTAAGGTTGTCCCATTCCCGTCTGCAGGCTGTGTGTCCCGGAGAGTACGCCGTTCACAGCGGTTCTGAAGTTTGCGGCAGAGGAGGTAAGTGCAGAGCTAATTTCTTAATATTCTGCCAGCTCCCGTCACCACTACATGTGCCAACCCAGCGTACCAAGACCACTCTGGGCGTCCAGCAGCTGTTCTGGTGACATTGACATTCATTTGCTGCTCTCTCGCATTACTGTTGTAAAGTGATGAAGTCGATGTTTCCTTGCATTTCCAACGCTCCGTCCAATTTGTGGATTATTTCTTGCTGCATTCGTGAATCTCCCGTAATGTCCTTATATGAGACGGGCAAAGTAAACGAGGGAAGTCGGCTGGAAAAGATTGTTTCCTGCTCCTTTTTACCAGCTGATTAAAATGTCAATGCCGGAGCAGGTTTCCATAGCAACCTTTATTGTGACGAGGACGTGAAGATTCTGACAGGCATCCCCCCTACCCATCTCCGGCAGGAACTAGGCACCAGCTCGATGTTGGTATCTCAACTGGGGGCTCATCTGTATCCAGAGAGCTGTGCCTGGTCAGATTGGCATCATGGAGTCACTTTCTGTGGATGGCCCTTATAGGCACTGTGGTTGCCGCCCTTTATAGTTGTCACTGAGGGTTTGTTTTATGGGAAATGCTCTTAAAAGACTATTGTGGTTTCAGAAGCTAAAGCCTAATTGTTGTTCAATGAATCAGATGTCTTTCTTCATGGCTTTCCAATAGAGTTGATGCAAATTTATCCGTATGTCTGATTCAGTCAGCCGTTAGAATAGTCTGTGGCCGCAGCACAGGAAAAGGTATACCGCCTGTTACCTGCCAGCGTCCACGGCTTTACTTTTGATTAGCCATCCTGGCACCACATCCTGGCGTCATGCTACTACGATGACATTGTGTCAAGAATCAAAAGAAGAGCCGTGGACGCCGGCAGGTAAGAGGCGGTATTCCCTCTCCTGTGCTGCTCACACGCCACAGTCCTGGCCGATAGAATGGGACGTGCAAATCAATTTGCACCAACTCTACTTTAATCTCTGTACGCAGACATGGCAATCTTTATGGTTTAGGCCCCTCTCCCCATATACATTGCATGAAAGATGAACTCGTCCAGTGTGAATGTAGCCTAATGGATGTTTTTGATCCATTTTCGGTGCTACATTTTTTTTTTTTTTTTTTTAAACTGCACCAAAACCGGATCTGTCACTGCGTCTGCGAGGGAAGTGAATGGGATTTTCTATTTGCTGTGCAGACGTCAGCATTTTTGACTGCTGCGTTAGTGATGAAGAAATCCCATCCAGAAAATAATGAGCGTCAATTACTGCTCTGTTTTTCTGCGTTTTCTACACTACAAACACTCCATTATTTACCCTCCACGACGATCCCACGGCGAGCCCCAGTGATGTCTTTCTTCTGGGCACTAGCAGGATCTGCCCATGTGACTCAGCCTGAGAGTCACATGACCAAGGTCCTGTCAGTAGTCATACTACCCGCAGGTCCTGCCAGCGCACTGGAGGAAGACATCACCGGGGCTCGCCGTTGGATCGCCGGGGAGGGTGGAGAAAGTGTGTGTGTGTGTCTGTCTGTCAGTGTTCCCCCAAAACAGCAAAAAAGCAACACAAACGGATGATGCGTTTGACGCTATTTACAAAACAAGAGGATCAGTTTTTGGTGCAGAAACGGCACGAAAACATGATGAACAAAAGCGATGCACAAACACTGTGTGTGAATGAGGCCTTACTGGTTAAACATCTGAACATATGACATTGAAGAAGGAAAGAAACAGCTGCAGCTTTAACACCCGACCCTTTTGTTCTCAAGGGAGGTGAGCCACTACCAGAGGTGATTGGCGGCAGCTTTCTTCTCTCCTTGTGAATATTCATTTCCGCTCTGCCAGGCCAAGCGCTCATGTG
The DNA here is from genome assembly GCA_033576535.1 of Allobates femoralis. Lineage (NCBI taxonomy): Eukaryota > Metazoa > Chordata > Amphibia > Anura > Aromobatidae > Allobates > Allobates femoralis. The sequence continues at coordinate 667,770,752 of JARQOC010000002.1, read as the reverse complement.
TGCGGAGTCGTCTGCTGAGCAAACCTTCATCTGACAGCCATCATGTGTGGCCAGCACAGCCAGCCTTCTGGTAGATAAAAATCTATCTCTTGCCACGTGATGAACACACGGATGCCGGACTCATTACGGCTCGGCTATAGTTTATATCTCTCAGAATTCACACAGATGTCGGTTCTGCTATTATATCACATCCCATAGTGTGAATGGTGTTCTGCAACTTTGTGTGCATGCACTGGAAAATGTTTACACAGATTTCCAACTACAAAAGTAATGAGAAGAATAACGTCGCGTATTTCAGATGGAAACACAGAGGATTAGCCCCATCGAGCAAAGAGGATGTTTTCCTCCAGTGAACCGTGAGCTGCTGCACACATGGCAGAAATGTAAATGGCCCACAATGTGTCAATCACATGAGCAGGACAGTTTCCTGTGCATCGGGATGTGTATATGCACTGAGATCCCCCTATAATGCATATAAGCATTGGTGCTAGGTATTGCAATTGTTCCCTCTAAACTAAAAATGCTGAAGCATCTTCTCTTAGAGCTCTATGTTATGCTGATCATCTGTTATTTCTCCTGGAAATGTACGTGTATGTAAGTGAACTGATTTTTACCATTAACCTTATCATTGGACTTGCCAGGAGCCTGTCACATCATATAACGCAATTAACCTGGAAATATTGGGTTAATCTGAAGGTAAATATCATTAGAAAGGTGCCTGGCTGTAATATTGGAAGTGCAGCTACTGTGAGAACATTACCTTTATTCCTCCCAGTAGCCTACAGCTTTCAGTCACAGCGGTGCTCCGACTACTGTCATCGCTCACCGCACGAGCGTCATGACTATAACCACAGCTCAGTGTGCAGGCATCTATGTCTACCAGTCCTGTCGGGCGTGCTTACAGTCGTGACTCTCGGTGCTGTGGGCGGTGAACACCTCTATGACTGAAAGCCAGCGGGGGGAATAAGGTCAATATTCTTACAGTAATGGGGCCACGTACCTTTCTAATGTAGAAAGCTGCAGATTTACTCTACCAGCAGGTTGATAGTGTTATCCAACTTGATAAGATTCCTTTAATGTGCATCCACACTTGCAAATTTTATTTGCCCGTTTAAACAGGCCGCCGGTCCCCCAACGAACAAGCAAAATACTCGTTCCTCAGGTATTTTGATTTGTATTATCTCGTTTTCGGTAGCATATAGTCCTGATGATATTCTAAGCAAGGAGGAACATTTTGTGTGTATGAAATACGGTCAATCTATCAACCGACACCCCTTACACCACAACGTGTTATACATAGCCAATTGGTAGTTATGGCCGCGATTGGCCAATCTAAATACATCTTATGTCCGTATAGTTTGAATATTAGGTAGTTGCACTCTCGTGAGAAAGGACTTGGCCCCACCCAGTTTGTCGGTGTATATATTGCCATGAGAAATAACATAGGAACAGTGCTGAACAAGAGTTCTAAGAAAAGATGCTAGGTGATTGATTATTTTTTTTACTTTAAAGTGAATCTGTCAGCAGGGTTTTGCTATGTATCTGAGGACAGCATACTGCAGGGTTAGCACATACAATTCAACAATGTGTCACATGTCACCTCCTGTGCTGCTGTTTACTTATACTGTTTTATCACTAGGATATTATCATTGCTGTGACTTGCTGGCTCATGCAATGTTGTCTGACTCTACCCACTCTTGTGATTAGCAGTTTTCATTGTATATACAGTGCCTGGTGTGGGTGGGGGAAGCTTTCTCAGCTCAGGGGTCTAGGTACTACCTATCCATAAACATACCTTATAAACCTCATTCATAGCCTGTTCCAGTGTCACCCTACATTTTACATTATAACCAGGCTAGCTTTCTCAGCTCTGCTGTTTGGCTAAATGTAAAACCTCTGATTGTGTCAGAACAGCGGCACCCAGTAATCTAAGTGATACATTTGTTGGATTCAGAATCTCTTTTCCTACATCATGCTGTTCTTAGATGAGGTAGCAAAAAACCAGCTGATAGATTCCTTTTAAGAGTTGTAAGTTCAATATTTCCTGTTTTATTGTTATATTTGAACATATTTATTAATGGAGTGAAAAAGTTAGGCTGTATGGTGGAGTGTGTTCTGGTCTTACACGGGGTAAAATGTTCTGTTTCTTTTTCTCCTTTAGTTTAAGGTCCCGCAGAGACCAGCGCCATCATAACCAATGGTAAGTAGGGATGGGCGAATCTACTCGCTAGGACTCGTTACTCGGCGAGTAGTAAGGGACTCGCAGGACTCGGTACTCTGCGAGTTTCCCAGTGATTACTCGCACGAGTCCAATGCAAATCAATATCAATCCTAGTTTTGTCAGAAACGCTGACAAAACTAGGATTGCCATTGTTTGCATTAGACTCGTGCGAGTAATCACTGGCTACTGTGCCAGTGATAGCAGGGAAACTCGCAAAGTAACTGCTATTTCTTTGCGAGCCGAGTCCAGCTGTCTTCTCTGTGCAGCTCCAGGGTCCTAGAACCTGCCTGCTCACAGAGATGATGTAGCAGTGCTGAGATTGTTCTCAGTCTGCTCATTCCCTATGCATAGACATCTATATTTATGCACAGGGGATGTAGCAGAGAGGACATCGCGTTTTGGACTACGTCGGACAGAAGAGGATTTTTTTAATTAAAGATGGAGTCCCTAATGGCTTTTTTTTTTATTTCAAATAAAAATGTTTCTCTGTGTTGTGTTTTTTTAACCCTTTATTGGAGATTCTTAGTGGCTGGGTCAAACGTGGCCTGACATTAAGAATCTCGGGCTTAATACCAGCTTGTATAACAAAGCTGGTATTAACCCCTTTATTACCCAGCGTGCCACTACCACCAGGGCCGCTGGAAGAGCGGGGTTCAGGCCAGAGGATGGCGCTTCAATGAACGCGCCATCTTCTGGGGCGGCTGCGGGCTGCAATTTGTAGCGGGGGGTGCCCAGAAAGCCGGAGTCGGAGTCGTCTCGGAGTCGTCTCGGAGTCGTCTCGGAGTCGTCTCGGAGTCGTCTCGGAGTCGTCTCGGAGTCGTCTCGGAGTCGTCTCGGAGTCGGAGTCGTCTCGGAGTCGGAGTCGTCTCGGAGTCGGAGTCGTCTCGGAGTCGGAGTCGTCTCGGAGTCAGAGTCAAAAAAATGCGTGGGGCTCCGCGCAATTTCTATGTCTAGCCAGGTACAGCTAAGCAGCTGGGGGCTGGAATCCGCAGCGCAGGGATGCCCAAGCTTTCTGGGCACCCCCCGCTGCAAATTGCAGCCCGCAGCCGCCCCAGAAGATGGCGCGTTCATTGAAGCGCCATCCTCTGGCGCTGAACCCTGCTCTTCCAGCAGCCCTGGTGGCCGTGGCACGCTGGGTAATAGAGGTTAGGGCCAGCTTTGTATTATCAGCTGGCCCTAAGCCCGAAATTTATGGCGGTCACGCCAATATTAGACATGACCGCCATGAATTTCTATTAAATTGTTTTAAAAAAAACACAACACAGAGAAATTTTTTTATTAGAAATAAAAAAAAAAGCCATTAGGGACTCCATCTTTAATTAAAAAAATCCTCTTCCGTCCGACGCAGTCCAAAACGCGATGTACTCTCTGCTCATCCCTGTGCATAGATATAGATGTATATGCACAGGGAATGAGCAGACTGAGAACAATCTCAGCTCTGCTACATCATCTCTGTGCACAGACATTCATGTCTGTACACAGGGAATGAGCAGACTGAGAACAATCTCAGCACTGCTACATCAGGCAGCAGGTGGGCTCTAGGACCCTGGAGCTGTGGCAGCCAGCACACAAAGAAGACAGGACTCTTATCTGTGCGAGTTTCCCAGCGATTACAGTTGCAAAGTAAACGAGTCCAATGCAAATAAATGACAAAACTAGGATTGCTTCAGGCTGAAGCTTCCGAGACACATCTGCGATTTGTAAATCTCACACTACTCGCTATTACTCGCTTCCCCATTCATTAACATTGGACTCGCTAGACTCGCAACGAGTAGCGAGTCCTGTGCTCGGACTCGCTAGAGTCAAGCGATTCCGAGTAATTTAGGATTCGCCCATCACTAATGGTAAGGTTTTTTTTTTAAATCCTCTTATTACAACATTGTGTATTGTCCGTCAGCTGCTCTGCAGCATGTTATGGGTAAAGTCTTTCATGTGCCCATCGCTTTTTCATGGCTGATGCTTTTTTGTAATACAGGATTCCCATTAAACAGGCTCCTGCAGTCGTAAAGAGGGTTCTGATTGGTGGGAGCCTGACGGCATCCCGAAAATGTGGCACAGTAGGGTTACTGCAGATTCTGTCATGTCCTCCAGCGCTCCGGCCTCCTTATTAAAATCAAGGGGTGATCGGACTATATCCAGGGGAAAGGCCTCACTGTTTGGGATAGGATATCCTTTATTAGGATTAATGCAATGAGATGGCTGCACAGTTGGCATAAAGCATGCTGGGACTGGCTCAAGTTGTAAAAATTGTATTTTATATGAACCCGATACTTTGTCTCTTTTCTGGATTGTTTGTTGAATAATTCTTCATATGAGTCAGTTGACTATTAATTTATTTCTAAATCTATTTGTGCGATTTTGTTCTACAGATGGAGTAGGATTAAACCCAGCACAGACAGCTGGTAAGTGACATCGGATAGAATCGGGCCGATCTGGGTTTAAAATATATTTCCATTTTTCCCAGATCCGTGGACAGAATATCATAATATCATAAATTGTATTTTAGAAGCGTATTTATTCTTTTTCATGTACAATCCTCTTCTTAAAGTGAAACTGTCAGCAGGTTTAGTTGAGCACACCATGCTGTAAGGGTTAAAAAACAAAAAGCAACTGTGCCTCTCTTATCATTGTGTGCTATTGTTTACTTAAACTAAAGGCTCTATCACCTGGTGATTATCATTATAAGACTACTGTGTCACTCCCATGGCAGTCTGACACGCCCCTCTCTATTGATAGCCTGTTGTGGGTAGGGGCAGCTCTCTCAGCTCTGCTGTCTCTAAAACCAAATGCTGTGATTCTGTCTGAACGGCTGCAGCCAGTAATTTATGTTATACATCTTTGGATTTAGGATTTCTTTGCCTACATTATTTTGTTGTCAGATATGGTAGCAAAAACATGGTGACAGATCCAGGTAACCTGGAAGCTGCACTAGGCCCCGTATCTCCCCAAATAGCCTCCGTGGCTCCATTTCATGCTATTTCTTCATTCTGACTTTCTCTTTTTGTGACTTTGTGATCTTTCTATACTTTCAAAATCAACTTGTGCTATGTAGACGTCCCAAAACCAGTCTGGTGTGGTGTTGATTTCTCTGGATTAGTCCTGCCTCCAATCTTGTAATCTTGCCCCTCTGTGCCCGGTTTACATAATTTGCCAGTGAGCCGTAACCATTGGCTCCTTGTAATGATGCACATGCACAGTATTCCGCTCCCTCATAATGCACAATGAAGCAGAGTATGCGCTCCCCAGCATCATCAGCGCACTCTACATGCTCTAAGACAGAGGTTCCCAACTCCAGGCCTCAAGGCACACCAACAGTGCAGGTTTTGAGGATTTCCTTAGTATTGCACAGGGGTTTGAATCATCACCTGTGCAGATGATCACATTGCCACCTGTGTAATATTAAGGAAGTCCTGAAAACCTGCACTGTTGGTGTGCCTTGAGGCCTGGAGTTGGGAACCTCTGCTCTAAGAAACACAATATCACATGCCTGCCCGAGATCTGCTTGGAGCCAAATGTGACACCACTCCTGGAAGGTATGTGAATTGTGCACAGAGGTGCGTGCTTACAGGCTAGAACTTGGGACTGGTCCTGGGAAATAAGTGCTGATTCGGACTAGTCCTGGGAGATCAGTGCTCAGCCGGATTGGTCCTGGGAAATCAGTGCTCGGCTGGACTAGTCCTGGGAAATCAGTGCTCAGCTGGACTAGTCCTGGGAAATCAGTGCTTAGCTGGACTAGTCCTGGGAAATCAGTGCTCGGCTGGACTAGTCCTGGGAAATCAGTGCTCGGCTGGACTAGTCCTGGGAAATCAGTGCTCGGCTGGACTAGTCCTGGGAAATCAGTGCTCAGCTGGACTAGTCCTGGGAAAGCAGTGCTCATCCGGACTAGTCCTGGGAGATCAGTGCTCAGCTGGACTAGTCCTGGGAAATCAGTGCTCAGCTGGACTAGTCCTGGGAAAGCAGTGCTCATCCGGACTAGTCCTGGGAGATCAGTGCTCAGCTGGACTAGTCCTGGGAAATCAGTGCTCAGCTGGACTAGTCCTGGGAAATCAGTGCTCAGCTGGACTAGTCCTGGGAAATCAGTGCTCAGCTGGACTAGTCCTGGGAAATCAGTGCTCATCCGGTCTAGTCCTGGGAGATCAGTGCTCAGCTGGACTAGTCCTGGGAAATCAGTGCTCAGCTGGACTAGTCCTGGGAAATCAGTGCTCAGCTGGACTAGTCCTGGGAAATCAGTGCTCAGCTGGACTAGTCCTGGGAAATCAGTGCTCAGCTAGACTTGTCACAGCTCGTCCTGGTCCCTGTGCTCACATTAATTTTGTCAGCCCTGAAAGCCAGGAAGTGGCCGGTCTCCAGATCAAGTGCTGTGATGAATGAAGAGGCAGGGCTGGAGCATCACACAACAGCACAGTGCACAGCCCCCCTGACCCAGCCTCTTCAGATCAAGTGCTACTGTGATGTATTATAATGAAGAGGTATGGCTGGAGCATCATGCTACAGCACAATGTACAGCCCCCCTCCCTGGCCTTGCAGGACATCACTGCAGCACTTGATCTGGAGATTGGCCGCCTCCTGGTTTCAGTGCGGCTTCAGGACCAAGAAGATGACATAAACATGAGCACACAGATACCATAGCCGGAGCAGCTATTTATATATAACATTAAGCCCTAATAAAGTATAGTAAAAAACTGCTATCAATACTGTGCTGAACTTTAACTCCAAGCATGCCATAGGTTCTACAGAACATGCTGGGAGTTATAGTTCTCCTTAAAGGGGTTGTCCACTACAAAGCCCATGTCATTCCTTTTGTGTGCTCTTGTAAAAGTAAAGACCATACTTGCCTCCGATGCTGCAGCAATTCCAGTTTTGTCAGAAGTTGCTACTCATGCGGCATTGATCTGATACTCAGGTCTTACGACCAAGCAGCGCTGGTATCTATCTCCCCGCCATCAGACACTGGAGCAGGGCGTCAGCGGTGCAGCTCACATGCTGCTCCTGCGTCCAAATGCCAACAATGACTGGTCGCAGGGCCTGAGTGTAATAACAATGTCATTTTTTTGCTTCAAATATTTTTTTCCCTATTTCCACCTCTAAATTCTAGGTGCGTCTTATGGTCCGGTGCATCTTATAGTCCAAAAAAATAGGATAAAATGGGTATAATATTACCTTTACTAGAACTACATGACACATTCTTTAGCAGTAGTGTTTTCTTGTATTCAGATTAGCCACATATTAGCGCTAACACTTCAGATGATGTTTTGCTGTTTCTCTGTAGAACAATAACCCTCTCTGCCGTCACTTACCAGTCGCGGCGTTCCGTCCTGTTATTTGCTTGTCGGGAGATGCAGTCATTGACTTCAGCCGACACTTATCTCTGCGTTCACACAAGTTTCGAAATTAATTTAGGACCTTTTGATCCTGAAGTCATTTAGAATTCGTCCTGATGGGTTTTTCCACGTTGCCATTAAAAATTTAGTCCCAGCAGCAACAGGGAGCAACTCAGCAACAGTGGGAAAGAGCTTCACACATCATATTAAAATCAAGATGTAATTTCACCACGCATGAACCAATTAATTGAGGTCCCTCACTGTGTAATTAATATACCTGTCATTTGCTTGTTTAATGACCCTCTCCAGCATGAAATGTTCTGGAGCTCAGTGCGATTCCCTTCTGTGAAGTATGAAAATAAGCTCATACGTCTTCTACAGATTAAATGTAACATGGCTTCGAGGGGTGTTCTATTCTCCAAAAGTCATCCTCGCCTGTACACTGCATAAGGTATAATTGTTACATCAGTCTGGATAATATCCAGGCACATTTTTTATCCATTCTTCCATGAGGACAGTGAGAAGTCTAATGCCACTTCAATCTGTATGCGGGATTGACTTTAACCAGTTCATGACCAGGCTCTTTCCACTTCCTTCCCAACACGCACCTATTTTTCTTATGTTATATACATGTATACCAGCACTAAAACTTAAAGAGGACCTGTCACCCCCAACCCCCAAGGATTTCAATCTAAATGCAGCAGTGAATGCAGCATGTATGCTGCATTCAGGCAAGAGGTCCCCCATGTGTGTGTGATGTTTGTACCCCTAAATGCAGCCTTCTGAAAATGTGTAGTAAAATGTTAGGAGGGCATTACCAGCATCAGGAGTCATCGCCTTCCTGGGGGCTATTCCCGCCCCCTGCTTCTCTGTTCCTCCCTCTCTTCGCCGCCTCTTTGATGTCTTGTCAGCTTTCCTCGCTCTGCGCCTGCGTCTCCTTGTGCGAGGTGTTGCTACTGTCGGCCCCTCGCTCCTGCTCCCGCCTCCAACCCTGTCAGCAGTAATTATTCCCGCCCTGCTCCATGTATAACATGGAGCAGGGCGGGAACAAGTGCTTACATCCCGCTCTCCTGTCCCATCTCCCGCCTTGCCGTCAGCACTTGTTCCCGCTCTGCTCCATCTTATACATGGAGCAGGGCGGGAATAATTGCTGCTGTCAGGGTGGGAGGCGGGAGCAGGAGCGAGGGACTGACAGTAGCACACCTCGCTCTGCGCCTGCGTAAGGGAGCACAAGGAGACACAGGCATAGAACGAGGAAAGCTGACAAGGCATCAAGGAGGCGGCGAGGAGAGGGAGGAACAGAGAAGCAGAGGCGGGAATAGCCCCCGAGAAGGAGCTGACTCCTGATGCTGGTAATCATGACTTTGTTGTACACATTATAAAAGGCTGTATTTAATGATAAAAACATCAGAAACATATGGGGGACCCCTTGTCTGAATGCAGCAGACATGGTGCATTCAGTGCTGCCTTTAGAGTGAAATCCTTGGGGGGGTGACATGTTCTTTTAAAAAAAAAATATCTGTCATTCAGTTCTTCAGCCATACTGCCCCTTCTTAGTATTTGTTTTCTGTGGCCACTTACATTACATTTTCTAATGTCATTGCTGCATGGAGGAAAATTGAGCCTCATAAAGAGTACTTTGTGGTTTATTCCTTTTAGTGAATTACTCGTTATTAAAGGTTTAGAATTCTAGAGTCATGAAGGATTTTTCCATTTATTTGCATTTTGTCTTATTTTCTTTCTTTCCAGGAAATGTATTCCTTAAACATGGATCAGAACTTCGACTCATTCCCAGAGACCGAGTGGGCAGCTGTTAATATCCGGACATTTTGCTTTGTAAATTTCTTTTGGAACCATTAAACGGAAAGAAAAAAAAGAAAAACTAATTTATTCCAGGCTGAAAAAATAAGAAAAGATCAGACTCTGAATGTTAAGTCGGTTTTAAGATTTCATTCAGTCAGGCCCATTTCCCTTTAAAATCAAAGTGACTTTGAAGATTAAAGATTTGTAAGGTTTAATTATTGCCTCTCATGTCTATAAAACCATATTACTTTTGCAAAGTTATCAATGCAGTCCGCCTCATTTGAAGAACTGAGTTCATTGTATACGTGTGCGCCCAACAATTTATTATAATGTGGATTACTACTATGTAAAAGAATTGATATTTTCTTTCTGGTCAAACACTAATGATGTAAGGAAGATGGTTGTAAATGTATTTACATTGAGATGTTAAAGGGGTTGTCCACTGCCATCATATCGATGACTCCCACAATCTGATACCAATGACCGATCCTAAAGAGAACCTGTCATGTTTTGGGGATATTAATGTGTTCTATATTATGTGCGTCACTTACATGGTTTCCTAAAAACAAATGTCCTCGTATTTATTTAAACAAAAAAAAAAACACTTTATTTGCTGAGATGACTGCACATACATACAGTGTAGGAAATAAGTATTTGATCCCTTGATGATTTTGTAAGTTTGCCCACTGACAAAGACATGAGCAGTCTATACTTTTAACGGTAGGTTAATTTTAACAGTAAGAGATAGAATATCAAAAATAAAATCCAGAAAATCACATTGTCTAAAGTATATAAATGTATTTGCATTTTGCAGAGAGAAATAAGTATTTGATCCCCTACCAACTATTAGGAGTTCTGGCTCCTACAGACCCATTAGACACTCCTAATCAACTCCTTACCTGCATTGAAGACAGCCTGCTTAGCTCTGTCTGAGAACAGCTGATTTGTAGGGCTGTCAAGTGTTTGACATGTACATAACATTTATATCTTAAGTACTAATGATTGGTCATTAATATCATAATCGTAAAACACCTCTTTAAAAATCGGATTCATTCTTAGTCATTTGGGATCATTTCATCATGTTGCCTTCTGTATGTACCTCCCTAGACTTCCATAAAGGCAACTTTTTTCTTGCTGGGAAAACTATGCAAGTATAAGGTAAGGATTGTTTATACCGTGTTAGCCAGTAGATAGAAAAATATTATAATCTGAGAGTCCTCAGTGATTGATACCTTTTAATGGCTGACTGAAAAGATGGTAAGAAAAAGCAAAGCAAGCTTTCAAGACATTATGGCCCCTTCATCTCCCCCTCCCTAGACTGACTCTGCTTTATGTCACCTGTCATATTTACTGCATTGTCTCACTCTGCCTATGTATATATGTGTGTGTTTTCAGAATTTGTGGGCCACAGTGTCTCGAAAGCTTGCTATGTTTACCATCTTTTCAGTTAGCCATTAAAAGGTATCCACCCCTGAGGACTCTCAGATTCTAATATTTTTCTATGCAATTATAGAAAGACTTATGGGTCAAGCAGTGGCCTCTGGGGAAGATAGGCATGCATATTAGCCCCCTTAAAGGAAATCTGTCAGCAGGTTTTTACTGTGTAATCTGAGAGCAGAATGATGTATGGGTAGAAAACCTGATTCCAGCCATAAAACGCTTTCTGGACTGTTTGTTGTTTAGCTAGATAGAATCTGTATTTTCTCTGTTGTAGATGTAGCGGTGCTCTGAATGCTGAGCTGTGTGTAACCCCATCCACACCACTGGCAGATTCCTGTGTTCACTGTACATTGTCATAAAGGTGCCAATCAGTGGTGTTACAGAGATTTGCCTGAAATGAAACCTTGTCCTTTAGCAACAGCAGATCACGATCGGGCACTACTGACTATTCTCACTTGTTTAGGGATCCATAGACACAGCTTTTATTCCTCTAAAGTCATATACATAATACCGGGTGCATACTCAACAGGTCAGCCCATCTAATCTTTACATTAGAAGACGAAAAGATTAGCACTCACCTGTTATTAGACAAGCTTATTTTTTTATTGCAAATAAGGAGAGATGTAAAACAAGACTGAGGATAAAGAAGAAAAATAAAGTAGATTGTCTGCTAAACCGGTGAGTGCTACTATTTTCCTTATCTAATGTAAAGAATTAATGAAACCTTGCCCTGTAAAGATAATCTCCTGCTGATAAAATACTGATTGTATTGAAACTACAGCACATAGCCTAAAAACAAACACATCCCTGGTATCAGGGCCTCTACATTCTGCAACTTTTATAATAAATAGCAAAAACCTGTTGACAGACTTCCTTTAAGACCGCGGTCACATGACCGTAGATTCTCTGACACAAGAGAATCAGGTTGATCTTGCTACTGACACTGGGATCAAACTCAGGGTAGTGTCAGCTTAGTGTGATCCGATTGTCCTTTATGAGAGAATCATAGCACAGGTGAGAAGATGGAGCACAACATTCTTCCATCTTCTCCATTCTGTGAGTCCTCCGGAATCGGACTGCACACAGAGGTCATGATTTTCATTTACCCATAGACTTGAATGGATGAGTCTCATCTGATTTGCAGATTGCTGCCACTTCTTTCTCATGCTGAATCTACATGTGAATAAAAACTTAATCAGCACTGCACCATTACATATCATGGGCCTGAGTGTTATCCAATAAAAAATCAGATAGCACTTGTCTATTTAATATGGTGGTGGGAATAAGTAAGCCCTAAGAAGAAGAATGCATCCCCGCTAGAGACTCCTATTGGAAGTTACCACCAGTCAATATCCAACAATATGTCTAATCTTGTCACATGACCTTCAACCAAACCAAGGTGTTCTCCAAACGGCACAGTCATCTGCACTCAGCTGTGTGGGGGTTTGTGCCCCACTCAATGCAGAGAGAGGGACTAGTTGAGTAAGAGATGTAAGGGCAAGCGTTTCTCCATGTGCCACGTGCCACCAGTCTGGGTGGCACTGGAGAGCCTGGTTTCTTCCTCCTAGTAGAAGCTGATTTGCGTAGTCTTTACACATAGTCCCAATGGCACTGTATGACTGTAAAGTGTCTCCGTGCCTCTGTACAGCTCTCTATTACAGAGAGCCTCTGTTATAGGCATTTACTCCACAGGACACTTTCACTGTAATACTGGAGCATCTTAGATTGATTTTTGCCCCCTTATGAAATCAGATCTGTGTGGAGGACCAATGCACGCTCATAGACATCTATAGGTATCCAAAAGCTGCCACCTACAAGGAGGTGCTACCCAACTGCAATAAAGCCAAGCCCTAAAGTCACCAACTAAAATGTCATCATGGCTTCATTTAACAACATGGCATACAGCCAAGATATTACTTATTTTTGCTAAGAAATAAATGTTCCAACATTTTATTCTATGTTATACAATAAATAATAATATTCAACTTCTTGTAATTGGGAGTTTAGTATTTTATAAGCTGTAGTAATTTCTTTCTTAATGTTTTCTTATATCCTCTTTTTTTCTCATAGTTTTGAATTACATTTATCGTCTATTCTATATATACACGAGGAAAGTATTTTGTAAGGGGAAAACCTCTTAAAGGGTATGTGCACACAAAATCTTGAAAGGGATTTTCCCACGAACAAAGGTAATATTAATGTTCATTTTAATCAATAGATCTAGTTATATCCACAGTTGGATGAGTTTACAAAAAATGTTCCTGTGCTGAGATAATCTTATATATGTGTCCCTGCCATGTACTGTGTAATGGATGTGTCTGACCGTACAGGGACATGGTCTGATCATACCACATCTCCTGTGCTGAGATAATCTTATATATGTGTCCCTGCTATGTACTGTGTAATGGATGTGTCTGACCGTACAGGGACATGGTCTGATCATATCACATCCCCTGTGCTGAGATAATCTTATATATGTGTCCCTGCTATGTACTGTGTAATGGATGTGTCTGACCATACAGGGACATGGTCTGATCATTCCACATCTCCTGGGCCGGGGAGGACGCAAAAGCGTATAAGACATTACCACACTAGTTGGTACCCTGCACTCCTTGGCTGGTATATTCCTATTCAAGCTGCAATGTGGAGAATATGTGATGAGCTCTACAACTACTTACCTTGTGGGAATTATTATTATTCCAAGCTCTATTGATTGAAATGTGGGAAAACTGCTTTAAGGCTACATTAGCCCAGTGTGTATTTGGTTTGTTTATTTGAGGATCCGCTTTTTCAAAAAACACATCATCCATTCACACAGGGCATTTTTGGTGCATTGTTTGTGGATCCGTTTTTTGAGCACATTCAACAATGGGGGACAATGAAGAAAGTGCACAAGGAAACACGCCAAAGAATTGACATGCATATTGTTTGTGAGGATTCATTTTTCAGCCAAAAACGGATTCTCAAAAACCGGTGCGTCTGAATGCAAATTTGTAAATGTATTGATTTGGCTGGGATGCCAAATGTCACAGCATTTCACTGCAGAAACGGACCCTCAAAGAATCGCAGCAAAAACACACTGATTGAATGTAGCCTAACACTCCAGCAGATCCACCAGCGTTTTTCTAGGCAAAGCTGCTTTAAGAAAAAATTGATGGTCTTTTCCTGAAGTGGCTTTACTGGCTGACTTGCCATTACCTGAAAAATACATATTGTGCACAGCTAGAAGGAGCTTTACATGGCTACTTTAGGGTGCTTTCACACTGCGATTTAGTTAAATCCGAATCAGCCCCCATGTTATCCAATGGGGATTGGATTGGATTTGGCATAAATTGCCATCCGATTTGCCTCCGATCCGATTCTCTCTGATTTTTTTGCAGTGCAAAAATCATAGACTGCTGCGATTTTGGCTCCTGAAAAAAATCCAGCTGACGTGTAGTGATGGCAGACTGGGTAATAAAGGGGCTGGCGTCAGCTTTTTTTTGGCAGCTAATATCAAGCCGTATTGCTAATGTCAGCCGTCAGTATGACAGTCGGCCATTAGCAATACTTTTAAGTAAGGGGGAAAAAAAGCACAGAGAAATGTTTCATTACATACAAAATAGACAGAGACACTTCGTTATCCACTTTATTAGCTGCCACCAGGTTCCCCTCTGATGTAATCCTGTAATCTTGTAGTGGGGCAGTGTGATGTGTCACACAACCACCATCTTTGTACGCCTGAGTGTCCAAAGATGGCGTCCGCATGTGTATGCATGCAAGTGTATGTATATGCATATGTGTGCATGTATGCCTGTATGTCTGCTGTATATGTGCATGTGTGCTGGTGTAAGTATGTGCATGTATGTACAGTACAGACCAAAAATGTGGACACACCTCTAGAGGCAAATTGGAACCCCTGCAAAAGACCTTCAAGAAGATTTAGCAGGCTCTAAAGCTGTGGTCCTTTGTTCTACTGTTCAGGAACATCTGCACAAATATCTAAAAAATTTGTAAAAAACACACAAGAGCATCTTATCCTTTTTAAAAACAATACAGTATTTCTAAAGTTGTTGCTCACCTGGCTTGGTTGTGAGACCCACAACCAATATATGTGCGTGATACAGTTGCCACTGGATCCACAATCCACGTAATCTCTGTGGCGATTGAAATAAATCCAAATAGACCGTGCTGTTCAATCCACGCAAACCATATGTGTAAAACAAGACTTCAGTAGATTAAAGGATAATGGTGCCTTTATTCAATGCGTTTCAGAGCTTGTCCCTACTCGATCATCAGGAATGCAACCATGTTGAACCGAATCGAACAGCACCGTCCATTTGGATTTATTTCAATCTGCACAAATATGGCCTTCATGGAAGAGTCATCAGAAGAAAACCTCTCCTGCATCTACACCATGAAATTAAGGATTAGCGGTATGCAAAAGAATATTAAACAAACCTATGCATTTTGTAAACAAGTCCTATAGATTGATGGGGTTAAAATAGAACTTTGGCCACAGTGATCAAAGGTATGTGTGGAGAAAAAAAATTCACAGAATTTCAGGAAAAGAACATCTCACCAACCATTAAGCATGTGGGTGGAGCACTCATGCTTTGGGGTTGTGTTGTAGGCAGCCACTGGTGCAGGGAACATTTCACGAGTAGAAGGAAGAATGGATTCAATAAAATGTTAACAAATTCTTGATGCAAAGATAACACCATATATTAAAAACAACTGAAGGTAAAAAGAGGATGACCTCTCCGAATGGATAATGATCCTAAAAACACAATAAAATCCACACTAGATGACCTGAAGAGGTGCAGGCTGAAGGTTTTACAATGGCCCAATAGTTCCCTGATCTGACCTTTATTAAAAATCTGTGACTAGACCTCAAAAGAGCAGAGTATGTAGGATGACTCCGGAACCTCACAGAACTGGAAGACTTTTCCAAAGAAGAATGGATGAAAATATCTCAAACAAGAATTGAAAGACTCTTGGCTGCTACAGAAAGGGTTTACAAGCTGTGATACTTTGAAAAGGGGGTGCTACTAGGTACTAATGATTCAGGGTGCCCAAACTTTTGCAATTTTCTATTTTGCAATTTTTAAAATGTTAAAAGATAAAAATAATTTTTATTGCCTAAAATACCAAGGAAATGTGTCATCTGTAACTTTATGCCTTTAAGATGTCATAATGCAAATGTGCACTTCAGTGAGGAAGTGGATGAACTCCAGCGCCACCTTTAGGTAGCTAACTAAAGATGGTGCTGGAGTTCATCCACCACTTCCTTACTGAAGTGACAATTTGCATATTTCCTAGAGGAGGGATGTGGCTTTAAATCTCCTTATCTACTTAGCTGTCTTCTTATGGTTGCAGGCAAACTCCTCTCCATAAGGTAGATAGCGAGTTCCCCAGACCTTTAAGATATCGTTTAATCTTCAACTTGCCTCACTGTTCACAATAACAGTGTTTTGACTAGGGGTGCCCAAACTTCTGCATACCACTGTACGTTGCTTGGAGGGCGGTCCATTCTAGGAGCCGCTCGTCTTTGATGTAGAATCCAGATGTGAAATGAACAATTATAAAAATTCTGATGTTAGCATCAAATCCGTATTAAATATTGATCTGATACTGCTGAATTTATTACATGGGAAATAATCCCATTTTATAGAATGAGCTGTCTGCACTTTGCTTCAAGGTATTGGAAGGTGCCTTTGTAATAAATTGAGGCTCTATGAATCATATTTTCTGTTGATACACAGGATTATGGATTCCCAGTGCACACTGTGCCCTGCATATATATCCTACAGAGCAGAATCACTCATAAATGGACAGCTATTTGTAACACCATTTCAGAGCAGAGAGAAGATAATGACAATATATTGCTGAAGAAATACTATTGTGGATCAAGCAGATTGAAACTTGCTGTATTGAATGATATAAATGGCACATTGGACTATAAGGCCTCGTGCACACATTGAGTATTTGGTGACTTTTTTACCCCAGGATATGTAGCCAAAACCAGTAGTGGGTGATAAATATAGAAGTGGTGACGTGTTTCTATTATACTTTTCCTCTTAGACTGGAAACACACTGTCCAAGTGACATGCGAGTCACTCGCACGAGTCTCGGATCATTCACCCAGCACAACCCCTGCCTCTTTTGTCGGAATACTGTCATTGGTATTTATTTCTATGTAGCGTCACTGCTCCCGTTTGGAGAGGGAGAGGCCACCCCGGGTGAATTATCTGAGACTCGTGAGAGTAACTCGCATGTCACTTGGACAGTGTGGTTCCAGCTTTATTGTTTGACTCTTGGTTTTAGCTTATGATTTTTAGCTCTACTGCAGATTCCAAATAAGGGTCCGTTCACACTGGTTTGTACATCAGACAAGTTCTAGCTGATGTTTTATCCAATGTTATTCTGTGGAGTTGTGCCCTCTAGCGCTTTTTTTCTCATGCTGATTTGGTATTAGAAAAAACTGTTGCATGCTGCAATTGGCAGCATTTCTTGAATGGTGCGCACCCAACCAAGCCTATGGGTGCGTTTGAAGCATCCGACTGCACTCAGATGTCATCCAAGTGCAGTCTGATTTACACAGACAAAGGAGAAGATGGAGAAATTGTGCTCTCTGCCTTCTCCTCACTTGTGATCCAATTCTCATGTTAGAGAACCGGAGCACAGTTAATGACATTCAGTTCACACTTGCAGCAGGGTTTGAACTGAATGGCATTTGCATAATGCATTCCATTCTCTCGCACAAGAGAAACATCAGCAGTGTGAGCGAACCCTAAAGGTGACGTCACAGCGATGTCGCGGGCGATATTGCAAGTGCGTCGTGCTGTGTGACATCGCGACGCAACTGCAAATTATCGCTGGTCGCAGGTTGACAGGTTTATGAACATGTTCATAAACCTGTCAACCTGTGACCAGCGATTGGGCTGGATCGCGCCATCTGACACTGTTGGCGGCGCGATCCAGCCTATATCGCAGCGTTACTGAGCCATCGCCCGCTGGGCTGAGCCCAGCCCAGCGAGCGATGGCTCCGCCCACATCGCCGCCGCGTCACCGGCAACGTCGTGCCGTGTGACAGCTGGCCTGCGATGTCGGAAGTGAGCGGGCACCCGCGCATCGCTTCCGACATCGCAGGCCAGATCGCCGCGTGTGACCCCACCTTAAGGTTAGAGTCACAATGCCAGTCCAAGGATTGCAATGTGATCCTCCTGTGAGTCCTACAGCAAGGTGACGCCAGCCTAAGGTTGGAAACATACAAGTGTATGAAAAATCCGACCATTTCTCAATCAGGAGAGTAGGACGAGTGAGATCCGTTTTTTGATCCATGTGGCATACAAGAGCACAAGGCGATTGTGCATTTCTTTTCAGTTAACATCAGTGTGACATCTGTGTGGTGTCCCTGTACAGTGCGTTTTTAACATGGTCTTTCCCATGCTGTATAAAGTTAGAAAAGGATAGACACACAGATTGGATAGATGGTAAGATAAAAATAAGAAAAATGTGGGCAGCACTACCAACAAAATACATATGGGTGCAAGACAATAATGAAAAGGCATGTCCAAACCTTTACCAATATAGAAAGTAAAAAAACAGGCAGCACTCCATTATCCATTCTGATCCATTCTAGTGATGTTCAAACCATCACACTGTGTGGGGGAAACCATCACCTCAATCCTCTGTGACGTCATGGCCGGCAGAGAGAAGACGTCGCAAAGGATCAAGGATGGGTATGAGGGGGTAATAAAGATTGAGTCCAGATGTGTGTTTGGGTTTTTCTAATAAAATGTTTTTTTAAAGGGATCCTGTCACGTCCAAAACGCCTCATAAGCAAGCAAAACACGTCCCTGCACCATCCTATCACCAATCTCACACTTATTTTGTCTCCTAAAAGCATCCTGTGAAAGTGCATAAAAACATTTTAATTCTTACTCATTAGTGATTATAATTAGCAGGGGCTATAATCTTTAGCCCTTAGGGCGTGCTGTTTTGCAGCCTCAAGACTCCAGCCCTCTCTGTGCAGCTTCTGCTGTGATGTGCAGCTGAAGGCAGGACTAATGATTTGCATTCTGTGAGTGATAGAGAGGGGGGAGGGTAAAGCCTGCACAAGCAGATCAAACAGACAGAGATAGGGTGGATCCTGGAGCCTGCAAAACAGCCTGCCCTGGTGACTAAAGAATATAGCCCCTGCTACTTATCACTAATGAGTAAGTATTAAATCGTTTTTATGCACTTTCACAGGATGCTTTTAGGAGACAAAAGGAATGTGAGATTAGTGATGGGATGCTGCAGGGACATGTTTTGCTAGCTTAGGAGACGTTCTGGAGGTGACAGGATCCCTTTAAATGTGCGTTGTCTAATATTCGGGTCTAATATTGGTCCGACATTAAGAATTTCAGGCTTAATGCCAGCTAGCAATACAAAGCTGACATTAACCCCTTATTACCCAGATTGCCACTGTCACCAGGGCCACTGGAAGAGCTGGGAAAAGTGCCTGAAAATGGAGCTATGAAAGAATGCACCATTTTCTGGGGAGTCTGCGGGCTGCTGTTCTTTAGCATTTGGTGCCCTAAAATGATGGGCCCTCACCCTGTTGAGAATACCAGTCCCCAGCTGCTTAGTTTTAAATTGGCTGGCAATTAAAAATAGGGTGGAGCTCTATCCATTTCTTTTTGATTTTTCTGATCCATTCATGTGACGTTTCAGCAGACTGCTCTGCCTTTCTCAAGCACCATGCATAAAATTAATCAACTCTTATATAGTGATTCAAAAGTTTACATCTCATTAGTTGTACAATTAGTAACATTTCTTTCATGTGCGTTACATGCTCAAGTGCACTTTGTGCATAGTGTACAAAACATGATTTTATACATAATATTGTGCATTAAGCTGATATACAGTACATCAGGAAGTTATAAATTGCCTGTGCTCATACATATCAAGAATACTCTTCATATGGGGGTACATTTTTGGCTACAAAATATACAGAAAAGGTATTTTACAGCAGTTTTTTGGCGTTCACTGTTAATCATGCTGTTCTCGGCGTTCTTATGGCCGAACTGCACATGTCTGTGACGCACTTCCGGTATCGGCCATCCACTACAGTGCATGTGAGGTTACACATTGGGGCTGTCACCGCCATTTTAACTGAGGGCACCCTGCCCATCACTTCTCAGTCATACTTTGTACGCAAGTCATGGTTTTTTTTTTTACCGGTTACAGACCCAAGCTACCTTACTCCTGGAGTTTCCTTGGCAGTATAGACCTACAGGATTACAGTTTCAGATATAGCATCCGCATTCTTTCCACAGCCATACCGTTAATTACACTCTGGTTCCACTAGGGGCATCTGCCCTCCTTTACACACATTCATCTTTATCCATATACGTACCAGGTGACCATCCTCACTTAACTGCAGTATACATGGTAATATGGATATAAAAACACTTATAGAAAAAAACTAAACATACTATATTAGTTTTATAACAATAGTACCCTCCATATTTCATGAGCATTCTTTTTTTTTTCTTTTAATTCTGAAAAAGATAAAATAGTTTTTATAAAATTTGTTACATATGGGTTTTTTGTTTTTTTTAAACTTTTTACAAAAAAACTTTTTTTTTTCACAATAAGAAATATTGTTGCACTTATATACTAAGGATTTAGGTAAAGAATATCTGTATACACAGGTTTCACATTATTGTATACACTTTAAAATCTATATTCAGCCCGCTTAGTTTAAGTCTTCCCAATGCATATATCCATCTTAGTTCAGGATTTTTTTTCAAGATTTCTGTTGTATTACCCCCTGTTCTATGTATAGGTACATGATCAATTATTTTAAACCTTAAAGGGAACCTGTCAGCTCCTATTAGGCCCCTATTCTATCACTACTTGTCCTGCACCTTGCTAACTCATCTCTAACCATCCCTCTGTGACCTAAAACTGCTCTATAAAGCTTGGGAAAAATGATTTAATAACTTACAGTGCTCAGTGCTGATAGTGAGAAATTGAATGCTCGGATGGGTACGACCCGAGTTTCCAAATATAATGGTAGTCAATGGGGAACTCGAGCATAACTAATGATTAATATGACTATCCCCACACAGGCTTCTATATAGCATGATGATCCCCCCACAATCCCTATATAGTATGATGGTCCCCCTCACAGCCCGTATAGAGAATGATGGTCTCCCACAACCCCCCAAATAGTATGATGGTCCACAGCCCTCATACAGCATTATAGGTACCACGACTCACAACCCCTTAAACTCACCTAATCCAGCCTCTGCATCAACTGAAGCAGCTATCTCCTCTTTTATCCTGTCTTGCAGTGAACATGGGTGCCGTGATGCAATGACGTCTTCGCGACTCACTACGTCACCTGTGTGGCAATGGTCTCAAGCAGGTTACAGGCCAGAAGTGCCCTGTAGCCTTCCACGGTCAGTGATGGAGCCGGCGGTTCCGTTCTCCACCACTGCTGTTAACAGTACCGCCATCCTGCAGCATAGAATTGCCAGATGGCCAGTCCAGCCTTGGTTACTATATGCATTAGCATATAAATTATATAATTATTACATTCCTTTAGTAGGATTCACCAACAAATGTCTAGTGTGTAAGACAATACATTCAAAAAGTGAATTCTTTTTCTTTTGTTTTTCTGTGGGGTCTTCAGTTAAGTGGATTAATGTGCAGTGAATTGAATTTGTTTAAAATTTTACCAAAAATGTGGCTTTTCCAGAACCTGAATTTTTTGCATCATACAAAATGTCGGGCTATTGGCCTCTGTTTTTCTTAACTTGTGTTAGGGCTGTGAAGGCTTAAAATCATGATAACGACCTTACCTGTCCTACGTTAGCTTGTTTCTTCCCTCTAGTGCTGGTGGTCACTTCCATTTTCACTCTTCAGCACTGAGTAGACCCCAAGTAGGGGCATAACGACCGGGGTCACAGGGGTCGTGGTTGTGACCTGGCCCAAGGCTAGAGGGGCCTGCTGCTTCAGCTGGATCTGTGACGTCGCCTAGGATCTAGATCCAGCTGAAATGCATCGTGGTGCAGAGACCCATCAGGTCCCTGTACTGTGATACACGCTGCTGGCACACACACATTGGCTATGAACCATCTGAGGTGCAGAAACAGGGGCCTGCACATGAGAGTGACATCACTGTTATACGCAGGCCCCCTGTCCCTGCACGCTGATGTCAGCTGCTGGGTCGGCCATGTGTGTTGGCTACAGGAGGACAATGGGTGACATGGAAGCAGAAGAAAGGTGAGTGGAATGTTGTTGTTTGCACTTATGCTTTAGTGATAGAACAGGGACACAAAAACCAGGTTGGGGACATCTATACAAGGAGGAGAACCATATATACCAGGAAGGGGACATATATACACAAAGAGGACCATATATACAAAGAGGAGGACCATATATACCAGGAAGGGGACATATATACACAAGGAGGACCATATATACAAGGAGAAGGACTATATATACCAGGAAGGGGACATATATACCAGGAGGAGCATCATATATATCAGTAGGAGGACCATATATACCAGGAAGGGGATCATATATATCTGAAAAGCTACAAGGGCCCATACATCTGACCAATGAGAGTGTATGTGTGGGAGGGGGGAACCCAGGTCTAAATTGTCACTGGGGACATCAGACTCTAGCTATGCCAGTGGTCCAAGTGGCACCAAAATGCTTGAGGAGTGATAAATGAAGGAAGAAGGCACCATGGAGGGAAGAAATGAGTTGGAGGGAGGTTGCGAGCCAATGGCATACTGGGCAGGGTGCTGCGGTATCAGGACAGGTGAGGAGAAAGAGGAAGATAATCTTTCCAGCCCCAAATCAAGCACATTGTCACTGATACATTGTAATTGCTTTATTCAATGCACCCTGTTCTTTCTAAAGACTTGGATAGCTATTGTTATCATCACTGTTTGTTCTCCAACTTTTTTTTTTCTTCAATTAAAATTGCAAAGTTTTCACAAGAATGAATACATTGTCATCACATAATTGCAGATCCTGTTGTAACATTACCATCTGAATGACGTCCAATCTATCTAGTCAATTGTTCGAGGAGGCATCAGCTGTTTCATTGTGTTGCATTTATACATGTGTACACACTTTTCCTATGTTGCATGCAAGTCCTATAATGACATTTTTGGAGATTTACCAAGTAAATGAGAAAAGTCAGCTGTAAAAAATTGCTTCCTGGTCCTTTCCATACTGCTGATTAATATGTCAGCGAAGAATTGGGTTCCCTTAGCAACTCCTATTGTGAAGATAACATGGAGGAGGATCCTCATCAAACATCTCTGTTTTCATTCTTCCCAGTTTGCATACAGTCAGTCTTTATGACTGTGATATAACATGACTACTTTAGTTCATTATATGATTTAGAAAAATGCAGGTGTTGTAAATTAGACGTGACGTCTAAGCAATTACATCCCTTCGGATCATCTAAGATTGCTATATTCTCATCTATGTGATCTCCAAAAGTGCTATGAAACAGCTTTAATTTCTTATTTCTCCAAATTAACATCACATCTCCAAACGTCTATGCTAATTAACATGCAATCAATATAGGAGAACCAGAAGTGCAGAACACATTGTGAGGCTGGAAAAGCACATTTACAGGCATCATAACTGGGAGCAACCAGTGAAACCCAGATACATCCATGTACTGTTCAAAGACGTCATTTAGAAGAGGTCTTCGTTGAAGAATTGTGTCCAAAATTCTGCAGTATATCACTGACATGGAAGAAAAAGCCAAGTGACTCAACTATGCAAATAAGCATAGTAACTGGGGTACAGAAATATGCCAGCTGGCGCTCTGGACTGAACAGTCAAAAAGTGAAATATTTGCAACAGAAGGCAATTTGTTTGCTGAAGGGCTGGAATAATAATGATTGATCTGCAGGCAACAGTGAAGCATGGTGGAGGCTCCTTGCAAATTTAGGGTCAGCAAAAAGAGTCAAGATCAATGGTGTCCTCAAAGCTGAGAAATACAGGCAGGTACTTATCCAGTTAGGTGTATGATTAGTTCCAACTTAATTCTGTAGCAGGACAACAACCCCAAACATACAGGCAATGTCGTTAAAAAACATCAATGTAAAGAACTAGGTTCTTCACATTATTCTCAACATCGTCAAATCTGTTGTGGGTTGTACAATGTGTTATCAATCAATGGATCATATTTTCAAGTCCCCCCGTGGGTCTAGTATATATTGTGTACAAAAGAAATTTCAAGTGTAAAAAAAATGATATAAATGTGTAGGAAAAGGAATAGACCAAGGCAAAAACAAAGTCAGAAATGGTTTCTCTGTATTTGCAACAAACCCGTGGTATAGATCTATTCATCTATCCATGAAGTGCAATCTTTAACCACCAGTCGTACATTCATTATCGCTAGATTGTTTGTAACACAAATTCAGGTTTTTTTGTGAGGGAAACATCAGACCCTTTTTTTAAATGCTGTTACACTATGTTTAAATATTGAACAGGTCCAGCATTAATTAACAAGTCTATGTCAATGGCATGTAATGAGGGGAAGTAGACTAATGTTGGTTTAACCCTTGTATCGGATGTTTATTAAACAAAATTCATACATTGCATATGTGTGCACATATCTTATAACACTAATAAACTAAAAACAAAAGGATAAAAAACATAATAAATACATAAAAACTGTAAAGTATATAATTTTTTGGGGGGTGATAAGTTATCTCTATATGGCTTGTATCACCACGGTGGTTGGTACTTGGAAGTATCTGCGTTCCTGATGTTGGAGGAGGTTTTACTTCGTTAGTGGTCTGAAAAAATATAATACGAAATTGTCGGTGTAGGAGTTTTATATGCTTAAATAATTTGCTTGTATCTGTAAATATATAACTAAAGTACTGCTGATCAGCTTACTTGTATGGAGAGCAGCCCTGGAATCCTCCTCCACCCCAGGCCTCAGTCTGCATGACTGAGAGGTGAAGTTCCTGCTGTACACAGGTGACCTCCTGCTGCTCTTCCCAACTGAGAGAGGCCTCCAAGATATGTACATAAAAAAAGTCCGAAGTACAGATAGATGGCTTTATCCATGCACAATTGACAAATAACAGGAAAACCCTCAGTGAAAATATTTTTGGCCAAATGGGTTTCTATGGTATTCCGAGACTGGTGCCTCATGGCTCACTTATAGGGGAAGACAGTATGACAACAATGTTAAGGCACGTAATCACACCCTGTCTAATAATCCGACTGGGATGCTACTTTATGTAAGGATGTATGTAATTGTGAGAAGGGAATACTGTAATTTTCTATTAAACCATGATTCAAGAGTTCCACATATATCACAGATATCAAGGGGAATAATAGCCTGACCATTGGCCCAAACAAGACTCCCATCCCCAAATACTTTCAAAACCACAAATAGGATCAGTCTTTCACCACATGAATGTAACTTCATATACATTGCCTCCTTGAAGCAATCATATAGGGAAAAGAGGAGGGGGTCCTCAAAAGGTATAATGGATCGAACCTACTACTGATCTACAGTAGATAATAGGGGAGGAGGCTCTAATATGGTGTGCCCATATACTGGACTAAATGGAAGGTGACAGTTCAAAGATCACTGCAAACCTTGCATACGATACATGCAACTTCACCTATCAACACTGTGAAGGGATCACCACTGCCTGTCCCCACAATCACTGTAAGATCTAGGTTCCACAACCCAATAACCCCAACTCCACAGTTAGTAATTAGAAGGCGCCAACTACATACCTATTCACATGTTGGTATTAGGGCTACGCTCCTGTCCACCCCTATGCCCCAACCCATTTCGTCGTGGGACTTCCTCAGGGGGTGGCACACTAAACTGGGAATCCAAGCCCCCAGCTGCCTGGATTTACCTGACTGGTGATCAAAATATGGCAGGAGCTCACATTTAAATAATTAAAAAAAAAAATACTGGGCTTCCCTCGATATTGATTGCCAGCCTAGTTTAAGTCAGGCAGGTGGGGGTGGCAGCCCATAGCTGTCCGCTTTATCTGCGCTGAGAATCAAAAATACAGCGGAGCGCTATGTCATTTTTTAAAATTATTTATTTATTTTTACACTATATGTGTGACTGATCCAACAGCCAATCACAGACACTGTGACAGAGAATAGGCATCTGTGATTGGCTGTTGGAGTAACCTGGAATCTGCCCATATGTTTTAAATGCTAGAATGTATAGGCTGGTTTCAGGTTACTCCAGCAGCCAATCACATACACCCACTCTCTGTGACAGCAGCTGTTATTGATTGTTGGGCCCTTCACAGATTGACTGACATCCTAGTAATGTAAAATAAATAAATAATTTTAAAAAATGATGTAGCGCTTCGCAGTATTTTTGATTCTCAGCGCAGATGAAGTGGAAAGCTTTAGGCTGCCACCCCCTGCTGTATGGCTTTACCTTAGCTGGCAATCAGGGAAGCCCAATATGTATTTAAATAAATACGGTAATTAAAAAAAATAAATGCGTAGACTGCCACCATATTTTGATAGCCAGCCAGGTAAAACCAGACAGCTAGGGGCTAGGGATTCTCAGTGTGGTAAGGCCCAAGCGGTTTGGTCCCCTCATGCTGAAAACCGCAGCCTGCAGCCGCTCTTGAAAATGGCACATTCATCGTAGCACCATTTCTAGTCGCTTTACCCAGCTCTTCCAGCTGCCCTGGTGGGGGGTGGCACGCTGGGTAATAAGGTGTTAATACCAGTTTTGTATTCTCAGCTGTTACTAAGCCCAAAGTTCATGGTGTCAATCCAAATTAGACATGGCCACCATGAATTTCTAGTAAATATTAAAAAAAAATACAGCAGAGAGACACAATTTTTTTAAATTAGAAATAAAACAAAATAAACACATTTAGGGGCTTCATCTTTATTTGCAAGAAAAAGACCTTCTGTCTAACATAGTCCATAGGCAGAGCAGGTTCAGCTCTGCTTCATCGCTCTGAACAGACAAATATTTGTTCAGAGGAACAAGCAGGCTGAGACTGACAGTGATAGTCAGAGGTCAATCGAGTTTATAGCTTAGCTACACAGCCGAAAACTGAAGTGGTTCTCAGCAGTGCAGTGAATATCCTCAGAAGTTAATGAGCGGTCCTGGAAGTAGATGCGGCCAGGACAGCGGGACTGCAGGGTACGTACCGCGGTACCCGGTAAGTATAATGGTAATGTTTATTAATTATATGCTTTAATAATTAACACCCCCTTCCCATAACTGTAAAGTCCAAGCTCGGGTTTTGGACGCAAGTTCGAGTTACGTCCGGCCACGAACTCAGACTTTACAAAAAGGTCCGGGCATGTCAGCCGAGCATCGGGGGGTTCGCCAATCACTATTTATCACTTATCTGGCAGGTCTCTTCTTATCCTGGGACCATATTATACTCCTAGGAAATGATAAAATAAAACGTATAGCCTTGAAACTACTTCATACCCCAAATGCCTAATTTGTGTCTGATTCTGACCCCAGGAATCCTCTGGTCTTGAAATGGTCAGTGTGATATTTTGGAGCATCTTTTGCCCACAGCATGTGAAATAAATGAAACTCAACTGCAGTCCGCATAAGTGGAAGTCAGCCGCTGTTCAGGGGTCTATTGTCCGCTACATTCTCAGTTTTCATCATAGGATAATCAATGCTAAAGAAATGTTCTGCAGCTGAAGATAATGACAACGTGATAAACACATCTTGACAGGTGTTCTGTACCATGGAAAGAAGCTGCAAAAGTCGCAGTGCACACACCAAGGAGGCACAGAAAGCTAAACCATACAGAGTGATCTTTCCTGTTATATGGGATAGGTTTCTAGTGGCATCTGCACAATGTTTATCTCCTGTTATAAAGGAAAGTATTGATTCTCTTATCGGAGTTTTCTGGCTGAATACTTATCTAGAGTGTGACATATATAATTAATGATCTCTCAGGATGACCGCTCTCATAGAGAGCTAAATTATGATTTCTTTTCTCATTACCCTGCACTGATGAGAGGTAAGAGCCCAACACAGATTACTGAATGGATCATCTGTAAATCAACTGTGAGTTGAATTTCATTACATTTTCAGGTCCAGGCATATTTGAAAACTTTGCAATTTGATTCATGAAGAAAATAAATATATTTGATATCCCCGAGTCGGATCTATGAGAATATAATATGATTAATCTGATTGGTAAATATTGAAAAGAGGAAAAAATTGAAACCCTGCAATCAACACATATCTACTCTAAAGGTGGGGTTACACGTTTCAATGTCGTTGCGATATCGCAATTCAAGGGCGCGGGAGCGCGCATTTAGTGCACGTTTCTCCCGCATCGCATCGGAGGTTTACACGTTGCGAGTTCTGAATCCAACGTCCGTGCGATGTCTACGCCCCCCAACCCAGGAACGACCATTTAACATGGGAGTGAATGGGTGACGTAGAACTTCACATCGGAATTGGGCTGTCACACAGCACGATCCGGCTCCAATCTCCATTCAATATCGGAGCACTGAATAGCACGCTCATTCAATCCCCGATATCGCATTGACATCGTTCCTGTATCGTATTGGACGTTCACACCATACAACGCAGGAACGATATCGGGTCCAACGATCGAACCACGTGACTTTTCATTGAAATTGGACGCCGATATCGCAACGTGTAAACCCCCCTTCAAATGGTATCAATAAATTGGAAACACATGGGTAATACACAGGTGCATCTCAATGAATTAGAATATCATCAAAAAGTGAATTTATTTCAGTATTCAATACATAAAGTGAATCGCATATATTATATAGAGTCATTACAAACAGAGTGATCTATTTCAAGTGTTTATTTATGTTAATATTGATGATTATAGCTTACACCCAATGAAAACCCAAAGGTCATTATCTCAGAAAAGTAAAGTAGGGAGCGATGAAGCGTTACTGCCGTATTTTACGAGACATCAAAGGGTAAATATGATATTGATTTATTAGTCAACACGTTTCAGGGCTCTCAGAAACATGGCAATATGATATTGATTTGTCCTGCAGAAGGGGCCAGGGAGCCATCCCATCTGAGAGCAGCATAATGTAGAAATAGAGACCCTGATTCCAGCGATGTGTCACTTACTGAGCTGCTTGCTGTCATTTTGATAGAATAAGGGTATGTGCACACTTGTAGGTTTAGCAGCGGTTTAGCAGCGGAAACCGCCGGTCGGTTTCCATGAGGTTTATGTAAATTTATGTTAATCCAAAAGCGGCTTTTGGGTTAACATATAAACCTATGGAAACCGACACCCGGTGTGCACACACCGGCGGTTTCCACATGCTCATCTGTTGCTAACCCGCTGGGTTCCCAGCGGGTTAGCAAAGAATGAGCATGTTCTATAAACCGGCTGGTTCTGCAGCGGCTGCAAGCAGAATCATGTGCTGCTTCCAGCCGCTGCAGAACCGCCGCCGCTAACCCGCTGTGCACACCCGCCGCACACCCGCCCGTCTCCCGCCGCACATACCCGACAGGAAGCCGGTGGACGGCTCCGGAGCTTCCTGTCGGGTCCGCCCAGCCGCCGCCGACACTAAGCCGACGTAAGTGTGCACATACCCTTAGTGTTTTCTCTGTTGCAGATGTAGCAGTCTGTGAATATGCCAGACTACCTGGCAGCAGGCCGAGTAAACTGCTAATGATAATCTCCAGCTGATTAAACAGTGATTTTAGCAAAGCTACACTGAGAAGCCCAGTAAGTGACACATCGCTGGAATCAGGATCTCAGGTCCTGTATTATGCTATTCTCAGATTAGGTTGCAAAAATCTGGCCACAGGTTCCCTTTAAACATTTTTGTAGAAATTATACTTGTGTTGAAAATGGGGTAAATTAAAAAGTGGCCCTAACATGCCGATATGGTTGTAGTCGTGTAAGAGAAAAAAGGCATACTGCTGCTAAAAAAAGTGGAAGAGGTTAGCACTGCTGGCACCAGCAATGGCAGGTCTAAAATAGCCTCCTTTATTTTTTTAAATAAAATAACACATCTTTAAAACTTCTTTCATCTTTACTTGGACAACAGCTTAGATCTAATTCTTTACAGTTTACATTTTCTTCATCTTCATACTTTACGCAGTCCGGCTACAGTAGGGACACAGGAACAGTCAGGTGTGCACTTGCTATTCCTCCCTCTTAAGAACTAGAGATGAGTGAACCTTATGAAGTTTGGGGTCGGGCGGTGCAGCCAAACTTTTTTGCGCACCATTCGTGACCTTAAACTTAACCCAAACCTCAATGAAGTCACTGATTGGCACTTCAGCTATCCGCCCACATACAGCCAGCCGTAAGGAAAACACATCTGGGGGTGGGAGGGCGTTTTTCTTTTTTACAAATTAATTTTGGACACACACTACACCCAAAACTGCTTCTAAGCCCAGTGCGAGCTGATCAAACATTTCACGCAACCCACACTGGGCTAAGCACCAACTATACCCAACCACAGTGATGCTCGCTCCAGTAGTTGCAAACATAAAGCACCCGAACTCCGAACCCAAACAGGTTTATTCAACACCGAGAGGTTTGGCGACCCAAACCAAACTTTAAAAGGTTCACTCATCTCTATTAGGAACCATGGGGGGAGGCAACTAGAGAGACCTGATTGTTCTTCAAAATATATATCCACCCTGTCCACGAGTGTCATAGTGACTATCACACACAAGTCCTACTACTAAGTGTAGCTACTGTACACCGGTCAATGTGTGTCGTTGTAGCTGCACTATCTTCAACAATGTTATGATGCTTCAAGATCTGCTCAGAGAGTCAGACCCAATGTAACTGTCGTTCCGCCTAGGGCACACCTTCTCATTCTAAAGTCCCCTTCACCTGCTGGACCGACAGCGCACTTCAGATACAGGAAGCAGGGGCATGTTCCCTTGTCCCACTTGGCTCCTGGAAGATTCCTGCCACCTCTCAAGTCTGGTTTCACATATCTCTTTTCATCTGCTTCCACTCAACTCTCTCTTGTTCTATCCATTACCATAAAGTTTCTAGTCTTACAGCTAACTTTGGGCCGGCTTCAAACTTAACCCCTACCTCCACTGCCCCTGTCCTGAAAACCTAGTCTTTCCCCTGCAGCTAGAAAACCTGAGACAGACTAGTGATATCTAGTGGTGGCTATTACAACTGCGTCCTTAAACCTTTCATGGAGAATTAAACATACACATTATACATGAATCCATTGCATACACTAACACAATTCATATTACTATTATTTATCATTGACCAGTGTCCTCAGGCCTAGCACCCTCTTAAAGTGACAGTGTCTTCTTTCAATCAGTGTTCTGCTCAGTCCACTTTCTTCCCCACCATTACATTTACGGGACAAGTCAGTATAACTGGCATTGTCAATCCCAGTTATAGTGAAGGCGCATGTTGGAGTAAGATATGCAAAATTCATGAAGAGGTTTATGCTAGCTAAACTCACGCATCTTCACGCTTCAGGGCACTGGGGCTGAGCTCAGGAGCAGTATACAGCATAGAAAGCACCATGGGTGAGTCTGATGGTTGTGAGACTACCTTGTAGTAAGCTCTAAGGGTATCTTCACATGCCGCAATCTCGCCTGGCGATATGAGGCGATCTAACGTGTGCATGTACGTTTTTCATGGTGGCCTCACATCGCCGATGGCGCATCACACGCCGCAATTTCGCCCTGAAAGTAAGGTGATGTGTCGCTCCGGAAATCGCCTCACCCACCGCGGAAGCAATCCTGCTGAATTCCATCGCCAATTCACACGCCGCAATTCCAAAGGCAATGTCGGCATACATGTCAGCGCGGCGAGGACATAGGCGTGCCCAGTGGTTTACACTGGCCCCATATGCGGTCATTGGACAACGCAACAGCGTTACAATTGGTCAGCCTGCTCTGGAAGGCTGGTTAATACATGACACCATTGCCATTGTGTGGTGGTGAACGGACAACTCTTCAAATATGGCGCAGTGTCAAGTGTAAGCCAATGGGAACACAGTAGCCCACACCAATATTTCAGACGGGGTGCGGACTTCAGCACGCTAAGGCACGCCTACGGGAAATCATAGGCGACGTGATTCCATCACTATCGCCCGTATCACACGCCACAACCCGGAAATATCCCTTCATGATTGCGGCTGATTTCAGAGCAGTGCTCAGGAATCAGGCGACGGCCTAGAGGCGATTTATCGCCGCGAAATTCCCCTATCCACGCCGCAACTGTGAGGCAATTTCACGCTGATTGCTCCGGGGCGACATATCGCCTTTAGCATTCCCAGACGAGATTGCGGCGTGTGAAGGTACCCTTAGGTGATGGATTAACCTTGTATGATTATATGTTACATTATAAATCCCTTTTGAGCTCATAGACTTGGTGATACTATCTGAGCGTGGCATATCTAAAAATCATTTTGTCTTGCTCCATATATCTTTATCAGGGTTAATGTTGTCTACTTGACCATGCCGTTGACACCCATGGATACCTGCATGGACAAGCTCCTGATGAACCCATGAGTCGGGAGAAATGTGTTGAGGCAAGAGACAAAGAAGCATCTATGGAAGAAGTAAACTTTCATATAAGGAGACTTGTAAGTATTATTAATGTCTCCACTATAAGATAATCTGTCATGAAATGATTATATATTGATTATGTTCAGAAAAATCTGTTTTGACAGACTCGATAGAATAAGCTACCAATTACTCTCTGATCATTTACTGTTTTTATCTGTTGTGGTGTGTGCTTTAGAATAGGGGATTGCATCTTCCTGAGGGATCTATACTCAGAGATACAGATTGCGTCCTCTAGACCACATGGAGGTTGTCTCCATAATCTCTAACCGCACTATTTTGAGCGTGGTTTAGCTTGTTGCATCTAAAAAAAATCATATTCTGACCAGGTTTTTATACCTTCACCTGTCTGGATTGTTATTGGTCAAAAAGATTCAGGCAAGAACAGATAAGAGTCTTGCCGTCGATGAACAATAAAAATTAAGATGTAACCTCCGTTGTTAGGTTGGGAGAGCCGGTAGGATTTAAGTTGTGCTTTTTTTCGCCGGCATCCCACACTTTTGTGCTTTATGTGAACTGTGTCTACAGGCAGGGCCGCACTGTCCATTGGACAATATGAGCCTTTGGCTCAGGCAGCAAGGGAGGCAGGGGGAGCGGCAGAGCTGAAGGGGGCAGCTTCCTGTCTCCTGTTCTGGCCGCTGGGTAAGTGATAACTTGGTTGTAGCGTCAGTCCCCGCTCCTCCAGCTGTCCGCCGCCGATAGCTAAGCCCCTCCTAGCTCTCTGCCCCAATAGCACCCCCACCCCCATGCTTTTTGTCTCAGGCGGCGGAGAGGTTGATTCACCCTGTCTACAGGTGTACCCTGCTTTTTAATTTTTGTACATTAAAAGTTATTTTTTTTAGATAATTTTGAGTTTCTATACATTCTTTGCATGAAAAAGCCTATTATCATTGGCTTACTATGACTTTCAAGGTTTCAGATTCCCTTGAAAGAGGTTCTGTCACCAAGTCAAAAGTAGCCATTGTTTCTGCTCCTTTTCTATTCCTGCTGTTCCCCTTTATAATGATTTCTTATTTTTATTTTTTTTTAATTCGCCATTTGCTTCCATAGATATGGGCCACTCAATGCTATTTTTAGCCTATACGAAGGGCCATTGCTCACAGCCTAAAGTCAAGCCCCCAGACATTACTGTGAGCACCGCCCACTTGTTAAAGACCATAGATATTAGCACTAAAATAAAAAAACATATTTCTGGAACCAAATGTCAGATTTAAAAAATCGCCCAAAACAAATCATACTCAGAGGAGCAGCAGGAGTAAAATAGAAGCAAGAGCTGGACACTTTTGACCATGTTATCGGCCCTCTTTAAAGTGGTGTTATCAGAATAGTAAAAAGATAGCCCGACTCTTTCTTATATTGTTGAATAATAATAATGATATTTATTCACTTATATAGCGCTATTAATTCTATAGCACTTTACATACATCAGTAATACTGTCCCCATTGAGGCTCACAATCTAAACATCCTATTAGTATGTCTTTGAAATATTTGTAAAATACACTTATTTATTTATCGTCCTTTGGCTCCATCTCGAGCCATAGCGGCTTGATGGATAAACGCTCTGTAGGAAAATCGATCTTGAGCAGCCTAGATAGGTCCACCAGTGTCCTATCCGCCAATATCTTGACCGTATCAAGCCATTGGTTTGCTGGTCTTCCTCTTTGAC
Organism: Allobates femoralis; assembly: GCA_033576535.1. NCBI lineage: Eukaryota > Metazoa > Chordata > Amphibia > Anura > Aromobatidae > Allobates > Allobates femoralis. Next base: position 667,736,732 of record JARQOC010000002.1, on the reverse strand, counting down.
TTGTACCTTCTATTCTTCCTACCATAATGTTCTTCTCTAATGAATTTTCTCGTCTGATGTGTCCAAAATTGGCAAGTTGTAGCTACATTTCCAATTTATTAGTTAATTTGAATTTATTCTAATTGTTATTATGTAACTGACAAAAATTCCGTCAATGTAGAGATATGTTTCATTTTCAGATAGAAGTCCATGAAAATGAGCAAAGCTGAATGGTGAACACAGCGATCAGCCTGAAGGAAAGGAACAATTTTCATATAAAGCTTGCATTCTTTTTATTTTTAAGACAATGCGACTGATATTACCAAGGGATGTATATTCATATCTGATCAAAGGGCTGCTGTCACTTGTAATGATTTTTTTGATCCTTTATATTTGCATTGATATTTTATAAAGAACATTAATGAAAAAACATATCCCCCAGCTCCCAATGCAAATTACAGCTATTTCTGGATGTTTGTATAATTTAATATGAGCACAGTCAAAAAGTTGCCTGAAAGTATTCCAATACACAGGACACAGATTATGTTTTCTTCAGAATATTAAACATTGTTTTAGAACAGCAACTCTCAAGATATTAAGTCCATGATAAAGAACAGTCTAACTGGGCTGAAATTCCAGTGCTATGACAATGGGCATACATAGAAATCATAGGGCCCCATAACAGAATTTCTAATTGAGCCCCCCCCCCCACCCCCACTCACCCTTCAGAACAAAAAATGTGGCTGGGTCACAACTTTAGAGCCCTTACAAAGTATTTTTCCTCCTTTTGAAGCACTTAAATTTCTCTTTTAGTGCATCTCGAAAGTATGCTGCCAACTAAAGTGCCCCACAAACATTGTATGATACCTCCATAGTACCCTCCACATGCAAAGTATGATGATCCTACTGTACCCACCCTCAACTCAAAGTATGGTGACCCCCACACAGTATGATCCCCAACTTTGACCCAGACACATCCCACCGTGCAGTATAATGGCCTCCACTTGTGTTCACAATGTATAATGTTCTCCACACAGCCCTCCAAACAGTATGATTACATTTCAGCCTATAGAGGTGCAAACTAGTAGAAGACTTGCAGCAGTAACTGTAGTAAAAGGTGATACTACAAAGTACTGACTGGGGGGGGGGGGGTAAATAAGCGCACATCACAATCTGAAGTTTTACCTTATTTTTCGCTTTATAAGATGCACTGGATTATAATATGCATCTCCAAATTTAGAGGAAGAAATTAGGAAACAAAATAAGGAGTCTATCCTATAATCTGGTGCTTCTCATGTACATGTGCAGTGTAGCTTATTGGGGGGGAAGACACGATGGTGGTTGAGCAACAGAGTCACAGCAGCCAGGATCACGGTGGTGGGGGTTATCGTTAGTGGAAATGCTGCAGGCAGGAAGCACGAAGGATATCGGAAGACAGACAATGCTTGTGGGTCTGGAGCTGGGGGTGTCATGGCGTTCGACGGTATCTGGCAGTGGCGGTCATTGCTACTTCCGAGCATCGGCAAATAGCTTCAGATGAAGAGCAGGCACAGATGAAAATCTTTGACAACCAAAATCTCCTTCTGCCAATGCGCCACCTTTGTAGACATTTTCTTGAAGTCCATTCGGTAGAGGCAGCACAGGCACAGATTAAGCTCTCGGCTCTCTGAGATCTTTAGTTGTGCCTGCTGTGTCTCTGCAACCATTTGCTGGTACTCAGAAGTTTCAATGTCCACTGAACACTGCCGCACGCCGCCGAACACTATAACACCCCCAGCTCTGGACCCAAAAGCATTGCCCCACTACCGACATCCGCCTGTATCTCTGCTGAACCGCCTCCACATCTTCTGGGTAAGCAAGGTTCAGAGTATAAGATGGACTCACATTTTCCTCCCAATTTGAAGGGGGGTATGCATCTTATAATCCGAAAAATACAGTTTTCTTTTTTAAATATCTAGAAAAGCCCTGGCCACAGTGAAACCGATATGAGGCTGCTCATTTTAAAAAGCAACTTCAAATCTCAGAGGTAGAGAAGATTTTGGGAATACAAGTTGATAACGACCTTTGACACATTCAAAACAGGATTAACACTAGAAGTCCCAGAGAGGGGTCATTTAATATTTCTACCTTTGGAACCCAGAGACGGGTCGAATGACCTGAAGGAGTTTAGGCCACATTTTCAACTGAAAGGATGCTAATTGAAGCCATCAGAGTTGTCAGTTTGGACTAAGGGTCATTTGACCCTCTTTCGGGACTTTAGGGGTAGCTCGAAATTTCTGGGACTTTTAGTGTTAAATGTGTCACATGGCGTCATACGTTTTTACATAAAATGAGTGGGCATTTGGGGATATCACAGATTCATGCGTTTTTACATAAAATTAAAGGGCATTTAGGGATAACAAATCTTGCAACTGACTCAAGTTAGAGGACAATGAACTTTTGACACTTATGTGAACTCTCTCGCTTCGATTTATTGCCCTCTACAACTGAGGAATCTTCAGGTCTCCACAGGCCACAAATCATAGAACAATAATACAATCTGTTCCTCTTATCTTAGAATTTTGACTTTACTTTCCCAGCTCCTCTCCCCTCCCTAACCTGAATCTGCTTTACATCACCTGTCATATTTACTGCATCATCTAACCCTGCTTATGTATACATGTATGTGTCTTCAGAATTTGTATCATTATCAGCCTGACGAAGGGGACACAGTGTCCCGAAAGCTTGCTATGTTTACCATCTTTCCAGTTAGCCATTAAAAGGTATCAACCACTGAGGACTCTCAGATTCCAATAAATTTCTAGAAAAGCATGTATCATTTCCTTAACAGTTCACAATTGCTCATATTTAGTGTTGGAATTTCACATGAAATCTCAATAAAAAGCATTTAAGTTTGTTGGTGCAACATGAACAATGTAGAAATGTATGAATACTTTTTTAATGCTTTTGCAGACTCACTATAGACTTTTATCAGATGACTAGATAATGCCTTAAGGAAAAAAACAGCAAAAAGTATGTATTCTTTAGGTAATGCTTTTAGTAAAAAGTATGTATAAGGCTGTGGTCACAGTACCATTTTTCACATGCATTTTTGGAGACCTGCTTTTCAAAAAAGCTGTTAAAAACGCACCCATAGGCCCCCATGTTAAAAAACAGCAATTGCCCTATAGCCAAAAAGCATGTGTGACTGTCCCATGCGTTTTTGGAGCATATCCAAAAACGCATGCGTTTTTTTAATAAGGGGCCTTATGGAAAACGCATGCAAAAACGCATTGTACAATTAGTCTCATTCAAAACATGCGTTTCCATAGGTGCCCATGTTAAAAAATACCATGCGTTTCCGGAAGCATGCGTTTTTTTTTAACTGGGGCTCCTATGGGGAACGCATGCGTTTTGAATGGCACTAAAAGGTACAATTGTACATGCGTTTTTGCATGCGTTTCCCATAGGAACCCATGTTATAAAAACGCATGCGTTTTCTACAAAAACGTATGCGTTTTTCAAAACGCTCAAAAAAATACTACAAGCACTATTTTTATGTGCAGATTCAAAAACGCAGCCAAAAACGCAGGGAGCCATCAGACACCTTACAAAACTCATGCTGACATGAAAAACGCATGTAAAAAAGCATGCGTTTTTAAAAGGCACTAAAAAAACTGTTACCACAGCCTAAGGAAGATAACTTTTCAGGACCACTCCTTGGTAGGTAACTCATGTCCAAAAGAAGTCTACTTCTGACTTATTTTCATGCGCTGTTTCCGATCTGCCCTCACTTGGTGTCTTGGCACCCTCTGACTCACACTATGAAGCCTGATATGCAACCTTGTGCTTCTTTGTTTGCTTCTCAGCCAAAGTTAGGGTGTAGGCTGTTTTGTGTTCACTAGCCATCAGTCTTGCAGGAGTTAGCTTTCTGATTATTGTTAATTTGTTGCTGGAGTTTTTGGTTGCTTCTGTCCTATCACTGCCATCTCCACCCTTAAGTATTGTGAGGCCCAGTCTCCTATGCCGATTATAGCTTCAGCTTTGCTCCAGCAATACCAGTCCTTTGCTTGATGTTCCAGTAATCTGGTATCCATTGCTGCTTGTTTGGTGTTTCGTGAAAACCCTTATCACATATTGTGTTCTCCCTGTGTGTGCTTGCTGTGAGTTGTGTTTTATTTTCCCATGTCTGTCCTTATCTGTGGGTTTCTTTACTTCAGAGCTGTGGAGAGAGTGGGAGTGGGAATCAGTTTAGGGCTGAACAGAGCCAGGTTGGAGACTCAGGCCTCTCCACCATCTGGAGTACCCATGAGTTAGGAATAGTTCAGGGCTCCCTAACTTGAGGGGCAGATCAGGTGCCTAGTTTCCCTTTTCCCCACAGCCCTCATGACACTTGTGTACTGGCCATCATGAGATGTCTGGGGACAGATGTGTTTTCAATACTTGGGACCTTGTCACAATGGGGTATTGGCTTTGTTTTGTCTGTGTGAGATATTGCTTTATTACTCTTTTCATTGTTTCTGAGTAATTCCTTTTACCACAATGTGACAATTATTTTCTCAGCTGACTTATATTTCATACTTTTTGGGTATTTTGTGAAATTTAGGATGTTATAAATTACATACCGTATTTGAATAATTCCTTATGCCAACGTAGCTTTTTATGCTTTATCATGAAATCCACTACCAGGCTCAATCCTGCGATAATAGATGATATTCTTCTTGAGGAAAGTCATGTTGTTGTGAAGAGCTCACCAGGGAAGATGTTTGCTGTCTTGACCCTATTATCTCGTCTAGGTACTTCTATCATGAATAGTTTTAGCAATGTCATGTAAAGTGTGTTTGCTCCTCTACCAGTAATAAACAGAATATTTATGAATCCTTTTATAAAATACAAGTGACAGATCAGTCATCCTGTCTAGAATTAGCCCTGGACCTTATGGAAGATCTCGAAAACAGAGACGAAGGAACAACGTGAGGATTAGAGGGCTGCCAGAGTCGGTTTCCCAGGGAGAATTAGACGCGACTTTGCAGGGCTTTTTGAATGGCATCCGCAACAGAGCTGCTGAATTTCCACTTGAATTTGATAGAGCTCACAGGTCCCTTGGCCCTCCACCGGGCCGGTCCGGGAGTAAAACCTCGAGATGTGGTATGCGCAGGATCCACAATTATAGAGGCAAATTACATGAAGATTTTTTACGCGATTGCATCAAAACTGGTTTGTACTTTATTAAGAATTTTGGACACGGAAACGGTTACAATAGAATTGATATTACAGTATGGATTTTAGTGTTTTATTACATTTGAAAATGTCCCTTGTGTCCAGATATTGCTGTGGCATATTTGTTGTGACACTCCCTGATCCCTGAATCCCAGTAATGGTGAGAAGTTACTTTAGTGCCTCAACTATCAGGGGCTCATGTAAATAATTGCAGCAATCCATTCGCTGTCTAAGTACAAGAGGATCTGGAGATTAGGCTGGGATAATAAGCATGATCGACCAAGGTGTAACACCACGGGGATAGGGCTCGTGGCCACAACCAAACAGGGGGGTTGCACGGGCCCGCCGACCCCAGTGTCTACTTCAGCTCGTTCTATATCCTTGCAGAGGATGTAAAGATCCACCTGAAATACAGCGCAGTGCAGAGACTGCTGCTGGCTAAACAGTGGGACAGAACAGGGACATGTACACTAGAATGAGGACTATGTAAACCGGGATGGAGACATATAGTTGTGCTCAAAAGTTTACGTGCCCCGGCAGATTTTTTTTTTGCTTTCTTGGCCTTTTTTCAGAGAATGTGAAGGATAACACAAGATCTTTTTTTTCCACTCATTGTTAGTGGTTGGGTGAAGCCATTTATTGTCAAACACAGTACACAGTGTCACAATGACAACTAAAAACATCCAAATGACCCTGATCAAAAGTTCACACACCCCAGTTCTTAATATCATGTATTGCCCCCTCTAACATTATTGACAGCTAGAAGTCTTTTGTGGTAGTTGTGGATGAGGATCCTTATTTTCTCAGATGGTAAAGCTGCCCATTCTTCTTGGCAAAAAGCCTCCAGTTTCTGTAAATTCTGGTGCCATCCTGGCAGTGCAGTGAGTACAACTAAGCTACATTGTGCTACACTTTGCTACTGTGTGTCTGCAGTACGCAACCAGTGATATTAATGATGGATCCACTAGAAAATATGCCAGCTTTGGAGGATGTGATCTTCCTCACAACCCCAGGGGCAGAGGGTGCTTCAGCATCAGAACGGGAGCAGCCCACACGGGATATATATGTCACCTGGAGCTCCACTCAGCTACCCGAATTGGGCCTCATATACAGTGAGGTTGAGGATCCAGTGCTGGGCTCGAATGACAGAAGAGGTCTTTCAGAGGTCACAGTCAGGAAGTGAGCCATTCCCTATGCCAGCAAGGAGCAGCAGATGTCACACCCGAGAGGATCTTGCAGCATGCCTGGCGTTATTACACCTGCAGCTGGTTCTGCAGTCACTGGATCAGCAAATCGAGCAGCATGAGGAAGAGGTGGCGGGAGAATGCCATGTGAGGACCCCTACCCTTATTTTTGTCCTGATGAAGTGGCATGTGAGCCATGAAACGCGTTGTCCAATAAAATCTACGCTATCCAAGTTTTTATGTCTTATTTGTTGGCAGCGCAAAGTTTTAATCCTTTTTCGCATCTTTAAGTGAAAAAAACACAAATCTTGCAATATCAAGGGAGATGTGGCACACTTGACAGATGTAACACAAGCAGATGAGTGAGTATATTCCTGTATAAAGAGAAGAGAGATGAGTACTAGCTTCGTAAAATATATAGGGTAACTGCCGTGACATTTAGAAATATTACACTTAGAAATATATTACACTTGTACCCACATCACACATACTATTCCTAAGTCAGATCTGAAGGACCCACTATCAGCAGATGCAGGAGTTTATTATTTTACTCTATGTCTTTGCAAGGGATTTGTTGCTACTTTTGATGGCTTTTATTGTATTCACAAAAGAACTAACATTCTTCATGCCTTATAACTCTCAATTGATATGTACAGGTAGATTTACTGCAAATGCTCAGAGGAAATCATTGTGATAATGTTCTATTCCACATTATCCCTGGAGTCGAAGGATTCACAGACTTCTCAAGTATTACAGGATACAGGAACAATATGTCCCTACTACATGTTTTATCATTGATCCTTAACATACTATACGCTTATTTTAAATACTGTATGTAAAATGCTGTGGAATTAATAGCACTATAGTGATTATTATTATTATTATTATTTTATTAATTTATTATTATTTAGTTATTAATTTATATTTTATGTATTTTTTATACATTAATTAGTATTATCATTATGATATCAGTTTTACCAAACAGTAATTATTCATTTTTAGCTGATATAATAATTTACTTTTATTTTCTATCTCAACAGTACTACATCAAATATATATATTTAGAAAATTACATATATTTTCTAATTATCGCAATTAGCCCAATTATTCCATTGGGCTAATTATCGAGATTTTTAATTTGAAAAATAATGATGTTTTCACAGTGAGTCCTCTGGGTGGAAGATAACTAACAGTCGTCTGAACTACTCAACACAACATTGGTCATTTATGATAATTCATTGGTATTATTTTAGTATTGTCCGACTTTGTTTAATTTTTTTCTTAGGCCGGCTTCACACCACGATTTTTGAGACTCAGACAGCCCCGGATCCGATTTGGTTCCTATGACATCCCTATGGCGCCGGATGGGGCCGGATGGCAGCTATTTGCCATCCGTTTTGCTGTCTGTCCAGCTGGATCCGGGGGATTTCGTTTTTTGCCCCGGACACAAAATCAGCATCTTTTGTGTCCAAGGCAAAAATCGGACAAAATCGGATCTTCCCAGATCCGGCGCCCCATAACATGGGAGTCTATAGGTGCCGAATCGTGCCGGATCTGACATAATATCGGACTGGTTCCCGGAGGACGCCGGCTGCTAAAAGAGCTAAAAGCAGCTGCCGCTGAATTTCAGCACCTGGCGAGCTCCCTGACTGAAATTTCAGCACCTGGAGAGCTCCCTCCAGCCGGTATGCTAAAATTTCAGCACTTGGACAGGGCAGCGCCGTTGATTCCGTCTGAAAACAGGATTGGAGGGCCTATTTGTCCTCCGGTTCTGTTTTGTCCGGGGCTGTCAGGTTCTGCCCGGTGCTTCCTGCAAAACACCGGACAGAACCTGACAGCACAAAATTGTGGTGTGAAGCCGGCCTTAGGGCTTTTGAAACATGAGCACAAAGCCTTTATGCACATGGTGCTCTGTATGACATTAGACTATGACGATAATCTGAATAAATAAATCCATAAAGTTACACATGACAGTAAAATAGACTGTTATGACATCTACAGTTAGGGCCAGAAATATTTGGACAGTGACACAATTTTCGCGAGTTGGGCTCTGCATGCCACCACATTGGATTTGAAATGAAACCTCTACAACAGAATTCAAGTGCAGATTGTAACGTTTAATTTGAAGGGTTGAACAAAAATATCTGATAGAAAATGTAGGAATTGTACACATTTCTTTACAAACACTCCACATTTTAGGAGGTCAAAAGTAATTGGACAAATAAACATAACCCAAACTAAATATTTTTATTTTCAATATTTTGTTGCGAATCCTTTGGAGGCAATCACTGCCTTAAGTCTGGAACCCATGGACATCACCAAACGCTGGGTTTCCTCCTTCTTAATGCTTTGCCAGGCCTTTACAGCCGCAGCCTTCAGGTCTTGCTTGTTTGTGGGTCTTTTCGTCTTAAGTCTGGATTTCAGCAAGTGAAATGCATGCTCAATTGGGTTAAGATCTGGTGATTGACTTGGTCATTGCAGAATGTTCCACTTTTTTGCACTCATGAACTCCTGGGTAGCTTTGGCTGTATGCTTGGGGTCATTGTCCATCTGTACTATGAAACGCCGTCCAATCAACTTTGCAGCCTTTGGCTGAATCTGGGCTGAAAGTATATCCCGGTACACTTCAGAATTCATCCGGCTACTCTTGTCTACTGTTATGTCATCAATAAACACAAGTGACCCAGTGCCATTGAAAGCCATGCATGCCCATGCCATCACGTTGCCTCCACCATGTTTTACAGAGGATGTGGTGTGCCTTGGATCATGTGCCGTTCCCTTTCTTCTCCAAACTTTTTTCTTCCCATCATTCTGGTACAGGTTGATCTTTGTCTCATCTGTCCATAGAATACTTTTCCAGAACTGAGCTGGCTTCTTGAGGTGTTTTTCAGCAAATTTAACTCTGGCCTGTCTATTTTTGGAATTGATGAATGGTTTGCATCTAGATGTGAACCCTTTGTATTTACTGTCATGGAGTCTTCTCTTTACTGTTGACTTAGAGACAAATACACCTACTTCACTGAGAGTGTTCTGGACTTCAGTTGATGTTGTGAACGGGTTCTTCTTCACCAAATAAAGTATGCGGCGATCATCCACCACTAGTGTCATCCGTGGACGCCCAAGTCTTTTAGAGTTCCCAAGCTCACCAGTCAATTCCTTTTTTCTCAGAATGTACCCAACTGTTGATTTTGCTACTCCAAGCATGTCTGCTATCTCTCTGATGGATTTTTTCTTTTTTTTTCAGCCTCAGGATGTTCTGCTTCACCTCAATTGAGAGTTCCTTTGACCGCATGTTGTCTGGTCACAGCAACAGCTTCCAAATGCAAAACCACACACCTGGAATCCACCCTGACCTTTTAACTACTTCATTAATTACAGGTTAACGAGGGAGACGCCTTCAGAGTTAATTGCAGCCCTTAGAGTCCATTGTCCAATTACTTTTGGTCCCTTGAAAAAGAGGAGGCTATGCATTACAGAGCTATGATTCCTAAACCCTTTCTCCGATTTGGATGTGGAAACTCTCATATTGCAGCTGGGAGTGTGCACTTTCAGCCCATATTATATATATAATTGTATTTCTGAACATGTTTTTGTAAACAGCTAAAATAACAAAACTTGTGTCACTGTCCAAATATTTCTGGCCCTAACTGTATATTATAGCGGTCTTCAACTTGAAGATTGGATAGAGCTGTTATTTGCCAGCGTGCATGAGCTTTTACAATGATTTGTGTTTATATGTGTGATGGTTATATTACTGTAATGTTTATTGCTAATAATATTGCAATATAATGTCCCTTATTTTGATGCTGTAAATGTTAACTTATTGGGTTGTTTTAGTGCATTGTGACACATCAGTAGGTTTAATGTCACAATAAATGTCTTAATGGCATGTGGCTTTATGCTCCCGTGCAGTGTTACTTATTTATACAAGAAAATATTAGCAATTTTTCCCGGTGAATGGCGGTAAGCTCTAGTAGATGAAATCCGCCTGTCATGGGATAGAGAAGAACGAGCTAGATTTGTTATTACATGGCAGTTACCAATGATAGAAGCACTCATGTGATAAATACGTACAGAGGTGCACAATGTGTTTCTGTATGTGTATAGGCTATAGCTGAGATTGAATGCATAGCACTGAGATTGACCACAAGCAAATCTGGCAATTTCCTAATATCAAGGCTTGTACAACCCCATTCTTGGTGTCATACATCATTCAGACGTTTGTTTTTTTTTGCACACAAGAAATAAACTGTTTTTTTATTTTTTTATCAGTCCGCTTGATGAAATTTTCATATGTAGAAAAAAGGAAGGAAACGCAAAATTGGGTCTTACCCAAATATAGGAAGAATGATGATAGATAAGGTTAGGCTCAACTTGTGGGGTTGTGTGAGGCACAACCACTTTAAGCATGTAACGGCTGCAGCAGATCCACGTCACAGTATGATTTTGATCCTGAGAAGGTAGCAGGATAGCTACGAAACGAGTAGAATACTAAAGTATTTTCTAATAACTGGATGAGTCCTGGTTTTGACATCGGCACCCCAGGAAGTTGCCCTTTTCCCTTTTCTTCTCGGATACACAGGATACAATTTTCAAGCAAGTTTTGGTCTTTTCTACAGTGCTGTGCAAATTAATTGGGACAAAGCATTTTTGTAAGTAAAATCATAAGTTGGGGTTACCAGTCAGTGATTCAAACCAGTTTTAACTGCTTTGAACAGGTGTGAGTGTACAACCTTGAGTAATAAAGTGTGGTTTGACTGGTTTTAGCCAGGAAATAACAGCTAGCTGCCCCCTCAGCTTCAGTTGAGGGCTTGTTTCTGTGAGGAGTGGTTTACTGTACTTTTTCTCTGTGTGATTCGTGCCTGTAAAAATGGATGTTACTCCACAGAAGAAGTCAAGAATTATTGCTTTTAATGAACATACAAGCTTGACTGTAATGGTACCGTTACACGTCACAATATCGCAATGCAACATCGACAAAAAGTCACGTGGTACGGTGGTTGCGGCTGATATCGTTCGTAGTTGTGTCATGTAAATTGGCAATGCAACTCGAAAAAATTGTAGGTACGATATTGCAAGAAGATTGTGTAAGCCCTTCAACCGTACGATATTGCATATGCGATGTGGCATGATTGCACTGTGTGACGACGCAACTACGATCTTGTTTGTAACTTCCCCTATTCACTACAATGTTAATGCTCGGTCCCTAGGTTGCTCATACCTAGCGCACAAAAGTTGAGGACAACATCCTAGTTGCATTGCTTGCCGATGACTCCCTGTGTGACATCTCCTATGCGATCTTGGACAAGTGCCAAAAACGTGTGCGCTCCCGTGAAATTATATGCGATATCGGAACGATATTGCGATGTGTAACGGTACCCTAAGAGAAATCGCTTCCACCATTGGTATGGGAAAATCTACCGTTTCAAGAATAATTTGCACACACAATGAAACTGGATCGTTTTCTCCAAAACGAAAAAGGAAATGTGAAAGAAAAAGGAAAACGACACCAGGAACTATTTACTATTTATCAGAAATAGTAAAACTAATGCAAGACAAACTTGCTTAGTCCCAATTAATTTGCACAGCATTGGTACAAAAAGAAAAAAAAATCATGCTTCTCCTGCCCACTGCCCATCAAACATTAAAAAAAACAGCTAGCACAGACTTTAGCCACATTCACACATTCAGTATTTGGCAAGAATTTAAAATCAGTATTTGTAGCCAAAACCAGCAGTGGGTGATAAATATAGAAGTGGTGACGTGTTTCTATTATATTTTTCCTCTGATTGTTCTTTTCTTGGTTTTGGCTTGCAAATACGGATCCAAAGTACTGTCCAAATGCTGAACATGGGAATGTGACCTTAGGGCTCATTTACACTTCAGTTTTTTGCATACAAGTCATGGATAGGACTCATACCTGTGATAGTCTATGGGGCAGTTCTTAAACCCATGATTTTTCTGGACCAAGTGCGCCTAGCAACATAATGGAAGTAAAAAGACAAGAGGGGCGCTCCTAAGGGAATTACCCAGTGGTCTAGAGAGGGAGTTAGAATCATTTACTAACCTTTCTTGGTTGTACCGCTTGCACAACCAGGATCTGTAGCTTGCGGTATCTTTCCGCACACCGAACATGCCCGACACTTCCAGGAAGCGGTGGACCATGTGACACTGACATCACCGCTGGTCTTGTGTTGCAAGGCCCTTTACATTAAGTGTCTCGGCAGTCTTCCATCCCGCAGCACTGTACACTGATACCTGAGAGGGGATAAACGACAGCTCAATTCATACAAAGTAGTGTGTCTGGGCACCAGAGAGGATACCTAAGAGGAAGTTGGATCGTAAAAGTTTTTTAATCACAACGTGTTTTAGCGGTAATGCCCATCTTGATCAGGTGAACTGATCATGCGATATGGATGAAAAAGTGCATGACTTTTGCCTGATGCTCGGCAACCTTTCTCATTGAGGATCTTGGCAAGGTGAGAAATGCAGAAGTGAACGTACCCTTGTTAAGAATTACCACTACAGGTGTATCTCAATAAATTAGAATATCATCAGCGTGATCTATTTCAAGTGTTTATTTATATTAATGTTGATGTTTTTATGGTTTACAGCCAATGAAAACCCAAATTCATTATCTCAGAAAATTAGAATATTATATAAGACCAACTGAAAAAATAAATAATTTTTAACTCATAAATGTTGACCTAATGAAAAGTCTGTACAGTAAATGCACTCAGTACTTGGCCGGGGCTCCTTTTGTATGAATTACTGCATCAATGCAGTGTGGCATGTAGGCGATCAGCCTGTGGCACTGCTGGTGTTATGGAAGCCCAGGTTGCTTTGATATCAGCCTTCAGCTCATGTTGTTGGGTCTGGTGTCTCTTATCTTCCTCTTTGCAACACCCCATAAATTCTCTATGGAGTTTAGGTCAGGCAAGTTTGCTGGCTAATCAAGCACAGTGATACTGTGGTTAATAAACCAGGTATTGGTACTTTTGGCAGTTTGGACGGGTGCCAAGTCCTGCTGGAAAGTGAAATCTCGACTTCTATTGTCAGCAGAAGGAAGCATGAACTGCTGTAAAATTTCCTGGTAGACAGCAGCGCTGACTTTGGTCTTGTATAAAACAGTGGACCTACACCAGCAGATGACATGGCTCCCCAAACCAGCACTGATTGTGGAAACCTCACACTAGACCTCAAGCAGCTTAGATCATGGCCACTCCACTCTTCCTCCAGACTCTAGGACGGCAACTTCCAAATGAAATGCAACATTCACTTTCATCTGAAACCAACACCTTGGACCATTGAGTAACTGTCCAGTTCTTTTTCTCCTTGGCCCAGGTAAGACACGTCTTGTGTTGTCTATTGGGCATGAGTGGCTTAACACAAGGAATGTGACAGTTGTAGCCTATGTCCTGGATACCTCTGTGTGTGGCGGCTCTTGAGGAACAAAGGGGTTTTGGGTGGCACTAGAATGTGATCCACCAGTCACACATTGTACACAAGCATGGAAATAAAGAGAAGATTAAGAAACGTGTATATCTGACCGGGATCAAAGAAGGTCTGGCAAAATGTTTTTTTAGAAAATTCTAAAATATAATTTTATTGATGAATCAAAAAGACAGACAAAAGCACACATGAGTTAAAAACAATTAAAAATGGTACAAACCATGTACTCAAGGCCCACAACACAAGTTGAATATAAACCACCTTCTGAGGCTGGAGTTCCTCAATAAAAAATTGGAATGTTCCCTTGGGTGACAAGAAAATAGAATAACATGTCAATCAGGGTCGCAAAGACCAATAGATACACAGTATCATAGTTATACTCCAACACGGACAATACGCTATGCAATGAATCACTTGGTAGACTGTTTGATGAAATTTACATATTAACAAGAAATGTCTCAATGTACACCAAATTGATGTAAACGGTACTTAATAACACCCTTGAATAGAGATTAATTAGCTGGTATATCTGTGAACAAAAGTCAAAGATGCCTGGTAAATATAAAAAATAAGCATTGCGCCATACTGCTTTAAAAGAGCCTATCGTGATTACTATTACTCTTATGCTCACTCACCTTTTCTTGTTGTGCCTGGTAGGCCTAAAGGCTATAAGTTCACATGTTAGAATAAGGTTGTACACGAGGCAGTGTTAGCAGTGGCGCACCCAGAAATTTCCCAAGGTAGGGGTCCAAGAAACACACACCGGCCCTGAAAAGGGGGTGTCACCCCCCAGCGGGGTTCCGAGGGGCAAATCCCCAGGTGGGGGGATTTGGGGGAGCGAAGCCCTCCTAAAAGCCAAGTGATTTTTGTAAATTTGAATACCTAATTAATGCTTAATACTGCACGAAAACGGCTTCTCAGCTTCTCAGGGCCGTCCAAAGGGGGGGGTCCAGACACGTAGGTCCCCCCCCTTGGGTGCACCACTGAGTGTTAGTCAGATGATATATTTAAAAAATTTAAATAAACAGAAAAACTCAAACACCATTGATCAGACCACAAAAAGTAACCAAGCAAAAAAAAAAAGTCATGTGATTAAGAACAATCCATAGAGATCATTTGGTTGAGAACAATGCAAAGGGATCTGACCAGACTGCATGTGCTGATATTAGTGCAAAAGAATGCAATAAAAGAGTGAGCCATCAAAGGGCTAGATGGTCAAGTCACCTATATTAGGGCTGTACGGTTGTGGGCGAATCACAGAGGCACCCTGTCTTCAATAAAATTATATTTTTGAATTTTCTAAAAAAACATTTTGCCAGATCTTCGTTGATCCCGGTCAGATGTACACGTTTCTTTGCCTGTTGAATTTTTGAATGGCCTTTTCTTAACAATCCTCACAATGCTGCTGTTATCCGGGTTGCTTGTGCACCTTTTTCTACAACAGATTTTCCATTCACTCATTTTTCCATTAATGTGCTTGGATACAGCACTCTGTGAACAGCCAGCATCTTTGGCAATGGCCTTTTGTGGCTTACCCTTCTTGTGGAGTGTGTCAATCACTGCCTTGTGGACATCTGTCAAGTCAGCAGTGTTCCCTATTATTGTGTAGCTTACTGACCAGACTAAGGGACCATTTTAAATGCTTAGTAAGCCTTTGAAGGTGTATTGTGTTAAATACTATAATTTTCTGAGAAAATGCATTTTGGGTTTCACTGGCTGTAAGCCAAATCATCAACATTTACAGGTATAAACACTTGAAATAGATCACTCTGTTAGTTTTTGCATTGAATTACTGAAATAAATTATCTTTTTGATGATATTCTAATTTATTAAGATGCACTTGTACAGTTGTGGACAAAAGTATTGACACCCCTGCAATTCTGTCAGACAATACTCAGTTTCTTCCTGAAAATGATTGCAATCACAAATTCTTTGGTATTATTATCTTCATTTAATTTGTCTTCAATGAAAAAACACAAAAGAGAATGAAGCAAAAAGGAAAACATTGATCATTTCACACAAAACTCCAAAAATGGGCCAGACAAAAGTATTGGCACCCACAGCCTAATACTTGGTTGCACAACCTTTAGCCAAAATAACCATCAATGAGTTTCTTACAATGCCCTGTTGGAATTTTAGACCATTCTTCTTTGGCAAACTGCTCCAGGTCCCTGATATTTGAAGGGTGCCTTCTACAAACTGCCATTTTTAGATCTCTCCACAGGTGTTCTATGGGATTCAGGTCTGGACTAATTGCTGGCCACCTTAGAAGTCTCCAGTGCTTTCTCTCAAACCATTTTCTAGTGCTTTTTGAAGTGTGTTTTGGGTCATTGTCCTGCTGGAAGACCCATGACCTCTGAGGGAGACCCAGCTTTCTCACACTGGGCCCTACATTATGCTGCAAAATTTGTTGGTAGTCTTCAGACTTCATAATGCCATGCACACGGTCAAGCAGTCCAGTGCCAGAGGCAGCAAAGCAACCCCAAAACATCAGGGAACCTCCGGCGTGTTTGACTGTAGGGACAGTGTTCTTTTCTTTGAATGCCTTTTTTTTTCCTGTAAACTCTGTGTTGATGCCTTTGCCCAAAAACTCTACTTTTGTCTCATCTGACCAGAGAACATTCTTCCAAAACGTTGTAAGCTTTCTCAGGTAAGTTTTGGCACACTCCAGCCTGTCTTTTTATGTGTTGGGGTAAGAAGTGGAGTCTTCCTGGGTATCCTACCATACAATCCCTTTTCATTCAGATGCCGACGGATAGTACGGGTTGACACTGTTGTACCCTCGGACTGCAGGGCAGCTTGAACTTGTTTGGATGTTAGTCGAGGTTCTTTATCCACCATCCACACAATCTCGCGTTGAAATCTCTCATCAATTTTTCTTTTCCGTCCACATCTAGGGAGGTTAGCCACAGTGCCATGGGCTTTAAACTTCTTGATGACACTGCGCACGGATAGACATAGGAACATTCAGGTCTTTGGAGATGGACTTGTAGCCTTGCTCATGCTTCCTCACAATTTGGTTTCTCAAGTCCTCAGACAGTTCTTGGTCTTCTTTCTTTTCTCCATGCTCAATGTGGTACACAAGGACACAGGACAGAGGTTGAGTCAACTTTAATCATGTCAACTGCTGCAAGTGTGATTTAGTTATTGCCAA
The DNA here is from genome assembly GCA_033576535.1 of Allobates femoralis. Classification (NCBI taxonomy): domain Eukaryota; kingdom Metazoa; phylum Chordata; class Amphibia; order Anura; family Aromobatidae; genus Allobates; species Allobates femoralis. The sequence goes on along the minus strand of JARQOC010000002.1, from coordinate 667,719,764 downwards.
CACCTGTTACGTGCCACAGGTAAGTTACAGGTGCTGTTAATTACACAAATTAGAGAAGCATCACATGATTTCTCTAACAGTGCCAATACTTTTGTCCACCCCCTTTTTTATGTTTGGTGATGAATTATATCCAATTTGGCTTTAGGACAATGCTTTTTGAGTTTTTTCATTGAAGACAAATTAAATGAAGATAATAATACCAAAGAATTTGTGATTTCAATCTTTTTCAGGAAGAAACTAAGTATTATCTGACAGAATTGCAGGGGTGTCAATACTTTTGTCCACAACTGTATAAGATTATCTCTGCACAGGAGATGTGGTATAATCAGACATGGCTATTACACAGTACATAGCAGGTACACATATATAAGATTATCTCAGCACAGGAGATGTGGTATGATCACACCATGTCCCTGTACGGTCAGACACATCCATTACACAGTATATAGCAGGGACACATATATAAGATTATCTCAGTACAGGAGATGTGGCATGATCAGACACATCCATTACACATAGCAGGCACACATATGGTATATAAGATTTTCTCAGCACAGGAAATTTTTTACTAAACACATCCAGTTGTGGAAATTATTATTATTTCAAGATCTATGATTAAAATGACTTTGAATTACTCTGTCCTGGAAAATCTGTTAAGACCTGTATCAGAATCCCCACAGTAGACTTATGACAAGGAACAGACTGAGGTACCAGACAGAGATACCATTGTACACAGTAGCTGTTTATTTATTTGCATAATAGAAGTGTATTGTTAGAATTGTTATAGTGACCTTCATATATAAAATCATTTATTCATAATGTGAAATATACTTTTCTGCATTCCTATAATTTGTTATCTTCCTAAACGCCATTGTGGCACCCTGTGCCAGGTCACCACAGACTCCATTGGGGCATGGAAGGATGGTACACAGCAAGCAGACCCCACTAACACACAACACCTTTCACGCCAGGCCTGTAGGGGGAGCTCCACTGGTTGCCTTAAGCCAGTTCCCCTATAAATACGGGTTCTGGAGGGAGAAACACCAGAGTGTGCAGTCACTACAGAACTGTGAAGAGCTGAGTGAGCTGAGCTGGTACTGGAGCGCGCTAGGCCCATACCAGAGACACCTGAGAAAGTGTAGACCGCAGAATAGGGGTCACAAGCAAAGGAGAGAGAACGTGTACAAGAAGGGGCAGAGGAGTCATACCGACTCACTCTAGCAGAGTTCTGGTCACTGGGTCCGAGATACAGGGACACAGAGAATAGACCCTGCAGAGAAACCAGCATCACAAAGGGGATTTAGCTCCCCAGACACCCAAAGCACCACCAAATGAGAGCCCGGAGTCTAGGCCAGACAGGAATCCCATAGAAGTCCCTCAGTGCAGCAAACCCGGGTGTGGAGAAACACACAGAAAGTGAAGTAACGGTCTGGTCGGGTTTCATGCCTGCCAGCCTCTGACAGACTAACAGACACAAAGAGGCCTACAACCCTACTCGCTGTGGAACTCCGAATTATTACCTCATCTCCAGTCGAGTGTACTCGTACAAGAACACCAGTAAAGGTACCAAAAGACTTAATGTGTGCGTGTCCCTCCTTCCATCCACACCACACCGACCGCGCTACCCTATTCCCCTCACTACAACCTATAGCCCCGGGGATCCCCTGCTCGTCCTGTAGGGAGCGGTTCCATCTAGCTGCCGTCCATCCCCCGGAGGCTCAAGCAGCGCCGGTGCCATCACCGGACCCCTACAGGTGGTGTCACGACAGACATTTTATTATTTATATTGCCATCTCCACCTTTTCATCTGCATTCCCCCGGGCCCACGGCCTCAGGCACCACTACCCGTGACTTCCCCCAGAGACCGCGCCTGAGTGACCGAGTACCCCCAGGGCCTGGGCTGGACACCATACCCTAGCTCTCTAATTGTCTGTGTTAAAGGGAACCAACCACCAATATTTAGCAACCTTTAAATCAGTGCAGCAGGTGATTGATGTGGCAGAATGACATCACTATTTAGGTTTTTTTATTCCTCCCCTGTGGGCTTGTCTGTCTGCTGTAAACCGACCCCTCCCCACTTCCAGATGTGTCTGGATGAAAGGGTGAGGAGAGGTTTGGCTTACAGCAGAAAGACAAGCCCACAGGGAAGTAATAAAAAACCCAAATAGTGATGTTATGCTGCACACGTCAATCACCTGCTGCATAGTACTAAATCCTGGCGGTTGGTCCCCTTGAATGTAGGTAAATAATCTTTAGTTCAAGTTGCTTACCAGTGTTCTGTGATGTTGTGTCCTCGCACCTGTTTACAGTTTCATTAGTATTTAGCACCTGTGTTACCTCCTTTATTAAGGGTATCTGCTTCATCCTGTTTGTGCATTTATTTTTATGATTTTGGCTGGTAAATGCCATTGCCTTTTTGCTATACTTACAATTGAATTATTTGGGATTTTTTTTTAAAGTTCCTTTTCTTTCTTAGGATATGCTTTTTATTTTTTATAATAGTAACCCTGAAGCCTTCATTTTTAAATACTTTCTGCTATTGAAATATATTATTATTGTTATTATTATTATTTATGATCAGAGTTTTCGGACAATAAAAGTAGACATTTCATAGTTCTTTATGAATGGGAACATATGGGCCCTCAGACTTATTTTACAAGTTAAAAGGAGACCCAGTCTGACATTGGCTACATATGATGTTGGTATAGCAAGGATATCATTTAAATATTCACACTACATAAAGTGCAGAGCATGACATTTAACCTATCACTTAAATGTGACTGAGCGATTTCACATCTGAGATCTCATAACTGCATGAAGAAATCGGATAGAAAAACAAGTATTCTTGACATTGTTCAGTGAAATGTGAGCTGTGTCAAGCAGGATCCCCATGGATGAACAATCGGATGAGGCCAGACCTCATTACAGATACATTCAAGGAGCAGGTGGTAAAGGTGGCACAGTAACAGGAGTTAAGTAATCAGAGATCAAGAAATTGAGTGGAAAGCACAGACAGTGCAGATCATCTACCGGAGATAATCAAAGCCATGCTCAACTGTGTATTAGAGAAAGATAAGACCATAGTGACTAGATATTAAAGCATAAGAACACAAGTCATTCTCGATCAAGTCATTTGATGGCTCCTTGGTAATGCAGCCACATCAGTCACTGGGTGACTCTTCTGTATCAAAAAGTCAAAACGCAGTAAAAGGGAATCTGTCACTAGGTTTTTGGTGTGTAATCTGAGAACATCACAATATAGGAGCAGAGACCCCGATTACGGTTATGCAGTGGAGTAACTAGAGTCTTATGGCCCCGGTGTGAATTTTGGACCTGCCCCCCAATCCCCCACACACACATTGGTCAGATGTATGGACCCTTGTATATTTCCTGGTATTTATTACCCCCTTCGTGGTATATATGATCCTCCTACTGATATATATTATCCTCCTCCTACTATATATCTCCAATTTCCAGGTATGTATGGCCCCCTGTCGTGGTATATATGGACCACCTTGTGTATATATGTCTCTTTCCTTGTATATATGGTCCTCCTTGTGTCCCCTTCCTGGTATATATGGTCTTCATTGTGTATATATGTCCACTTCCTGGTATATATGGTCCTCCTTGTGTCCCCTTCCTGATATATATGGTCTTCCTCCTTGTATATATGTCTCCATCCTCGATTAAATAGTCTCCATCCTTGAATATCTATCCGTTCTGCCCCTAATGCATAAGTGAAAACAACAACATTGCACTCTCCTTTCCTCCGCTTTTATGTCGCCCGGTCTCCTCCTGTAACCAGCGCACAGTGGCCAGCCCGGCAGCTGACATCAGAGTGCAGGGGGGCCATGCATAACAGTGATGTAACTCTCTGTGCAGGCCCCTGTCTCTGCACCTCCAGCAGCTCACAGACACCGTGCGTTTGCCGGCAGTCTGTATCACGTGCAGGGACCCGATGATGCATTTCAGCTGGATCTGCGTCCTCGGTGAAGTTAAATATAGACGATTAAGGAAAAAAACAGAGGAAGAATCAACACCTTCGAAATGTGGTGCTGGAGAAAGATGTTATTAATACTATGGATGGCAAGAAGAACAAACAAATCAAGCCAGACATGTGACTGAGCAAGGATCACCAAGCTACGACTTCCTTAGGTTGGACACATCTTATGAGGAGAGGAATCACCGGAGAAGGAAATTATGGTAGGAAATAGAAGGTACAAGGCAAAGGGGAAGACCAGCGACCCAATGGCATGATACTATCAAGAAAATGGCGGAGAAGACCCTGGTGGACCAATCTAGGCTACACAAGATCGATCTTCCTACAGAGCTGTGGACCCCTGCGGGGGATTGCCACAGGTTACACTGGTGCAAGGAAGGATTGACACCTTGGTTTGTTCAGCACACAACACCTTCCACTCCAGACCTGAAGGGGGAGCTCTACTGGCTGCATTAAGTCAGTTCCCCTTTAATTGTGATCCAGGCTGAGAGGAGGAGACAGTTGGTCCTAGGAGACAGTTGCTAGGGAGTAGTTCGTGTGAGGAGAGGAAGAAAGGATGAGGCTGAGCTGCTGGTCTCTGGAAAAGACAGATGCCAGGACCAGAAGGGACCATTTTGTCAGCTGTTCACACCCCAGGGAAGGGGCCGGAGGCAAGGAGAAGAGTAGGGAATAAGAAGAGGGACTAAAGATATTCCCCCTTGAGGACAAACGGACACTGGAGTCCGATGCTGTGGGCTTGTATAGCCACAGTAAAAGCCCAGCAATTTCAGGAGAAGTTTAGCCCTGAAGGAAGAGAATAGAGACATTAAAAACTAACCAAACAGAGGACCAGGGGCCACAGGATAAACCGGGTTCCCGCAGAAGGGCCTGATTGTTAGTTTTAGACAATAGAGAATTAGAGAGCTCAAACTCAGGCAAGACTCATCCCTCAAGAGAAATAATAGAGATAAAGGAGGCCTCATATCTTTCTAAGGAGTTGATCCTAAATTGCACCAGGGACCCGGTTATTACTCAGAACTGCACCTGTTTTGTGACTACCAGTAAAATGTACCGGAACAACTATCCCTGTGTGTATGTGTGACTGTTCATCGGCTATAACCCACCATCTTCCTCCTTCACTGTCCTCCCTCACCGTCTTCCTTTATTGCTGCCCTGAGGTAAAGCTCCACCTGTGGGGAGCTGTACCACACTTTGCTACCCCCTCCATCACCTCAGCGGCCGGCTGGCAGCGCCGGTACCACCTTACCGGACCCTACAGGTGGCGTCACGTCCCCCTGTAAATAATTCCCTCACCCCCCCCCTTCAAATGATCCCCAGGGCACGGCACCGGGATACCGTCCACCTGTGACTCCCTACTCAGCAGACCCGGTGACCGAGTACCCCCCACTGCCCTGGCCACATCAGAGTATTTATCCATCAAGTCGCCATGGATCAAGATCGAGCTGAAGACCAATAAATGAAATAAAATTGTAGATGAAGGCCTTTGTTTTCATTTTTCAGAGAAGACACCTTTTAATGACTATCATCTGTCTATTCCTTTTCATGCTGCCCTTTTCCCACGTCACATCTTCTCTTCCCAAGATACATTAATAATATTTGTATTTCAAAATCTAGTCATTTGTATCTTGTGCATCACTGGATGTCTCATACCTAATTATGTCCCAAAATAGGGTGATAGAAAGTGCTCCACATTGCAATATAAAAACAAACATTTAGGTATAGCTGAATTTGGCAGATGTTCTATTATCTGTTTGTCCCTGGGAGATATTTTGCTTTTTTTTCCAACAAGCCATCTGGATTTGAGTGCTTAGTGTATAGCTCTCATGAGACTTCAATAATGAGTGGAATCTCAACAGTTTTATCTGAAATAGCACATATTATATTCTTCTATGGAGAAAAAAATATAGTAAATCAATGGTTGAAATACATAAGAGTTTACCTGCTAGTCACTACTTTCATTACAGAGCAGTTCATAAACTTGATATTTGCTTGTACGTAGGGATTCATGAGCTGTTTTATGCTGCAGATTTTGGATAGATTTACCTTTTTGCTTTACGTTTTTGCATACATTTCATCTCCTAATTGCTTAATCTAAAGGAACTCCCCAGTAATATTCAAGTGATTTTGCGGTTGGGATCATTAATTGTAGCTATAGGGACCTGTCAGCTGATTCATACTGCACAAACCACGGGCAGCAATAATTATATCCTGGCTGCATGATAACAGACAGGTATTTTTTTCTATACCTTAAAGAACTGGCCCATAAGTCGGAAACAAGACTACTCCAGACCTCCCCTCGGGGCGGCTTTCCCAGCACCACTCCATGTGATTGACAGGTCTCTCAAATTGCATGAGGTTTGTCGATCACTTCTAGCAGGTCCGGGTAAAGTGAGCACCAGACTATGGCTACATTCACATGTTCAGTTTTTCGTCAGTTTTTTGCCTCAGTTTATTTAAGCCAAAAGAAGTGGGTGATAAATACAGAAGTGGTGACGTGTTTCTATTATACTTTACCTCTGATTGTTCCACTCCTCCTAGTTTTAGCTACAAATACTGAGGTAAATAACTCACCAAATACTCAAAATATACACGTGGCCTAGCAGTAACACTTCACCACTTCTGTATTCATCATCCTCTCCTGGTTTTGGTTACAAATCCTGAGGTAAAATACTGACCAAAAACTGAACATGTGAATGTATCCTTATCTTGTTTCCAGCTATATTTCTTCAATTCGGTCATTAAGCCCTTCACCCCCCTTAATTTTTCGTTTTACATATTTCCTCCTCTTCTTCAAAGAGCCATAACTTTTTTTTATTTTTCCATCAATATAGACATATGAGGGCTTGTTTTTTGTGGGACAAGTTGTACTTTCAAATGAAATAATTTATTTTACCATATAGTGTGGCTCCCCACTTGTGGGAGTGCCACAGAGAGGTACTGCACCCAGACCAGAGTGTGTGGTATCCCAGTGACCAGGGGAATGGGATGTCAATCAGGGACCCTCACCACACGCATTTACACACCTTAGGTCAGGGGACCTTTTGGTTAACCCGTTGCTAGGGAGCCAGTCCCGGCGGGAGGAGCTTTAGGTGGAAAAGTGGAGAGCGGGAAAGTCAGGAGCAGTTGGAGAAAGTTGTTGGATGGGAACCCTGCGAGTAGCGCAGTGGAGGGCACCTCAGGAGAGGTGGCCGGGGAACTGAAGGAACCCTAAGGGCACCAGGAGTTGGGTGCACCCGAACCTGGACGCGGTAATACCAATCAGGAGGGTTAGTCCAACACCGAAGAGCCGCCTCTGAGGCGGTGCAGGTGTTCATCCCCAAACGCAGAAACCGGACAGCACGCACCTATTTAGAGGTCGCGGCAACCCCCCTAAGTCTCCGGTGTAGGATCGAGGGGGCCCAGAGAGTGATAGACTCCAGAAGGGGGCCCAGTGGCAGAGACTCCAAGAGGAGGCCCAGAGGTGATGATTCCACACCGGAGGCTCAAGGGGTGCTAGACTCCGTAAGGATCCATGGGGACTGGCGGTGGGCTCTGTGTGCGGGACAGTAAGGACAGATGAAAGGCAGAGAAGGCACATAACAGAGAGTTCCCTGTGAAACATCCTAATCCTCTGGTGACTACCCAGGCCAGCAGCAACGTAACTGTTCGTGTAAAGACTGTTAAGTCACTAGTAAAGCCCGGTTCAGAGACTAAAGCTGTGTGGTGTGTTTATTGCCTGCACCGGAGGAGCTATACTGCTGCTCTTGGAGACGGACAGCCAGCATCTCTAACTGAAGATTCGCCGCCCTGTGTGAATTCTCCATTTTTATCCATCTCAGCCCCGGGGACTCCGCTCCACCTACGGGGAGTGTCGCCACCTAGCTACCCCAACCATCATCCCCGGAGGTCTGCAGCATCGCTGGTGCCATCACCGGACACCGAAGGTGGCATCCGAAGACTCTGTATTTTTATTTAACCCCTTTTTCAGCGACCTCCAGGGCCACGGGCCCGGGCATGGGTGGCCCGTGACTCCCTCCTTTGATTAACGCCCAGGACCGGGTACCCCAAGGCCCTGGGGTGGGTCAATAGTGTGCAGG
>JARQOC010000002.1:667591688-667706688 GCA_033576535.1 Allobates femoralis | reverse complement strand
TACGTGGTGAGTATCCAATGTTGGGGCTCCACTTTAGCTGTTACTCTTTGTGTGCATGTGGTGTGTATACATGTCCCCGTGCGTGGTGAATATTCCATGTCAGGGCCCCACCTTAGTGACTATATGCTGGTATGTGCTGTTAGTCTTTGGTGCTGTCATTAAGCCCCTCTCATTCACAACTGTCAACTGGTAACTGTCACTTTCTCTCCATTATGTAGATAGGGCCAAAATTGTTTGGTGAACGGGAACGCGCAGGGTTAAAATTTCGCCTCACAACATAGCCTATGGCACTCTCAGGGTCCAGATGTGTGACTGTGCAAAATTTTGTGGCTGTAGTTGTGACAGTGTAGATGCCAATCCCGGACATACACACACACAAACACACATTCAGCTTTATATATTAGACTAGCTGTAGTACCCGGCTACGCCCGGGTTAATAAATAACTGCTGTTAGCTATAACAAAATAGAATTTGAATATGTCATATTAATGACCTGTAGGAAAATAGAAGCTGAGCTGTGATTGATTGCTATAGGCAGCCTAGTAAATCTCCAGCCAACAGTAAACCCTCCCCCTGGCCGGGCAGTATATGTTACCTCACACATACACATAATAGACAGCTCATGTGACTGACATCTGCCTTAATTCCCTATATGGCACATGTGTTGCACATTGGCTGTTTTTAATCAGATGTTTATGTTTGGAAAATAAAGATAGCACACGTATGAGGCGAGTTGCGTGAGGTGATTTGTGCACATCTGTGTCTGTCTGTGTGGTGTGTGTGTCCCTGGGGTGTGTATGTGTGTATCCCTGTGGGATGGGGTCTGTGTGGTATGTGTCTCTGTTGTGTGTGTCTCTTTGTGGTGTGTGTGTGTGTCCCTGTGGGGTGAGTGCATGTGCCCCTATAGGGTGTGTATGTGTGTGTCCCTGTGGGGGGGGGTCTGTGTGGTGTGGGTCTCTGTTGTGTGTGTCTCTTTGTGGTGTGTGTGTATGTCCCTGTGGGGTGAGTGCATGTGTCCCTATAGGGTGTGTATGTGTGTGTCCCTGTGGGGGGGTGTCTGTGTGGGGTGTGTGTGTCTGTGTTGTGTGTGTCCCTTTGCGGTGTGTGTGTCCCTTAGGGGTGAGTGCATGTGTCCCTATAGGGTGTGTATGTGTGTGTGTCCCTGTGGGGGGGTGTGGTGTATGTGTGTCTCTTCGTGGTGTGTGTGTCCCTGTGGGGTGAGTGCATGTGTCCCTATAGGGTGGCTATGTGTGTGTGTCCCTGTGGGGGGTCTGTGTGGTGTGTGTCTGTGTTATGTGTGTCTCTTTGTGGTGTGTGTGTCCCTGTGGGGTGAGTGCATGTGTCGCTATAGAGTGTGTGTGTGTCCCCTTGGGGGTGTGTGTGTGTCTCTGTGTTGTGTGTGTCTCTTTGTGGTGTGTGTTTGTTCGGGTGCGTGGTGAGTATCCAATGTTGGGGCTGCACTTTAGCGACTATACACTTGCTGTTACTTTGTGTGCGTGTGGTGTATATACATGTCCCTGTGTGTGGTGAATATCTCATGTTGGGGCCCCACCTTAGTGACTATATGCTGGTATGTGCTGTTAGTCTTTGGTGCTATCATTAAGCCCCTCTCATTCACAACTGTCAACTGGTAACTGTCACTTTTTCCCCATTATGTCGATAGGGGCAAAATTGTTTGGTGAATTGGAATGCGCGGGGTTAAAATTTCGCCTCACAACATAGCCTATGACGCTCCCGGGTCCAGACGTGTGACTGTGCAAAATTTTGTCTCTATAGCTGACAGCTGTCGATTTTCCTCCCACACGTGTCCTTTCCCTTTTTTCCCATTATGTAGATAGGGGCAAAATTGTTTGGTGAACTGGAACGCGCAGGGTTAAAATTTCGCCTCACAACATAGCCTATGACGCTCTCGGGGTCCAGACGTGTGACTCTGCAAAATTTTGCGGCTGTAGCTGCGACGGTGTAGATGCCAATCCCGGATATACACACATACACACACACATACATACACACATTCAGCTTTATATATTAGATAGCTGTAGTACCCGGCTACGCCCGGGTTAATAAATAACTGCTGTTAGCTATAACAACATTGAATTTGAATATGTCATATTAATGAGGTGTAGGAAAATAGAAGCTGAGCTGTGATTGGTTGCTATAGGCAGCCTAATAAATCTCCAGCCAACAGTAATCCCTCCCCCTGGCCGGGCAGTATATGTTACCTCACACATACACATAATAGACAGCTCATGTGACTGACATCTGCCTTAATTCCCTATATGGCACATGTGTTGCACATTGGCTGTTTTTAATCAGATGTTTATGTTTGGAAAATAAAGATAGCACACGTATGAGGCGAGTTGTGTGAGGCGATTTGTGCACATCTGTGTTTGTCTGTGTGGTGTGTGGTTTTCTGTGTGGTTTCTCTTGTAGTATGGTGCATTCCCTGCAATGAACAGCAGCAGTCAGTAGTTAGGAGCGAGATAATCGCTTTTATCTTGTTTTAATTGCTTTTTGATGGACTTAATGTTATTTTGCCAGGTTCCTGGCTATTCCTTATTTCCTGGGCTGTACTTTAAGGTATGCCATTAGGCTGAGTACTTAGATTGCTGTTATCATGCGGATTGGACCTGATGGCACTGTTATCTTTATTTTCAGTATTTACTCCATGATTGATCCCTGTACATTGTGTTGTGGTAATGTTATCTCAGTTAATCAGCATTACAGGTATGGATTTGATTTGGTGACTATATTGTGTCATATTGATTATATGAAATAAATTAATTTATTAATTTCTTTTTATCTAGAGTATTCCCCATGGGTCTTTTCTCTATATGTTGATTGATTTCAATATTGAACTGTACAGTTATAATTTGAAGGTAAAGCAATTGTCCACCTCACATCGCACGCACGCCATGTTTTGTTTTTGGGTTTTACACGTACTATCCCTTTTAGTGCATGTCAACCATTATTTCCTTTCTTTTATTATGGTAACATGGCTTCCAGATGTTACCATTAGAGATATATATACTATACCAATGACCAATTAGGTCATATTCAATGAGTATTCTCTAGAGGCTCCAGTATTGTTCAGCTCCCATAGGGTATGAATATACTTCATTTATTTTTTCTTATGAGATATTTTGTGGTTTTTTCTCTATAGATACATTGTACAAAGATTCTTTTTTGTATTTTTGAAGATATATTACTTACGAGAGAGAGAGTGATATACAGGTATATACTCTTTATATAATTTTTTCACTATGATGGAATTCTGAACTGTGTTGAACTATTGTTCTGTAATATAAACCCATTTCCCCACTATTTGCTTTCTGTATCCTTTATTAATTAACATATAGTTTCCTCAAGAGGATATTTGGCTTTAATTGTGAATAATTTCTGTATAGAGTTGTTAAGTGAAATCTGTAATTTTTACATTATTCATTGTAAATTTTTTGTTTCAATCATCAGTTATTTGTGTCTGATGGCGGGTTTACACGTCGCGATATCGCAGTACAATTTCAATCAAAAGTCACGTGGTTCAATCGTCGGAGGCGAAATCGTTCCTGCGTTGTATGGTGTGAACGTCCAATACGATGCAGGAACGATGTCAATGCGATATCGGGGATCGAATGAGCGTGCTATTCAATGCCCCGATATTGCATAGCGATTGAAGCCGGATCGTGCTGTGTAAACGCCCAATTACGATGCGATTTCATACGTCACCCATTCACTCCCATGTTAAGTATGCGATCCTGGGTTGGGAGGCGGTGACATCGCACGGACGTTGTAATACGATATCGCAGCGTGTAAACATTCAATGCGATGCGGGAGGAACGTGCACTAATTGCGCGCTCCCGCGCCATTGAGTTGCGATATCGAAACGATATCGCGGCGTGTAAACCCACCATGAAGAAGGCGAAAGCCAAAAACGTTTATGTGAATGACTGACTAAAATATACAAAAGAAATATTGATTTCACGAATAAAACCATCAACAACATTTATTGGACTATTTTGTCTTCTTGATGTGCCAGATTCTCTTCTTATAAGTTTACTCCAGTTCTGGCACCATTATATTCTTTGTTGTGAGCTAGCTTTTTCTTATAACGAATCCTCCGTGTCATCCCCCCATTCGGAACCGGTGTGGCTGAGGTCCTCAGGATCGCTGTGGGCCTCGTCGCCCTCTTCCTCCACTCCTTCGACGATCATATCGAGTTCGCTTGGCTGCAGGGACTCTGGGTTGGAGTCATTCGGAAAGGTGGATTCTGGAGCTGTGGAGTCTTCCTCGGGGGTCATCTTGCTGGTCTTCCAGGCTGCCCGCCTCCTCATCTGCGCTGGGGGACAGTGGAGCTTCCGCTCCGGTAACCGGGTAGGCCTCAGAGGTTTCAGAACTGGCCTCCGGTTCTGGAGATGAACAGGTCACAGTCTCTGGTTCAATTGAGGCGAAACTGGTAGTAAGTTCCATTGCAGGAACCAAACAGGTATCAGGCTCTAGAATGGAGCGGTTTGCAAGCTCCGGGTAGGTCGTGGGCTCTGGTGGTGAGATAAGGCAGTTCATGGGCTCCGGTGATGAGAAAGGGCAGGTCGTGGGCTCCGGTGAAGTAACGGAACAGGAACTGGACTGCGGCTCTAGAGTGGGGCGAGTTGCAAGCTGCTGCTGGACAGCCCGATGGAGTCGGCTGGCCAGACCCGCACTCCAGCTGCAGATCGTCCACTCTGTGGTCTCCATCAGTCTCACTCTTAGGTCTTGCAGCGCCGCTTCCCAGAATTCGGGGTTGCCGTCTATGGTGAGGACGGGACCCAGAACCAGGTGGCCTATGGCTGCTCTAGCCTCTGCCTCGACCTCCTGCATCAGTTGGTGGAGTTTCATGCTGGCCATGGTCTCTCTTGGAAGAACCGCACCCGTTCGACCTGGTAACCGTTCTGGTAGAAAAGCTGTTGGAAAAACCTTGACACACCTACTTCCTTGTAGCGTTTGTAGTCCATAGGTGGGCTGAAGTCTTTGGCCCGCCCCCATGGGTGTTTCCAGCAATCGGTGCGGACAATGATTTTGGCGCCTCTGCCTTGGCCCTCCCACGAAGAGGGGCGGAGGCTCACCCCTGGGCCTGCACGTGGTGGTTCACATGGCGGGGACCGCCATCTTGGTCACCATCTTGACCCAATGGTGAAAAGGCGGGAAAATTTGTTTTTGGATGAGCAGAGTCCTTTTTGATTAAATAAAAGTCTTTTAAAGCACACAATACCCGTTAAGGAACGGGCCTGCTCGTATACTGTTTGTGACGCCAAACTCTGACTCACCGTAGCCGGGGTGTGCATGTCTCAGGCTGTCGCTGCTCCCTGTCACGGTTCCGCGCCCGAGGCTGTGTAGGCCCAGTGGTCAAGATCAATAAGGTTGGCTGAACAGATGAAGGTTATTATTCTTGTTGTGACGCCACCTGCGGGAGTTCCGGTGATTTCACCGGCGCTGCTTGGGCCTCCGGGGGATGGAATGCAGCAAGATGGAACGCTCCCCACAGGACGAGCGGGAGACCCCGGAGCCAGAAGCTCCACTAGGTGTTGTTAGGCAGCTTAGTTACTTTAGTTACTCTTTGAATGTGGAGTTAGGTAGTTCTGAAGAAACACGGACACCAGTGGTCTCTGTAATGGGTCTTTTACTGTAGCCGGTAGATGATACAGGTGATACAGGTAACGGTCAACGGACTGGGTGGACTCAGCAATGACCAGTTTTGTTTCAGAGCTCCGCGGTGTTCCTCCATTCTAAACTTATTCTAGGTGGTTTGCCGATGTCGCCTTAGTTTGCCAAGTTCAGGTACAAGGGGCTACTTAAATTTCCCTGCCGGTGTGTAAGTTCTGGTGTGAGGGGAGCCTGGGTCCTTTTGGTGGGTACTCCGCTGGCAAGACGGCTCTGTTTGCGGCGGCAGTGGGGTACTCCTGTAGAGCGGTCCCTCCACTCCTGGTTTGCTTAGCAGTGGTGAACAACTTACTAGCTTCGGAACCAGTGATCCGGTTGTGGATGGGCGCGGGCATGTTTTGACCCGTAAGATGTTCGCCCAAGTTCCGGTTGTTAGGCACCGGGTAATGGCGCCAACCGGTAGGTGGTCTGCAGGGCTGCACGGAACTGTGCAGAGCCCCCTCTCCTACGTTCCTCCCGACCACTTCTTTCTCCTTCCTCCTTCTCCTACATTCTCCTCTCACACACTACTCCTACACTCCAGGACCTTATTGGCCCTCTATTCTGATGTGCATGTAGGGTATGGAGCTCTGAGTTTTAACCATGTCATTGCTTAGTCAGAGAATATTGCATCTGCAGTCAGGGATGCAATACCCTCCTGTGACGCACTCGTTGCGGGGCGCCACACTGCACACTGTGATCAGTTCTCTTGTCTTTAGATAGGCTGCTGCTCATCTAAAGACAGGGGGAATGATCACCCCCTGCCAATCATGTCACTGGGGCATCACAGGCAGGAACTGAATTAGGACAGCTTCCGGGGTCATCACAGGACTCCGGGTTCTCCAGGTAACACCGGAAGCCCTGTGATTGCTTTACTGGACCTGCAATCACGACAGGGAACAGCTCGATCCCCACAGCGCTGATTGGATTGCTAATCTAATGGGCGCTGTTAGATACAAAGTTGCCATAGGGTAATCTCATATATAATTGCCGAAGGCACGTTTTTGTCGGACCCCGGCACGCCGTGGCTTTGTCACTATGTGACGTCACCACGCCGTGCGAGGCATTGCCCGCGTAGCGGGCATTGCGACCGCCGCTGTCATCCCGCTACTCGGCATGAGGGGCCCATTGCCTCCACCCCCTGGGGGGCCCGTGCTGACACCAGCCGCCCGCCGTCCGCCCGGAGAGGAGGGAGGACGGAACTTCCTGTCCGGCAGCTCTGCCCGCCCCTCCTCTCCTCCTACAGCACAAGCACGGGCCGTGGCGCGGTGAGTCTGCACTCCCCTCCAGCCTGTGCTCTCCCCTCCAGCCTCCGTTCTCCTCTCCAGCCTCCCTTATGCCCTCCAGCCTCTGCCATCCAGCCTCCGCTCTCCCCTCCAGCCTATCCCCTCCAGCCTATCCCCTCCAGCCTCCGCTCTCCCCTCCAGCCTCCGCTCTGCCCTCCAGCCTCCGCTCTGCCCTCCAGCCTCCGCTCTCCCCTCCAGTCTCCGCTCTCCCCTCCAGCCTCCGCTCTGCCCTCCAGCCTCCGCTCTGCCCTCCAGCCTCCGCTCTCCCCTCCAGCCTCTGCCCTCCAGCCTCCGCTCTGCCCTCCAGCCTCCGCTCTGCCCTCCAGCCTCCGCTCTGACCTCCAGCCTCTGACCTCCAGCCTCCGCTCTGACCTCCAGCCTCCGCTCTGACCTCCAGCCTCCGCTCTGCCCTCCAGCCTCCGCTCTGCCCTCCAGCCTCCGATCTCCCCTCCAGCCTCCGCTCTCCCCTCCAGCCTCTGCCCTCCAGCCTCCGCTCTGCCCCCCAGCCTCCGCTCTGCCCTCCAGCCTCCGCTCTGCCCTCCAGCCTCCGCTCTGCCCTCCAGCCTCCGCTCTGCCCTCCAGCCTCTGCCCTCCAGCCTCCGCTCTGCCCTCCAGCCTCCCCTCTGCCCTCCAGCCTCCGCTCTGACCTCCAGCCTCTGACCTCCAGCCTCTGACCTCCAGCCTCTGACCTCCAGCCTCCGCTCTGACCTCCAGCCTCCGCTCTGACCTCCAGCCTCCGCTCTGACCTCCAGCCTCTGCTCTGCCCTCCAGCCTCCGCTCTGCCCTCCAGCCTCCGCTCTACCCTCCAGCCTCCGCTCTCCCCTCCAGCCTCCGCTCTCCCCTCCAGCCTCCGCTCTCCCCTCCAGCCTCTGCCCTCCAGCCTCCGCTCTGCCCTCCAGCCTCTGCTCTGCCCTCCAGCCTCCGCTCTGCCCTCCAGCCTCCGCTCTCCCCTCCAGCCTCTGCCCTCCAGCCTCCGCTCTGCCCTCCAGCCTCCGCTCTGACCTCCAGCCTCTGACCTCCAGCCTCTGACCTCCAGCCTCCGCTCTGACCTCCAGCCTCCGCTCTGCCCTCCAGCCTCCGCTCTGACCTCCAGCCTCCGCTCTGACCTCCAGCCTCCGCTCTTCCCTCCAGCCTCCGCTCTGCCCTCCAGCCTCCGCTCTGCCCTCCAGCCTCCGCTCTGCCCTCCAGCCTCCGCTCTCCCCTCCAGCCTCCGCTCTCCCCTCCAGCCTCTGCTCTGCCCTCCAGCCTCTGCTCTGCCCTCCAGCCTCTGCTCTGCCCTCCAGCCTCCGCTCTGCCTTCCAGCCTCCGCTCTCCCCTCCAGCCTCTCCCCTCCAGCCTCCGCTTTCCCCTCCAGCCTCCGCTCTCCCCTCCAGCCTCCGCTTTCCCCTCCAGCCTCCGCTCTCCCCTCCAGCCTCCGCTCTCCCCTCCAGCCTCCGCTCTCCTCTCCAGCCTCCGTTCTCCCCTCCAGCCTCTGCCCTAAAGCCTCTGCCCTCCAGCATCTCCCCTCCAGCCTTTCCCCTCCAGCCTCTCCTTTCCAGCCTCCAGCCAATCCCCTCCAGCCTCCAGCCAATCCCCTCCAGCCTCCGCTCTCCCCTCCAGCCTCCGCTCTCCCCTCCAGCCTCCGCTCTCCCCTCCAGCCTCTGCTCTCCCCTCCAGCCTCTGCCCTAAAGCCTCTGCCCTCCAGCCTCTCCCCTCCAGCCTTTCCCCTCCAGCCTCTCCTTTCCAGCCTCCAGCCAATCCCCTCCAGCCTCCAGCCAATCCCCTCCAGCCTCCGCTCTCCCCTCCAGTCTCTGCTCTCACTTCCAGCCTCCGCTCTACCCTCCAGCCTCTGCCCTCTCCTCCAGCCTCCGCACTCCCTTCCAGCCTCCGCTCTCCCCTCCAGCCTCCGCTCTCCCCTCCAGCCTCCGCTCTCCCCTCCAGCCTCTGCTCTCCCCTCCAGCCTCCGTTCTCCCCTCCAGCCTCTGCCCTAAAGCCTCTGCCCTCCAGCCTCTCCCTCCAGCCTTTCCCCTCCAGCCTCTCCTTTCCAGCCTCCAGCCAATCCCCTCCAGCCTCCAGCCAATCCCCTCCAGCCTCCGCTCTCCCCTCCAGTCTCTGCTCTCACTTCCAGCCTCCGCTCTACCCTCCAGCCTCTGCCCTCTCCTCCAGCCTCCGCACTCCCTTCCAGCCTCCGCTCTGCCCTCCAGCCTCCGCTCTGCCCTCCAGCCTCCGCTCTCCCCTCCAGCCTCCGCTCTCCCCTCCAGCCTCCGCTCTCCCCTCCAGCCTCCGCTCTCCCCTCCAACCTCCGCTCTTTCCTCCAGCCTCTGCCCTCCAGCATCCGCTCTCCCCTCCAGCCTTTCCCCTCCAGCCTCCCCTCTGCCCTCCAGCCTCTGCCCTCCAGCCTCTGCCCTCCAACCTCCGCTCTCCCCTTTAGCCTCTCCCCTCCAGCCTCCGCTCTCCCCTACAGCCTCTGCCCTCCAGCCTCTGCCCTCCAGCCTCTGCTCTCCCCTCCAGCCTCTCCCCTCCAGCCTCCGCTCTGCCCTCCAGCCTCCGCTCTGCCCTCCAGCCTCCGCTCTGCCCTCCAGCCTCCGCTCTGCCCTCCAGCCTCCGCTCTCCCCTCCAGCCTCTGCTCTCCCCTCCAGCCTCCGCTCTCCTCTCCAGCCTCCGTTCTCCCCTCCAGCCTCTGCCCTAAAGCCTCTGCCCTCCAGCCTCTCCCCTCCAGCCTTTCCCCTCCAGCCTCTCCTTTCCAGCCTCCAGCCAATCCCCTCCAGCCTCCAGCCAATCCCCTCCAGCCTCCGCTCTCCCTTCCAGCCTCTGCTCTCCCTTCCAGCCTCCGCTCTCCCCTCCAGCCTCTGCCCTCCAGCCTCTGCTCTGCCCTCTAGCCTCTGCCCTCCCCTCCAGCCTCCGCTCTCCCCTCCAGCCTCCGCTCTCCTCACCCCTCCATATGCAATGTACAGTATCTACTATATAATTGCCGTAGGCACTTTCGTGTGGGTACCCGAAAAGACCGTGGCTATGTCACTCTGTGACGTCAGCACGGCGAAGCATTGGCCGCGTAGCGGCCAATGCGAGTCGCTGGCCTGCGCGAGCAATGGCCGCGAGGCCATTGCTCGCGCAGGCTGAGGACGAGCAATGCGAGTCGCTGGCCGAAAATCGAACCAGAGGCTCGGCCTCAAAGTTAACGATTTACCGGTCAGGTAGCGCGAGCAATGGCCGCGAGGCCATTGCGAGTCGCTGCCTGAGCCGCGCTTCTAATTGGTCGGCGCCAGCGAGTCGTTACACTTGCGGCGCGCTTGCGGTAATCCTCATACAAAGTATAGTATTCTAGACACCCGATGCATTTGCATCGGGCTCACAGCTAGTAATATATACTTTACAAATCTATTTTACAAGTCTGGTGTTTGGCATATAGACACAAAGGTGTAACTTACCAAACGATAGCTGAATGCATAATATCGTAACACCACAAACATTTTCAGTGACTTGTGCTGGGCTAAATAAGTTAAGGTTTGCTACATTATGTTATTTACACACAGTTAGATCCATTTAAAGAGGTTATCCGGGATTTCTAAAAAAAAAAAAAATGTACCCAAGCACACTACCTGCCTGTTGTGTCTGGCGCCATTCATCGCCAATACGAAGCGGTCTCGAACTGCTCCTGTCGGCGAGTTTGCCACTTTCGCTGCTGTTGTGACTACAGAGAAGGCGGCTACTCCCTTCTGTAAACGGGCACATAGCCGACGTCACGCTGATTGACAGCTGGCTCCCCCAAACAGATAGTGAGGGGCTGGCTGTCAAACAGCATGACGTCAGCTATACCCCCACTTCCACAGAGTGGAAAAGCCACCTCTACTCTGTTTACCCCGCCATGATGTCCATGAGACCGCTCTGTGTCAGGGTGAACGATGCTGGGCACAACAGGCAGGCAGGTGGCTGCCTGTTAGTGATTGGGCACATTTTTTTTCAATAAAAGTCCCAAATATCGACAAATATCTCCTCTAAAGGACATGTGGATAAGGAAAAAATGATTTTACTATGTAATTGATTTACTTTGCACTATGTTTCAATCCCCAATCTTCAATTCTTCATATAGTTTCAGAGCCCCTTAATCCAAGTTTCATATTTTTTTCCTATGACAATGTCCCTCGCAGTAATACAAGGAGGATATGAGCTCTATGTGTATGCAGGTTGCTTTTGCCTTCACTTACCATCATGTATCGTATATCAACTCCAAATATATCTCTTTATGTGATTTTTTTTCCTTACCTGTAGTCTGTTTTCTCTGCCCTCCCAGAGACTGCACAGACTTTCTCCTCTGTCCACCTTGTGTACAACTCCCTCCATCCTGAAATCTAAAGACAATGCAGGCGGTTGCAGAGAGCTATATCAAGGACAGGCATTTAACAGGTCTGTATCTCCGTTTTGCAGATCACTCAGCTAAAGGAATTACTGACAGCCTGCAGCAGCAAAATGGTAGAGCATTTTCAATAAAGACTATTTAGAATGTTGCTAAACTCTGCATTTAGAAAGTAAATGAATAATCAAAATATATGTTTAAAGATGTACATAGCCTTTAAAAAACAATGAAGTTTAGTAAGTCCCATAATGTTTGTGTACATGCTTGTAAGGCTGCTTTCACTCTGCCGTTTTTCAGCATCCTTGTTAATCTGGCCTACACTGGATGTACCCGCATAAGTATTTGCCCCTTTTGACTTTCAACCAGTTGTGTACAGTTTACCCTGGATCTGGGTGGATGCAGGTGTCCACAAATATTTTGTGGAGACAAAATCAGCATCTTGTTGCGATTTGGTCTCTGTGAAAGAATCATGAACCGCGGATCTGGGGCACCACGGGTTAAATCTGAATGGAGGTTTATGAGACATAGATTCATCTGGACTCGAAATCCTAGTGGATCTGGATTTCTGGTCTATGTGCTATAAACTGTGCATGCGCAGAACCACCCACTGGATCTCTGTCAAATATGCAACCGGATGCTCCCGCATGGGGTGCTGTCACGCTTGGAGTCAGGGAATCAGGTAACAGGTAGGTGAATTGGGCAAAAGGGGGTCAGGAGAGCCTAATCTGACCCTGATGCTGGGGTCCCTGGCTCGCCCTGATCTCGGAGGTACCTCTGATGGTGAGGAGTTCTGAGCCGTCACCCTGTACTCTAAAACTCCTGATTAGCCCTAGGCCGAGGGCCCCTACCTCCACCCACGGGTCAGGAATCACAGCTTCTCCCAAGGAAAGACTTTAGCCCAGCAGCTAAGCATCAGCACAGCACCAAGACCTAGAGCACATAGCTATCAGCAGCACCTGACAGAGGAGAGGGAAGGCTATTTAAAGCTAGGGGGAGGGGATTCCAGGTGAGTCACCATTAACTCCTGAACCAGCATTTGAACATAATAGTGACTGTAGTTCTGGAGCACACCACAGGAGGCAAGAACCTTCACAACCATCAACCATGCAGCTCTTAAAGACAAACATCCAACAATGTCAGCGTCATCTAAGCGCGTGACAGGTGCGGGTGCATCAAGTATCACTTTTATCCTGCATCCCCCTGGATTCCAAAAAGCAGTAGTGTGAAACCAACTTAAGCCCCATAGCAGTTCTTGGGTCTGCCATCATTGTATTTGAAGAGAAAATGCAGGAACAAACTTGTGTATACGATACTTATTAAAAAATAAACAACTTCTATTTCAGTTAGAAATGTTAAAGTCAACCTCTAAGGTGTCAGAAAAATGTAATATATCCTACTGAATCTACAACTTAAATTTGAAAATAAAAGATGAAGCCTCAGATTGCTGGGGTGAGGGTACACCTGATCTGTGGCACAGCAGATGAAGAATACAGTGAAGATTTAAAGGATGGACCTGGCAATAGGAAGAGGAATCACCACCCCACACTTACCTGTGTGATCCCTGAGCTCCCTAATGTCCCTAGACATCCTGTGTGCGATCAGATGATTAGGCCCTGGCTGACACTGGACTTAGGCTAGGGTCACACTACCTTAATGGCACCTTTTAACGGTGCTGCGCTAAAGACTTAGACATTTTCTGCTGAAGCGTATAGCGATAATGCTATGGACTTCAGCAGAATGCTGCCCCATAGCAACCCATTATTTACCTTGACAGCGGCCGCACACAGAGCTGCTGGGCGGCCACTTTTCAGGAGCGCACAGGAATCGCTGCATGCAGCGTTTTCCTGTGCACTGAGGAAAAGTGGCTGCCCAGCAGCTCTGTGTGCGGCCACTGTCAAGGTAAATAGCAGGTTGCTATTGTGGCGCCCCGCCAAGCAGGCATCAAGAGGGGTACTGCACCGGTAAAAGAGGTGCAGATACTCCAGCTGCAGTTGGATTCTAGGATGGAGGGTGGAACCCATTAACCAGCACTCCCACACTAGATTACACGGTGGGAGGGTACCCGGGAGGGAATAAAACCACCTCCAGGGGAAACAAGGAGGTCTTTGAGCCTTGGGACTTGAGCCTTTAGGGTCTTTGGGCCCTGGGGTCTTGCGCCCTTGGGTCTTTGCCTCTGAGTTTGGAGCCTGCTAGGTCACTCGGCTGAGGGACCAGGAGAAATGGAAGAAGGAGAGAGGGGTAAAGACAGAAAGGTTCTCCAGGCGGAGACAGACCAAGGGAAAAAGAACTTGAGGAAGTTCATCTCAAATCTTTTACCGAGCACCGGAGCCCGCACCTGTGGAATACTTTAGGACCACAGAGAATCCGGAGTCCCGTGGAGTCTACAATTCTCCCGGGCACCTGAGCAGACCAAAAGAGGGAACCAGGCACTGCTGAAGGAGCAGGCGGCCAGCCAGCAGAGGGTTACCTGATGGCGGCAAGGGTGAGAGAAAGAGTGGAGGTCAGGTTGATTTCAAGTCACCGGGCTTCATACTACACTGGAAAGCAGGAAAGGAACAGACGGGGTGAGAGCAAGAAGGCACACACTAAGGGTTCCAGCATACCACCTGGGATCTACTTGCAGCCACCCATAGATACCTGTCCTAGTAACATCAGAACACTGAACTGTATACTGTAATCGATGCTGTTAAAAGTTTCCAGTAAAGTACCCGGAGAGAAGTGAACTTGACTCTGCTGCATTTCCTTGTGAATGGACTTACTTCCCTACAGGAACGCTGCCCCAGAGGTCCAGTCCTACCTGTGGAGGACTTCACCAACAATCCGCAGTACCACCTACCTCCGGCGGACTGTGGCGGCGCTGCTGGCATCTCACCAGAAACTACAGGTGGCATTGTGGGCGCGCCCAAGAGGGTATTGCAGCCATAAATGCAGCCGCAATATTCTCTGACACAGCAGTGATCCGGTTAACTTTGAGATCCAACCCTGCATGCATCACCTAGAACAGAGGGCCAACCCAGGGTCCTGGTGGGCGGAGTGCTAGGGAAGTGTGTAGGAAGTACAGACACTTAGTTAGTCTAGAACAGAGAACAGAGTCGAGAGAACTTGAACTTGGAGTAGGAGCGGGGGCTCTGCACCCCGTGCAGCCCCCAGGCCGTCACCGGTCGGGTGTCAGCACCTGAGGCCTCAACAACCGGGATCGGGCATCACTAACCACGGGTTCCAAAATACCCCCGTGCCCAACTCACTGCCGGTTCACTGGTACCGAAGCTGGCAGCAGTTCACCTCTGCTACGCGAACCAGAAGCGTGGAGGAGCAGCTTCACAGGAGCACCCCACCACCAGCCAACTTCCAGTCGTCTAACCAGCGGTGTACCCACCGAGGGATCCAAGGCTCCCCAAAACATCCACAACGTACATTTTGGATAGGGCATTGAAGCAGCCTTCCCGTGCCCGATCTGGTATTCCTGGGCGACAATGGCAAAACACTTAGCTAGAATGGAGGAACACTTGCGGATCTCTAAGGGACACCATCACTGCTGAGTCCACCCAGTCCACTACCCGTGAACTGTATACCATGTACTGCCTGCTGGTTACAGTAAAGACCCGTTGCAGAGACTTTCTGTGTCCGTGCTTCCTTATGAACTGTCCGTCCGCACTACAGTGTAACCGCAGCTGCCGCACAACATCTTAAGCAGCTCCAGCCTCCGGGGATCACCACTCAGCCTGTGGGGAGCGTTCCATCTTGCTGCTGTCCATACCCGGAGGTTCCGCAGTGTCGGTAACGATTACCGAAACTACTCATAGGTTGCGTCACGAATAAATTAACCCCTTTAATCTGTTCCTACAAGACGTCTTCACTTTTGATCTGCACTCAACCGGGCCCCACTACCGGCAGGCGCGGCCCACCCGTGACAAGGAGGAAGGAGCTACAGCCTGTCTAAACCGGAGTCCACGGGCTGACGGTGAGTCAGCATCACGACAAACTTTGTATATAATCCCCTGTAAATATTATTCCCTTTTTGAAAGATAGGCCCAGGACACGGGGTCAGGCGCGGCCACCACTCCCCATGACAGCAGGAGCGATAACCCTCGTGGCCTGACACCCGAGTACCCCAAAGCCTGGGCGCAACACTATGGGGCAGCGTTCTGCTGAAGTGCATAGCATTATTGCTATGCGCTTCAGCAGAAAATTTCTACGTTTTTAGCAGATGCCTTTAAAATCTGCTAAAAACGGTTGTATGACCCTAGCCTTACCCTGATTAGTGCACAGGCCTGCAAGATACTAGTTATACTACTAATATGAAGACAACATGAGGGTGGGGAAACAAACAAGTGAAACAAGCAAAAGAACTCCAATTCTCCAGAGAGGAACTGGAAATATAACCACTGCTTTCTTTCAACTCCTTCTTTGGTCAGCATAGCGTGAATCATAGCCGGCATAAGAGAGAGAGAGAGAGAGTAATGAGTAATGAGTGGGTTTACATTGTATAGGAGAAGAGAGAGGTAGCAGCACTTCATGAAGACAGCAGTGGATGTAGTCTTGTAATATCAGTGAATGACTGCAAACCATTACAGCCACATTATCATACACATCACACTACAGAAAATCATTCATCGTACATAAGATAAACAACAAAAAGATTGAACAGATCCATCGTAACTAAGCTCAGAGTAACGTAGATGAGAAATGAAGGCTGGAAACCTTCTCTTCGCCCACACAGTTACTATATAAATTAACCTTGTGGCGTGTCCTTTGTACGACAGATCTAGAATATTAATGTATCTCAAAAGAAGCCCAGATGCCTCTAACAAGCAAACTGAAGACTACAGAATTAAAATATATTTTAACTAGTTCACTTCCAATGTACCTCATTATTTCTCCTTTACTAAAGTTAGAATATATCACTGGACTCGAAATAGAAGCACTTGCTGTCACAAAAAAATACTCTCAAACGCATATCATAAAAGTGAACCAGGAGTATCATGCAAAGATTTAAAGTTAATTTAACAATAGGACAAGTGGTAAAAAAGTTAAAAGACGGTGTCAGAAAAGTACAAAAACACACAGGTGACCAAGAGGCTCAAAAATAGTAATGCAAAGACTATAAACACATAAGTAGGTACAATTACAGATCAGATAGCATGTCAAATGTTACAACTCTGTTGCATCATACAGATTTAGTGCAACAGGAGATAGACATAAAAGTGCAAGTACATAAAGTAAAAGCCACTCGGAGTGACAAGAACAACAATATTGTCATTATCATGCATGATCATAGTAAATAGTATACAATACCCATGTGAGTCATGTTAGCAGGTATGTCAGTAATAGAGTCGCACGGTCACCCAGGAAAGAGCACAGCCCCGACGCTGCGTTTCGCCTGTATCGCCTGGTAGCAACGGCTTTCTCAAGGGGGTATCTCCACCATGCCCTCCACTATACTGCCCTTAAATATGTTACCTAAATTGCTTGTCACCCACCCCTACGACGCTACCGGTATCTGCACGCGCTGCCGCTTCCGCGTCAGATCCGGAGCGACGTCAGTGCCCGGCCGGGTTGCGCATGCGCGAAAACCAAGACGCGTTGCTATGGTCTCCACGCATGTGCAGTGCATCTATCTAGTTTCAGCACATATCAACAGCGTTTTATACCAGCAGGGGGAGCTTGGCAAAAGGGAATCATATACTTGAGGTAAAAAAACTCTTCTATTAGGGCAAAGGAGATGCAGGGGAAAGAAAGGGGATAGAAGCAAAGAAGAAAACCGTCACAATAATAAGTGCATATGTGATCTTAAAAACATCACAGATTATCAACACCATATACATGTTCATGTAGCGTCCAATATCCAAAGGTCAGAACAGAATGACGTCTCCTTAATTTTTGTTGATTATTCATTTTTAAATCCCAAAACAAGGGATCAGTTCCGTCAATTCCAATACTTCAGAAATATATTGAATGATGACTTTTGGGTTGAAATTCTGGAAAATCAATTAAAAACACAAATTAAAAACTGGTAATTTCCATAATGTCAGATGTGATGAGTGACAAAAAGCAGCACCTATAGAAAAGAGCCAAAAGACAAGGATTCAGTGAGCCCTTTGGGAACCAGGGTGTCAAGTAACACTATCCACCTGGCTTCCATTTGGGCTAGTGCACGTCTTAATTTACCACCTCTTATCCCTCCTCTCACCATATCTATGTCCCTGACCTTCAGCGATCGTGGATTACAATCATGAAATTTATTAAAGTGAGGTGGCAAAGTTTTAAGAAGACTCTTGTCCTCGATTTCACTAGCTCCCTCAATGCCAAGGATATGTTCTCTCACCCTCCTCCGGAGTTGTCTTGATGTCAAGCCACCATATCTATGGCCCCCGACACTGCTCCCGGTGTCTGGAGTTGGCTGCGCATGCAGTAGTCAATCATTGAACATAGTATAGTGGCTCTAAAATATATAAAGGGAATTAAAGAGGTTTTCCAATTACTAACTCTTCCTAACTTTCACTTTCCCGATATACTTTGTCTACATGCCCCTCTCCTGTAATCTTATCTCTAAAGGTACCGTCACATGCCACAATATTGCCTGGCGATGTATGGTGATATGATGTGCGCACTCACGTTTTTCGTGCCCGCCTCAGATCGCCGATGGCGGCGTCACATGCCACAATATCGCCCTGAAGCTAAGGCGATGTGTCACTCTGGAAATCGCCTCATCTACAGGGAAAACAATTTTGCGTCATTCCATCGCCGCGTCACACGCCATAATTGCAAAGACAATGTGGGCGTACATGTTCAGCGCGGTGAGGAGATAGGCGTGCCACAGTGGTTTACATCGCGCCCCATAAACGCTCATTAGACAACACAACTGCGTTACGATTGGTCAGCCTGCTGTGGAAGACTTGTTAATACATGACGCAATTGTCTATCGGAGTTTGTCACAAATACACGCTTGTGTCGTCAATTGTGGCTCCTGCAACACACACACTGGCCCATGGCACGCATCTACGATGTGTAGTCCAACATCTGAGCTGTCATGTGTGGCACTATACTCCACACAGTGCAACTTAATACACGCGGACAACATAGCTTGCGCTATTCAATGGCGTGCGTAATTACACTGAGTTTGCGGGCGGTTGTGTAACAGATGTGTGTGGTGCTGAACGGACAGCTCTTCAAATATGGCGCGGTGTCAACTGACAGCCAATGGGAATACAGTAGCCCACACCAATCATCTCAGACGGGGCGCGGACTACAGCACGCTGAGGCACGCCTACAGTAAATCACAGAAATCACTCTTTCCATCACTATCGCCCTGTCACACTCCAAAAAATGAAAAAATCGCCTTGACGATGGGCGATTTATCACTGCAAAATCGCCCACTGTGAGGCAATTTCACGGTGATTTCGCCAGGCCGACACATCGCCTTTCAGATCGCCAGGCGATATTGCAGCATGTGACGGTACCTTAAGAGGCTTGCAAATACCTTTATTGTTGTTGCTGCTTTGAGTCTTCTGTTGAGATAAGCAGACCTAAGGAAGTTCGAGTTCGGGTGGTGAAGCCCGCCTTTTTTTGCATTCTGTTTGCAAACAAACTTGACCTGAAACTCATTGGAAGTCACTGATTGGCAGTTCGGTTCTCCACCCACATACAGCAGCCATAAGCAAACCACTCCCAGGGGCTGGAGGGCAGGCATTTGTATTTTCTTTTACAGAACACTACACCCAATAACTCTCATTTTACCTTTAGTATGAGCTGATCAAACACTGCAAGTGGCTCGCCGTGTGCCGAGCACCAAGTGTACCTGAGCAAAGTGATGCTCGCACCAGTACTTTGAATATGTAAAGCACCTGAACATAAGACATGAATAGGTTTGCTCATTTCTAGTCTTCTGATCTGGAGACCGGAATCAGACCAACTGAGCAGGGCATGTCACTGTGAGGGCCGGGCTGCCTCTCTGTGAGAGATGACACATACTCAGATTAGACTTTACTATACTTTCAGCCCTCACCAGTGATGTGCCCTGCTCAGTTGGTCCGATTCTGGTCTGCAGCCTAGAAGGCTCAAAGCTACAACAACAATAAAGGTATTTACAAGCCTCTTAGAGATAAACTTACAGGAGCAGGGTATGTATCAGAAGTATATTGGGAAAGTGTTAGGAAGAGTTAGAAAAAGAAAGGGGATCACTTTAGTAGTGGAAAACCTCTAAATATTTTGAAATATATACTTACATTACCTACATAGACAGCTATTTATATTCATTGCTATTTTTTGTTACTAACATAATCAACAAAGAAACACATTTCATGAAGTTTCCAGGTGTCAAAAAAGACTTTACAAAACAATATAATTACATTAGAATTGAGCAAGATAATTTGCAGGACCCCGGGCCGGGTCAGTTGTTTTGTTTGTAACCAATTACCACCAGATTGGTGCCATGCAGACCTCCTATTTGTCGAGCATCCTTGTTGCAACGTGATGCACACATGACATAACACTGTACCATCTATAGAGAACAGGGGCGAACATATCACTAGTGCAACCCAAGAGGTCAGGGGGCCATTTCCACATTCAGAGCAGATGGAATTGTGTATTTTGATGAGTTTTAGGAGGATTGCAAGGGGGCCCAGTAAACTATTCTTGCACAGGGGCCCTTCTCTGTCTATGTCCACCAGTGATACAGAAGAAGTACAGTGTAAGTTGTCAGGTGGGAAGAGGATGTGTGGAGCCCACTGGGACAGGGTACTCGGTACTGGACCGGGTACTGCTGGGGAGATCACAGCAGTCTTGGTCCGGACTGTGTCCCAGGTTCTCACAAGTAAAAGAGGTATTTACAGGGATAGTTTGTTCTGACGCCACCACGGGTTGTGGTCAGTAATGGACCACCGCTGCAGCGCAGCTCTGCCAGGAGGATGGAGGGATGGATGGGCTGCAGCTGGATGGATGAGCCCGCTGTAGGTCGGGCGGCTCCTGGCAGGGTAAAAGGTGCAATGCACAGTTCAGAATACCTGAAATCAGACACAGAAACTGAAGCAGGGTTCATCGGGTTTACTTTCAAGTTCTACAAAGTCACACAAGTCACGGTATTGTTCTCAACACAGTTCACAGTTCAGTTAACTACGGGAACAATTAACCCTTTGCAGCCAGGCTGTCGCTCTGAGACCCTTCACTCCTTCTACATTCCTCTCAAGCTGTTCTCTCCCTCTCTCTGTTCTTTCCACGGGTTTTATGGCGGCAGCTCGGCCCCTTGTATGCAGCTTCCCCCTAAGTGTGTGCGGGCGGTAAGCCGGGTCTTCGGGGTTTGCTGCTGAGCCTCCAACCCTGTAGTGGGAACACAGACTTGGATTCTGTATTCCTGCAGTAAGCCTGTCTTCCAAGGGCTTACCAGGCTCCTTCTAACCCATGTGATTCAGTACAATCAGGGAAAACTACTCCGCCAGTAGCTGGTCGGTGCTGCCCTGTTCCTCGGACCCGGAGATACCAGTCCGGTCTCTGTCCTCACACTCCCCTGGGATGCCGGCTATGGACGAGCTTTCTCTCCATGGAACGTTGTATCTGTGGATTTTCCGTCTCCAGGGGCCCAATCCCTCCGGGATGTGTCACTTTCTGTCTGTTGTCTTTACCTCTAGCTCACTCTGGCCTACTAACTCCTTCCTCCTCTTTCCCTCTATTTGTACTCTCTGTCACCTGATCTACCTTCCCCACCCACTTGCTCTCTAAACCCACCACCCCTTGCCCTCCTGGAGTCTCGGGCTTCGGGTTGGGTGCTGTGCTCCTGTGGGTGAATGTGCTGTGAGGGTGTTTGGTGCACAAACTGTGTATCTTCCTGCCTGGCTGCAGTTCCCTAGGTGGCCACTCTGGTTGCAGGGGCGCCATAGATGCCACTGACTACAGACAATGGGGCGCTCGATCAGAGTCCGGGGAATTTTTTGCTCAAGTGTAAATTACATAAATAAAATTGATGAAATAAATCAAGTAATGAAACATCTCTGCTGAAATGGAGAAATAAAGATCTTCTAAATGTGCCTCTGAGAATAATTCTATCTTTTACATTGAAATTTTAATGAACTAGCAAGACATCAGGTAGTCAAAACACATACCAGTCTCCCACGCGTGTCATAAAATAGTAAAGCAGCTCCTTCTAACAAGAGCAAATCAATAAATAAAGATATGAAGTTCACAGACTACAAGGAGTGGAAACGCAGAAGGCAAAAGAAGGAAATTAAGAAAATGTTTTTCAATCCTAAACTAATATAAAATAGGTTAAAAAAATCTTACATGTTCACAACGTGATATAATCACTTATGCAACTTTGTACCACTTTTTACACAACGAATTAACTTACTTGATGACGCTACCTGAACTATTAATTATATTGCCCACCACTTTCTATAATCTTACCAGCTGTTTATGTGTGAAGGTGTTTTTTTTCCATTTTTTGCTGTTCTATTTTTTGAACAGTTGCAGAATAATTTAACTTTATAAGAGTTATGCCTCTATTTTTCCAACATGGAGCTCAGAATTCATTCCCCTAGCATACATATTGAATTAAAGGTAAAGATGACCAAATCAAATGTAAACCAATAAAATGAATTTAAAAATTCCCAAACTTCATGGATTCTAGAAACTTCAACTTTTTGGGGATTTAATTTGTGCAAACACACAAAAATGGGGGCCACACAGTCGCCATGATTTATATGTGCCATGAAGGGGTCAAAAAATAAAGTAATACTCACCTGTCCCTATAGCAGGAGCAGTTCCCCAACCATTCTGGACTGGCACCCTAAGGTCTGACAAGTCTCATGTTTTTACGTGGAGCATAGCGACCATATGTTGGTCATTGTCACAGTCTCCACACTGCCTGTGTCTGTTACTAGGGTGTTGTGGAGACTGTCATACTGGGATGGCTCTGTGCTGCAAATCACCTGCATTCAGCTCACTTGATTAAAACTCTATTTAAACAAGCTTGCTGCCCTATTCAGTGTCAATTGTACACTGGCCTTTGGATGTGTAGGACTAACCTCTCTGTGCTCTGAGCCATACCCTGCCTGATTAGTTACCTTACCTGGACTTGACTCTCTGCTTGTGACCTGATTCCTCTTTCTGCCTACTCCTCTGTATTCTGTTTTGTCTCTCTGGTTTCCTGACTTTGGCTTGAATTGGATTTCGCTTCTGACTACCCCTTCCTGTTACTGCACCATTTCCTGGACCTGACCTTGGATTGTTTTGACTTCTCTTTACTACTAGTAAGTAGTAATATTATATTTACTTTCCGTTATTACAATCTGCACCTCAGAGATTAGTTATTACTGTAGTGACTCGCGTCACAGTCATAACATGCATCAAACCAAGTGACATCAAAGACCGAAAAGAGCCAGAGCTTAGGAAATGAGCAGAGGACCGTGTGGAGCAGCAACTTCACGCCTGTGACTGTAGGAAAGCAGGTAAAGAGTGCAGTTTTACTGACCGTCAAGCAATGTGTCCCTAGTCTAAACTCTTTCCCCAAGATTACCCCTGAAGGTCTCTGGATCTCGCATCTTGCTATACTCCTATCTACGACTCACCTATATACCCCCAAGTGATTGAAGGTCCTGGAGTGCAGGGGAACACACAGACAACATAGATAAGGAAAAATATATAAGGACTCCAAATCTTTTTCAGTAGGAAACTTCACTGCCGCAATAAGAATGAATACCTTAGCTTTCTGGAGACAAGCTCCTACACTGTGGTCAGTATAGAGATTCCATACCTGGCAAGGAGTGATTTCAAGGGTGGGTAAATATACTGGAAGGGAGTGTTAATAAGAAGCTACAGCTAAAATTTAAGGCTTAAAGAAATCTCGGACAGCAGGGATGGAGTCCTTAACCCTTTCAGCATAGGGGTAAATAGCCAAAATAATAGTCAAGTAGCCTCCACAGAGGACCTGTGATTGATTAAATATTGAGACCTACTGATCTCAAATCCCCCATAGGTAGCATCAGAATGCAACACACTCATGACAAGCAGGGACAATTGAGGGGAGAGGCTAGTATCATATATTATTGTTTTTCATTCCCTTATTATTATTATTATAATTTATTTATAGAGCACCATTGATTCCATGGTGCTGTACATGAGAAATGGATACATACAACCAAGTTAATAATACAATGAACAAACTAACAGTGACAGACTGGTACAGAGGGAGAGAGGACCCTGCACTTGAGGGCTTACATTCTACAGGGCAATGGGAAGGGAACAGTAGGATGGGTCTGCTTGGGTGGTGGTTGGGCGCTGGATCCAGTGGTGTGGAGCACCGAGTCCAGTGGTGGTGAGGTGGCACCGTGGTCATTGCAGGCTGCAGATTGTTCTGAAGAGATGGGTTGTCAGGTTCTGCTTGAGGGTTCCGAGTGTAGGGGACAGTCAGACTTTTTATAGTGCTGAATTCCAGAGAATGGGAGATGCTCGAGCGAAGACTTGCAGGCGGTTAGATGAGGAACATACAAGTGTGGATGAAAGGGAGAGGTCTTGGGAGGATCGAAGATTACAAGTTGGATGATATCGGGAGATTAGTTCAGAGACAGAATGCGGATGGCTTTGTAAGTCAATGTTAGTAGTTTGAATTGGATACACTGGGGAATTGGGAGGCAGTGGAGGGATTTACAGAGGCGACAAGTGGAGGAATGGCGAGGAGCGAGGTGGATTAGTCGGGCAGCAGAGTTAAGGACAGATTGGAGAGGTGCAAGAGTGTTAGCAGGGAGGCCACAGAGGAGGAGGTTGCAGTAGTAAAGACGGGAGATAATGAGGGCATGCACTAGCAGTTTAGTAGATTGAGGGTTGAGGGTTCTTAGCCCTATTCTTTGGGGTCAGAGCAGCATGATAAAAAACTTTTTTTTAACAGCAATTGAAATTCGAATGAATTTGCCAAATTCTAATTTAGTCACATTCAGTCATCTCTAGTTAAAGGAGTCATTCAATAAATCTCAGCGGTGGGACTAAGCTACAGCCCAGATGTGCCCAAAATCCCTTTACACAATATGTGATCATTCTGAAAGCAAATTAAAAATAATACACACATGAAAGCAACATAGCAGCAATATGTAGACACTCAATTATGTAACTAATATAAATGAATGAATATTATTATTATTATTATTAATATAATTCTAGCTAAAAAAGTCATGTTTTGACCTCTACTCCTCTTTGGTCAGACCTCATCTGGATACTGTGTCCAGTTCTGGGCATCACATAATAAAAAAATATCAACAAACTGGAGTAAGGTCAGAGAAGAGTGACCAGAAAGATGACCGGTGTGCAAACCATGTCCTATGAGGAACAGGTACAGGATTTGGGAATGTTTAGCTTGCAAAAAAGAAGCCTGAGAATAGACTTAATAGATGTCTACAAGAGCTGTCACACTGTAGAGGGATCAGCTTTTGCACAAGGAAAGAGTAGAAGCAATGGAATGAAAGTGAATGGTAGGAGACACAGATTAGATATTAGAAAAACTTTTTTGACAGTGAGGATGATCAATGAGTGGAACAGGCGGCCACAAGAGGTGGTGATCTCCTTCAATGGAAGTCCTTACACAGAGGCTGGACAGACATGTCTGGGGATGATTTAGTGATTCCTGCTGTGAGCAGGGGGTTGAACCAGATGACCCAGGAGGTTCCTTTGCACTCTACCATTATATGATTTTATGACTCAAACATAACATCTATTCTCTTTACATAGTAAATATCTAGCTTCCTGCAGCTCTCAATATTATTGATGAGCATTGAAGTTGTATATATCTGTCTTTTGTTAGCTTCCTCTAGTGGTGGCTATTCTACTAACTTTCTATTTAGTTTTAAATATTGTGTAATATTTATTCAAAATTAGTTGCAACACAATATATAAGGGTGGAAATGCACTAAGCGAAATACATGTGAATATCTTGCATACATCTCGCATGACTCACCTGGAACAGCCCCTACCTCACTGAATAAGACTGCGTTAGCGGCTTGTGTTTCTATGCAGCTGACATGCTCTTCTCCAAAGAGGCAGGGGCCGTTCCAGGTAAGTCATGCGAGATGCATGCAAAATGCTTGCATGCATCTCACATAAGTATATTTCCACCCTTAACAGAGAAGCGGCATGTTATAACATACGAGGCATGCTGAGCAGTTGATAAGTTTTGAGGGACATAACGTTACTTGGATCACTAGATTACATATCACCAATGTCAGCACTTACAAAAGAGAATGTGTTCCATTTCAGTTATAATATACTAGCTGGGTGCCCGATGCAGATGCATCGGGATTCTAGAAGAGCGAGTCTCTGACTCGCAATGGCCGCTTCGCGGCCAATGCTTCGCGCTGCTAAGGCGACTTGCCATGCCCGCTGCGCGGCCAATGCTTCGGGCGTATCCACATGACCACGCTGACTCGCAGCGAGAGCGGTCTCAAAAGGGGCAAAAAACCCATTCGTGATTATATAATAGATGATTAGTATATTATCATCTCATTACCATAACATGTTTCGAGCTGACACATGTACAATACCCTCAAGTGCTTCATTCATCAAATGAAAATCAGAGTTCCTGCAGATTACGCATGATTTTACATAACACCAGAGCCCTAGATGCAGCCTGGAGGGCTATAATTAGAAGAGAAAGAAGAGATTTCTGATTTACAGCTAGATATCTACAAATGGAAATCATAATCATGACGTAATCAGTGCAAATTATAAGAACAGCGCATTGATTGATAAAAACATAGGGGAGCTGCGGATCAATGCAAGGGCTCGCACAGATGACCATATGTTTGGGCCGAGTGCTATCCGTCAAAAAACAGTATTGCACCAGTACAAATGTTATTCTGAGGCAGTGCACAGGTCCCATGTTTCATAAGACCGAGTGGTCTGCTGAAAAAAATCTCAGCGTGCATGATTAGACTTCGAGAATCAGACAACATTCTTTTGGTTTGTGAAAATGATGACAACCGGGCGTGGTCCGACTCTCATGGACTGACAGAATGGAGAAGGTGGAGAAACTTTTTGTTTTCTCTCCACATCCAAGAAAAACCGACACCACTCTGATAAAACTCTGATCAAACTCTGATTAGCATATTCCGACCCTTTTCCTTGGATTGAGAGGATATGGTCATGTAGACCCAGGCACAGGCCAATGAAAATGTTTTCGGTCTTGTACTGCATGCTGTCAGTGAAAAAACTTACAGCACTCAATGCTATTCAACTGGGCTGAGTAGATGAGTGTTTATCTTCCCAGATCAAATCAGTATATGAAAGAAATCAAAGCATGCACTTTTCTTTCCTTTAGAGTACGCTCACATCTAGGTATATTGCATCGCCGAGATTTTCTGCAAGGAAAGTAGCAGAGTGTCATATGAGTGTTTTTTAATTCATATGGCATGCATATGACATGCCCGTGTCGATTATTTCCCCCACCTAGCATCCATATGTCAGGTGTATGACATGCGTTTTTAACATGGTCTTTCCCATGATGTAAAAAGTTAGAACAGATAGACAGACAGACAGATAGGTAGATAGATAGATAGATAGATAGATAGATAGATAGATAGATAGATAGATAGATAATATCTGGATAGTTCGATCTTACCAGTATCCGGCTGCTGGTTCCAGGGTCACTCATTAAACTTCATGCATATTCATTGCACTGAACAGCAACAGCCAATCACAGATGATCCCTTTCTGTAACAGCATCTGTGATTGGCTGTTGCACTCACACTGCACCTCCACATTCTGTACCAGGGTCTGTGCTTGGTTGCCATTCACATTATTGTATGGCAACCAACCTGTGATCATATGTGTGTTAAATAAATACATAATGGGAAAAAAAATCCATAGGAGTCCCCTGTATTTTTCATTCTCAGCAAAGATAAAGTGGACAGCTGTGGACTGCAGACCCCAGCTATGCACTTTAGATTGGTTGAGTATAAAATACGAGGTCAACGCGCTGGCTTTTTATTTAAATAAATAATGTAAAAAATCTGTGGCGTGGGTCCCTCCCAATTTGTTACTCAGCTAAGATAAAACACATGGCTGGGGTTGTTATTCTTACCCTGGGGAGGCAGATAGTTATTGCAGGGTAAGAATAGCAACCTGAAGCCGCCCCAGAATTTTTTACAGTCATTGGAAGTGCCAAATCCTGGTGCTTTACCCTGCTCTTGCTGATACCCTGGTGCGGTGGCATCAGGGTGATAGAAGGGGTTAATAACAGCTACATATTGATAGCTTGTCATTAAGCCCAGGATTGGTAATGTCAGGCTTCTTATGATATCTGCCCATTACCAATCCAGTAAGTGAAGAGTTAATAAACACACACCCACACAGAAAAATCCTTTTTTAGAAATAAAACACACTGACAACCTTTATTAACCCATTTATGATTTATGATTTAATCCACATTGAGGTTCCACGTTGCATCTTGGCTCTGCTGCATTGGAGGTCGCACTACAGAAGAAGCATCCTACCAGCATAGCCTCTAGGAACACAATGCATGCCTGTGGTGCTGCTGACATATAAGCAGTAAGTCAGTGATGGCACTCAAAGACACAACTGTGGTACCATGGTAACTGCTAACTTGCTCAGAAAACCAGTAGAGGTGTGCAACGTGCACAAAACAAACTGCGAGGGGAATAAAACTGGCCAACCTAAAGGGTTGTTTGCTGAGCTGGGCTTCCTGATCCGTCACCCACAGGAATATTGAACAGCTCCTTTTTATTTTGGTCCAACCAGCACAACAAGGGGCGCTGAAAAATTGGCTAATTTTACAACCATTTCTTCCAGGCCACTCATCCTGGACCTCTGCAGGCTGGAGCTCTGAACCTCTCTCCGCAACGCTCCATTTTTCGTTGCTCCTTTGCCAAAAATGGCATTGGCCTGCTCAGAAGTGATAGTCCCATTTTTTCTTTCCATACTTTCCAGGGCAGAGCTTTTTCTGGCTCCTCCACCTATTTGTTAAGTGGCAGCACTGTTCTCCTTCAGCTTGCTGCAATGGGTGGGGTCTTTTCCTTCACCGTGCCCATCAGAGGTGGGCACCACTGACCAGAGGGTGTATCATTATCAAAGCGCCTTGCACATATTTGCACGTTTTCCAGATGCCCACAATGCCCACCATGGTCAGAGCTTCTTCCCTGCACTGCATCACGGTCTGCCATCTTCCCCATGATGGGAAATATATATACCAGGATGGGAGGCATATATTCAGAGCTGTGCTGTTCTGCTATGCAATTTATCACATCTGCACATTGCCCGTACTGAGAGCAGCTGTTCTGTGGGGTGAGGGGGTCGTACCCCCACTGATCAGATATTGATGACCTATCCTATCTACCGGATATCCCTTTTAAATGCAGCCTCTGGCTTTACTCCATTAATTTGTTATAATGATGTACTCTTCTATAGATGATTTCGAACATCTTTACTTCTTTGATCTTGTCTTTTATTTCAACCTCTTTTTTAATTTAGAATAGTTTCACTCCGGAAAAATACAATCCCATTAGCTAAGTGTAATCCATATTTACAGAGTTCTGTAAATATTTGGCAGTGCAAAATGTTATCAGCAGTTATGTCCATATGGTAAATTGCTTTTAATTCCAAAATGCAAGCGTTTAATGAGAGAAATACAAATCAATACCCCACTCCGACTCCATAATGAGCTCTGTTATATTGTTTTATGTTTTTCTGTGATCAATAAAATATTTTCATAGCATAATAATTAATTTTAAGCTTTATTACAATCTTCTCTAATTAGAAGTGAAGCCCGTCATGCTATGTGTATTCATAGGAAAAATGAGGTAGATGATCGCAAGTTAAAATAAAGGGGATTGTAACGAGAGCTGACTGAACCTCTACATCGGACAATTCTACCTACAGCAGGTGGCACAGGCAGCCCATCATTTAATTTGGGATTAACTCATTATTTGGACTTTTTAAGATGATTTAAAGATGTTCCACATTTATCACAATTATTCTTTTGGGGCTGTGGATTTCCTATTTGACAATAAGGTCCAAAAATATTTGGACAGTGACACCTTGGCATGTTATCTGTTTACCAAAACATATTCGAGATACAGTTGTGGTGCCCCTCTGGCGAGACGCCACAGGAGGTACTGCACCCCACAAAGAAAATGTAGTATCTCCATAGTCACAGGTGGAGGGGGGAAACTACAGAGTCTGTACACAAAACCCACCCACAGAGACACCCTAGCACAGGGGACTGTATTTCAGTAGGTCCGAGGGGGGGTGGAGCTTAGGTGAGCGGGAGACGTGAGTGACAGTTGGGAGACAGCCTAGTCAGACGGTGAGAGAGAACAGATAGATGCAGGGGACCGTGATGTCCTGAGGAGAGGGCACTTCTAAGGGGCAGAGGTGACCCAGACAAGAAGGGACACTCCAGGTTTGGTCGGAGCTGTCTGTAGTGCCCAGGTCACACCAGTAAACTGGAACCGAGGCAGTTTTGATCAGGTTTATCCCAAACCACAGACCAGCGCGTTGTGGACCTTCACTGGGGAGCCATGACACCCACCAAGAAGCCTAACCTTTGGTTAGGTCCAAGATGCCAAGAGGCAACAGTGACTTAAGGCAACAGACCTGGGAACTGGTAACCAGACTACAGCGTGGGAGGGCAGAGAGCCATTGTGGATTGAGACCGAGAAAGATAATTGAGAGACACCTCTGACAGACTCTGTGGTGAATCCTAAAATCTGTGGCTATAATCCCCGGTGAGCCAGACTGTACCATGTACCTTATCTATATGGTACCAGTAAAAGAACTGTTTGAGCTGATCTGATCTGTGGCTTCATTTAATCCGTCGCCCAAAAGGCCTCTGCAGCACTACAGAGACTTGGACTACAACTCAACTCATCCACCCCGCTGCGCTGACGAAAAGCTCCGCCTGTGGGGAGCTGTACTACCTCTGCTGCACCACACCATCACCTCAGCGCCAGGCTGCAGCGCTGGCAACCGCTTACCAGACACCACAGGTGGCGTCACATATAATCCCCCAATCAGCCATTGAGTGCCCAGGACACGGAACCAGGAACCGACCAGTCGTGATTCTCCGTCCCCCCGCCAGCAGCCGCCACCCCGGTTTCAAGTAACCCCTTCCCTGCCGGTCCGACTCACAGTTATAGAATAAATTTAGTTAAAGTACGTCTCAACTTTAATTTGAGATTAGTCACATCCTAATTGGAATAAGGGTTTAGGAATTATAGCTCTTTAATATGTAACTGCCTGTTTTATAAGGAGCCAAAAGTAAATGGGCAATTTTCTCAAAAGCTCTTTAATGGGCTATTCCCTCATTAATTCATCATCAATTAAACAAGTAAAAGGTCTTGACCTGATTCCAGGTGTGGCATTTGTATTTGGATGCTGTGAAAACACATAGTGGTCAAGGGATCTCTCAATGGAAGAATCATTAGGCTGATCATCATTAGGCTGAAAAAAGCTAGAAACCCATCAGAGAGATACCAGATTTTAGGAGTGGCCAAATCAACACTTTGGTACATTCTGCAAAACAAATTAGAGCACTTGAGGGCTGGGGAAACTCAAAAAGACCTGGATGTCCGTGGAGGACAAAAGGGGTGGATGATTACAGAATCCTTTTCATGGTGAAGAAAAACCCCTTAATATCCACCCAGTTGAAGGACACTATCCAGGACATAGGTGTGTCAGTATCTAAGTCTACCATTTAGAGAAGCAAACATAGGGGGTTCGCCACAAGGTGAAAACCATTTATCAGCCTTAAACACTACATCCTCGCTTTTTAGAGCGAGGATATAGTCACCGTTCTATTACATATGCAGTTAATAGGGCAAGACACCTATCACGTAATGAAGTGCTTTATAAAACTAAACAAGTGAGACAAGATAAACAAATTCGATTTGTAACCGCCTACCATGGACAGTTTAAAGAGATGCGCAAATGTCTAGATAGAGCATGGCCAACCTATGGACAGATGCAACCCTCTCAAAGATTTTGCCTATACATCCAAAAATTGCTGTCAGGAGGTCAAAAAACGTACGTGATTTATTGGTGTCTAGTCACTATGATGCCCCCAGCAACATGAAAAAATTCTTAGATTCAGTACCTAAAAGAGTGGGTTGCGTGCCTTGCGGCAAATGTATATCGTGTCCCAATATTGAAAGAGCTATCTCTTTCACAAATGCATCAGGCACGGAAACTTTCAGCATTCGCAAATCTATCACATGTAACACCACTGGAGTGATTTACTATGCTGTGTGCCCTTGCCCCAAAATCTATATTGGGTTAACTACACGTGCCTTAAAGGTTCGCATAAGGGAACATGTGCTGGCTATCAATGGGGCGCTCAATTGTGAGGATATAAAAACACTTAAAACTCTGCCAAGACATTTCTATCAACATCATCAGTGTAGGGGTGACCTTCTATTGGCATGTGGTATAGATGTTGTTTAATCTGGGAATAAGGGGTGGTCCCCTCTCAAAAAGACTCTCTCAACTAGAGACAAGGTGGATTTGGCGCCTTGGCACTCTCCGACCCCAGGGATTAAATGAAAATTGGAATTTTGCATCCTTTTTGTAATCTACATAACATTCTGGGCTATATTCAACCATCAGTGACCTAATCAGGTTTCTTTTAATTATATATTTTTTACTTTAGGCTTGGCTTCAGCTATTGTTTATGGGATTAATTTATCCAACCAATGGGCCACTATCGATATTTCCACTCATCTGCCAATGTCATGATATGGAATAAAGATTTTGAAGGACTCTATGATCTTGTACAAGAAATATGGATGGCCATTATACCAGGAGGA
The DNA here is from genome assembly GCA_033576535.1 of Allobates femoralis. Taxonomy (NCBI): domain Eukaryota; kingdom Metazoa; phylum Chordata; class Amphibia; order Anura; family Aromobatidae; genus Allobates; species Allobates femoralis. The sequence continues at coordinate 667,674,604 of JARQOC010000002.1, read as the reverse complement.
CACCATGTTCTAACTACAAATATGGATGCATATATGTAAATTTTGCAGGACTGTTTAAATGTTCTTTATAAGTTCAATATTGATAATATGCACACTGTATAAGGATATACTTAATGCTATGTTCTATGTTTTGTTGAATAATGGTGTGGTTCCTGGTTATATCTTCTAATCGCTATAGATACATCTTGTGCCATTCATTCCATGGCACTTTGTGCAATAATGTGGCAATAGTAGTAGAACGAGCCTGACAGGCTCTGTATACATCTGCGGCCCGATGACGAGACGCGTCTCCATGGGGATGTGACGCGGAGAGGTGGTGCCACGCTGTGATTCACTCCCGCTGGTCACGTGGGTCACGTGACCGCGGACGCGATGACGCGGCACGCTCTCTGCCTCGCAGCTTCCGGGAGAAGGTGTGCACGCGATGGTGCACACCGGTACGCAATTTCCCTGGCTGGCCAGCCTTTTGAAACACCCCCTCCCCAGACTATGGTGACTTCCTGATGAAGGTCGCACCGAAACGGCTGTTGGGGTCGGTACTCCTCACCTAGACATATATGCCACTTGGTAAGTGACACCTGAGCATCTGTCCACTTGTCAGATGCCAGTGATTGTTTTTCCATCTGATTGATCCAGGAACTTTGCTGGGAATATAGATCTGAGTACTACTGCGATCATTGTGGTCATTACTACATTTAAGATGTAACTATTTTGTATTATTAACTTTGGTATAAGTGTACAACTTATCCTACTTTTGGACTATGTATATTCTTATATGGAGCAGTGTACCTAATAGCTCTTGGATTCTCTTGATGTATAATTTGATATATATGATGTACTTATGTACTATTTGTCTGTACATTTCTATCGGTGTCTAGCTCTAGGAGAGAGGTTACCTACCACCTGAGGTTTGTGGACCCAGGTTCCTCTGCCCCCTACCCTCGTTCTACCTGGTTTTAACCTATCAATAAAGTAAATTTTGCATGATACTGAGGTGTCGCGATTATCTTTTGGTTGTGATATATTGCCTTATGGTGCGATTCTCTCCATAGTGATTTGCTCCCCATTATTTGGGGTAATAGATTAGCATTTTTTGATGAAGCTTGCTAACCTTAAACACAGAAAGGCCAGATTAGACTTTTCCATAAAATATGTAAAGAAGCAAGCACAGTTTATTTATTTTACTTATATAGTGCTATTAATTCCACAGTGCTTCACCAATGGGATCAACACAGGCCACATAGGGACACACAATTTAAAGTGCCTTTCAGTATATCTTTTCAGTATGGGGAGGACATATAAACTCCTTGCAGATATTGTTCTTGGTGGGATTTGAACCCAGGACATCAGTGCTGCAAAGTAACAGTGCTAACCACTGAGCCATCGTACAGTGCTAACCACTGAGCCACCATACAGTGGTAACCACTGAGCCATCATACAATGCTAACCACTGAGCCACCATACAGTGCTAACCACTGAGCCACCATACAGTGCTAACAACTGAGCTACCATATACAGTGCTAACCACTGAGCCACCATACAGTGGTAACCACTGAGCCATCATACAATGCTAACCACTGAGCCACCATACAGTGCTAACCACTGAGCCACCATACAGTGCTAACAACTGAGCTACCATATACAGTGCTAACCACTGAGCCACCATACAGTGGTAACCACTGAGCCATCATACAGTGCTAACCACTGAGCCACCATACAGTGCTAACAACTGAGCTACCATATACAGTGCTAACCACTGAGCCACCATATACAGTGCTAGCCTCTGAGCCACCATATACAGTGCTAACCACTGAGCCACCATATACAGTGTTAACCACTGAGCCACCATACAGTGCTAACCACTGAGCCACCATACAGTGCTAACAACTGAGCCACCATATACAGTGCTAACCACTGAGCCACCATATACAGTGCTAACCACTGAGCTACCATACAGTGCTAACCACTGAGCCACCATACAGTGCTAACCACTGAGCCACCATATAGTTCTAACCACTGAGCTACCATATACAGTGCTAACAACTAAGCTACCATATACAGTGCTAACCACTAAGCCACCATATACAGTGCTAGCCACTGATCCACCATGCTGCCCACTCCTGGAAAAGCATTTTTGGATAGACAAAACTAAGATCAACCTGTAACCAGAATGTTTGGAAGGAGAAAGTATGGAGGAGGCTTGAAGCAACTCAATTAACATTTTATATACGGTAAACTAAATTTGTCCAATTACTTATGACCCCCTGAAATGAGGCTTTATAGAAACATGATAGCAATTCTTAAATATTGCACAGAATATTTGTTTCAGCACCTTTAATTAAAAATGAAAGTCTACACTTCATTTGCATTTCAGTTGTTTCATTTAAATCCAGAAGACTGGCATGCAGAGCCCAAATCACAAAGATTGGGTCAGTGTCGAAATATTTCTGGACCTAACTACAGTCATATTGTTCCAGAAAATGAAGTATTTCTTCCAGGAAATGATTGCACTTACACATGTTTTGTATACTTGCATTTATTTCCTTTTTGTGTACTGGAACAACACAAAAAAACAGAGGAAAAATGGAAAATTGGACATAACTTCTTCCCTTTCTATCTAGCTTCAGATGTGATTTTCATATTGCCCACACCTGTTACATTTTACAGGTGAGTGTGAACACATTTTTGTCTGTCCCAATTTTGGAGTCTTGTGTGAAATTATGTCTAATTTGCCTTTTTCTCTCTGATTATTTTGTGTGTTTCCAGTACCCATAAAAGAAATAAACATGGGTATGAGAAAATATGATTAATTATATTAAGATTCTGGGAGGAATACTTCATTTTCTGGAAAACATTTCAAGGGTGCCAAGACTTTAGGCCATGACAATATGTGCACAGGTTTTTCATGAAATGCTCAATTTTGGGGCACTTTTGGAGTAGTTATTAATTTCCTCAAGCAGTTTCGAAGAGTTTTTGAAGTGATTTGGAAGAGTCTCCTCTCCTTTACAGAGCTTTGTTTTCTTTTTTGCGGCCTGTTGATTGGACACTGCCTATTTTGCCGCAGATCCCGTCACGATTTGCTTCAAAGAAGTAACGTGGACTTATATTTTCCCCAGCGACTTTATTTTAATCCTTGACATGACATTTAAAAGATTGAACATATGAAAAGCAAAGTGATTTAACAATAGAAATTGAAGAGTCCCATGAATTTATAAATGCTTCAAAAAACTGTCTGTGTCTGCATATCCTGAGGCTATGTATATACATTTTTTCAGTTAGCAGAAACTCTTCAATCCTTCCTCAATGACTGGAGACTCGTCAAAAGTATGGAGGATCTGATCAGTTTCTGTTCTATAAATTCTGCAAAACGATCTGTGTAAGGGGCCTTTCACACTTGCGTTTTTTTCCTGATTCGGAAGATCAGACAAAACCCGATTCTTATGGCCACTTTACACGTCCCAACATCGGTTTGATATTGGATCCAACACCGCGGGAGCGCACTTTTTCTGGGCAGAATTCCAAGATCGCATAGTAGATGTTACACAGCGCGATATCTGCAGGCAACGCCACTACGATGTGTACGTCCTCTTGTACGGCCGATCCAAGAACAATAACATGGGACAGGATAGGGGAAGTTGTACTCCACATCGTAGTTGGGCTTTTACACAGCACGATCCGGCCACAACGTCCATCCAATAATGGGCCGTTGGAGAGCAGGCTCATTTGATCCCCGATATCGGTTTGGCATCGTTCGTGCATCGTATTGGACATTTATACCATACAACGCACGAACAATATCAGGGCCAACGCACGAACCACGTGACTTTTGGTCGGAGTTGGACACCGATATCGGGACGTGTAAAGTGGCCATTAGAGTATTTTGCCCATTCACTTTAATTTTGTCAGGTAGAATCTTGTGGCTTCATGTTTTCTCCTGAAATCATTAAAGATAATGGGCAAAAAAAATGAATCCTGTAAGGGTAAGTGCCCACATAGTGGTTTAGTGTCGGTTTAGCAGCGAAAACCGCCGGCGGTTTAGCATAGGTTTTATTTAAATTTATGTAAATCCTTAGCAGCTTTAGGACTTACAAGTAACCCTATGTAATTTAGAAACCGCTGTGCACACATAGTGGGTTTATGTGAGCGGATCCGCCAGCGGTTGAGCGGTTTCCTAGCGGTTTAGCAGCATACAACATGTCAATTCTTATCAGCGGTTTTTGAGCGTTTCCATGGACAAAATCCTCCATAGAAAACCGCCGGAAAAACCGCTGGAAAAACTAACTGTAAAACGCTGTGCACACACTGAAAAAACCGCTGGGAAACCTCTGAGAAACCGCTGGAAAACCGCTGGTGACTTCTGAGCTCAGGAGTCTAGGCTCCTTGAATTTTCCAGCGGTTTACTGACGATTTGAACGTCACTAAACCACTATGTGGGCACACACCCTAAGAATCAGGTGTTTTTCTGATCTTCCAAATTAGGAAAAAAACGCAAGTGTGAAAGGCCCCTTAGCAAAATCCAACACTCAGCGTTAACTCAATACTCCAGAAGGCAAATGAGTTTCTTCAGCTTCAGTTTATTATAGATATATATATAATTTTGTTCTTGGATAAACATTCTAATCAAATTTGGAACAATAGAACAATCACATACCCATACTGGGTGTTCAGCTGTGTGTTTATTTCCATTACCCCCATTCCTTACTGTATGACTAAATAATAGCTTGTCTTTTCAGGTCCCTAGGGGTTAGTACTGCAAACTGTTCAGGATCGTGACTGAGGTTGCTGGGGTAAAATAAGGCAATAGTTAATTCCATAATTATACTTGCCGGGTCCGTGCTTTCTCTTCCTGGTGTGACGCTGCGTCACTTCCGGACTGCCCCTTGTATTCTTGGTGTATGTGATTGGCTGTTAGAGCCTGTCATGTGACCATTCACCACGGAAACTTGGAAGTCACACTGCGTCGCGGCACACCTGAAAATGATAACGCGGACCTGGTAAGTATAATTAGTAGGGGAAGTAACCAGTCACTTAAACAACATAGCAACCCGGGGCACGAACCCAGGGAAACACATCAAGTTCGCCCATCCCTATTAAAAATGGTGAGTGATCCATGAAAGGAAACAGCGACAGGCAACAACCTAAGCATATAAAATTCAGAGATACAGCGGGTGAAATAAATATTGGATTTGTCACCAATTTACTAAATAAATATATTTCTAGAGGTAGAACAAAGTTAACAAAGACTCCCCTCCATTCAGCAAAGTGCTCACTCCATAAGCACCTCAGGTAATGATGCAGCAAAATCTTGTGTATTCATAACGCATATTTGTCCCATAGTCCCTTGATAGGCAAACAACAAGACCTATGGTTATATATTCCAGGACCACTGCCAATATCCTTGCTTCAATGACCCAATAGTCACCAACAAGAGGTCCTATGGTTATATATTCCAGGACCGCTACCAGTATCGTATAACCTTCTGGTCATCAATTTACCGAAGGGACAGTGGCAACCACACTAGGAGCTCCAAACATTATCCTAGGAAGGTGGTCGTGATAGGGCACTAGTAGTGTAGGAGGGGGTCAGAGTTGTTCAAAAGTTGTGGAGAGCTACAGAAAGACGTAGAATCAGCCGGTGCAATTGTTTCAAAGAAAACCTCCATGGCCTATATGCACGCTCACCATGTAAAAGTCCATTGCTGAATAAAAAGCATGTTCAAGTGCATTAGATGTTTGAAAAACAACATTTACACAAGCTTGTGAAATACTGGTCTGATCAAATGAGACCGAAAATGACCTCTTTGGATGCCATAATACACACCATGTTTGAAGGCCAAAATACACTCCATATCACCAGAAAAAAACACCTTACATACACGGAGGTTTGGAGGTGGGAACATCATGGTGTGCGGCTGAATTTTAGCATATGGCACTGGCATACGTAACATAATTGAATCAAGGATGAATGGACAAATGTATCAAGACATTCTTGACAAAAATCTACTCCTATCTACCAGGATGATGAAGATGAAATGAGGGTGGACATTTCAGCAAGGCAATGATTCCAATCACACAATTGGTTTCAGAGAACTAAAAATAAAGCTGCTAGACAGAAGCAACAAATCACCTGACCTAAGGATTTGAAGAGTGTATATGTGTAACAATGGGTCAATATCACACCTGAACAATGCACGTGACCAATCTCTCCATACAGGAGGCATCTTTAAGCTTCATCACCAACAAAGGGTTTCGTACAAAGTAATAAATACATTTCAGTAAGGGTGGCCAACAATTTTTCCCTGTTTCATTTTGAATGCAGTGAGGTAATATAGACTGGAACATATATTTTATATGGCATAACATTACCCTGAATACAGCGTCTCTTTGTCAGATTTTTACTTGTTTAGTTATATTGCACATTTATACAGCCATTACCTTTGTAGTATGGCTTAAATGTGTTCAATTGGTCTACAGTATATTATATTCTCTTCTGTGGCCCAAAGTATTATTACCATGTGCCTCCATTATCTCTAATATGTTCTTCTTTTACCATAAAGGCACTTTCGTTCTATCCCCAATGTGCACTTCACTTAATATAGACATTATATTTGCCTTTCACCCAATGGTGGTAACTTGAAGCTCAAGGGCCCCGATATGAAAGCTACAACAGGGCCCCCAATTATTACATATCTTTAATAGTAGTAGTCTTTTTCTGTAGGCCAAAATTACATTTGGGGCCCTCCAGGCTTCAGCACGAGGGTGTGATTTCAACCCCTGCACATATTGTAGTTACGCCCCTCCTTTCACCTATAAATCAATATCTATTTGCCTAGATTAGCAATATATGGTTAACATAGCCTAGATTGCTCATTTTAACCTTGACCTGTATCAACTTTGTCCCATATTTCACTTTTTTAACCCCTTCCCGACCTATAATAATAATAAATCTTTATTTATATAGCGCCAACATATTCCGCAGCGCTTTACAATACAGTAGGTAATAGATGAAAATACACAGTATAATGTACAGCGTCATGGGCCGGTAAGGGGTATTTGATGTGAGCTCTGGCATGGAGCTCACATCAAACAGCCGACATCTCAGCTGATGTGATCAGCTGAGATGTCGGGCTAACAGTTCCGATCGCATCCGGGATCCGATCGGCGCTGTTAACCCCTTGGATCCCGCTGTCAATCACTGACAGCAGGATCCAAGGCGGCCGCAGCAGGGAACGCGCTGTTCCCCGCCTGCTCCAGAGAGCCCGCAATAGTATCGCGAGATCTCTGGTGCTCACGTGACAGCCCAGAGTCCTGGCTAGACTCCGGATGCTGTCAGAGCACAGTTTCCTGCTGTGGTTGGCAGGCACTACCAACCACAACAGGTCTGCGATTCTGGGATATACAGATGAGCTGCAGCTCATCTGTATCTCCCAGAAGTGATCTGACTGTGCAGCAAGGTGCCTCTTAAAGAGGCAGTGTAAAAATAAGAATCAATGAAAAATAAAGTTTTTAATAACCTGTAAAAAAAAAAATATATAAAAGTTCAAATCACCCCCCTTTACCCCAATCACAATAAAAGTATAAAAAAATATAAAAATACACATGTTTGGTATCGCCGCGTTGAGAACCGCCCGATCTATCATTGTATTAAATCCGTTAATGAGAGGCGTAAACTCCGTAACGGAAAAAATTGTGCAAACGCCAAAATTCCGTTTTTTTGGTCATCACAACATTGCTATAAAATGCAATAACCGGCGATCAAAACTGCGGATCCACCCAAAAATTGTATCATTAGAAACGTTAGCTCAAGACGCAAAAAATAAGCCATCACACAGCCCCAGATCCCGAAAAATGAGAACGCTACAGGTCGCAGAACATGGCGCAAAAAGTCAATTTTTTTTTTTTAAACTTCAGAATTTTTTTCACCACCTAGATACCAGTAAAGGTATACATGTTGGGTGTCTATGAACTCGTACCGACCTAAGGCATCACCCTGTCATGTCGGTTTTACCAAATAGTGAAAATGGCGATTTAAAATACCCAAAAAACAAACGTGTCATTGCACATTTTTTGCAATTTCACTGCATTTAGAATTTTTTTGCAATTTCTCTGTACACTATATGGTAAAATAAATTATTGCATATGAAAGTACAACTTGTCCCGCAGAAAACAAACCATCATATGTCTATATTGCCGGAAAAATAAAAAATGGCCCTTGGAAGAAGAGGAGCAAAAAACGAAAATGAAAAATGAAAAATTCCCGGGTCATGAAGGGGTTAAGACTAGGTTTTTAATAATTATGTACAATAAAAATCTAAAAAATCAAGATTTTATTGATTGTTGTCATATTTTATAGGTTTAATAATTATTATAGATTAAACATGCTGATTTAAAGAAAAATATTTATGTGATTGTAAAAAATATATATTTTTCTTTTTTCCCATTCATTTACAACATCAGTTGTCCTGCAAAATAAAAAAAATCTACTCCAGCAATGCTAAAAATCTTGATATTGCAACATTTCAATGTGTCAACATTTGCTCTGGTTAAAAAGGTCCATCTTGTCATTAAAGGGTTGTCACGAGTATCTTCAGTCATTAGGAGACTTGTGACAGCTCGTAGATCTGAGTGATTTTAAATGTGATTAACTTCTTTTGTACCAGTAAGTGTTAATGTCAGTTTTCCTTGCTGGTAGCTTTTATGGGGATGTCACACGCGTCAATATCGCGTGCAATATCACTGCTGCACGTGACGTTGCAGCGATATTGACGTGTGTGACAGGGAGCATCAAACAGCGATAAATCGCTGGTTGATGGTCGCCAGGTTTTAGAACCTGCTCTAAAACCTGGTGATGGTCACCTGGTGGACACGCAGCATCACTGCGTGTGACACCGGGAGATGAGCGATCAGCCAGATCCCAGTGCCTCTCAGCAAGTGCTGAGAGCTGGCATCCATGGTAAACAGCGGGTAACTAGGCAGTGCGCGCTGCCTAGTTACCCGCTGTTTACCATGGAGACCAGCCTGCTCCCTGCTTACTGCAGCCTCGCAGCGGGAGCAAGACATCGTCAAAACAATATTTAAATTATTTCCACGATGTCGCTGGTCCACTGATCGTTGGTGAGTCTGCCTGTGTGACAGCTCACCAGCGACCAGCCTTCAATATCGCCAGCGATGAGATCGCTGGCGATATTGATGTATGTGACGGCCCCATTAGTCAGTTTCATCTCAGCTTCCAAAGGTTTGTGACCACTCCCCTTTCCTTTAAAGTATTCACATGTTCCAACACCTGTTGCTAGTATTATTCTTTCTATGCTGACCTACGTGGTGTGTGGAGATCTCTTGGAGTCCTGGTGTATCTGCTGCTGGAGACCTGCTGACCTGGTGCTTTAGTATCTGCAGCCTATTGGGTTTGATTGCTGATATCAAGTGTATATACCCTTAAGGTAGTGTCACACCAGGCGATGTCGCCCGCGACATCGCCGAAAAGTGACGTAGCAGCGATGTCGCGGGCGATATTGCAAGTGCGTCGCGCTGTGTGACAGCACGACGCAACTGCAAATTATCGCTGGTCACAGGTTGACAGGTTTATGAACATGTTCATAAACCTGTCAACCTGTGACCAGCGATTAGGCTGGATCGCGCCGTCTGACACTGTTGGCGGCGCGATCCAGCCTATATCGCATCGTTCCTGAGCCATCGCTTGCTGGGCTGAGCCCAGCCCAGCGAGTGATGGCTCCGCCCACATCGCCGCCGCGTCACCGGCAATGTCGTGCCATGTGACAGTTGGCCTGCGATGTCGGAAGCGAGCGTGCACCTGCACATCGCTTCCGACATCGCAGGCCAGATCGCCTAGTGTGACACTACCTTTAGTGCTTATGTTGCATGTCTGTTTACTCATCCCAGTGTTTTATAACACAAGAGGTGACATCAGATGCACTCACCAGCATATGCACTAGACAGAGTGAGTGAAAGTGACAAACGCAGACTAGGCATGTAATACAAAAAAGGATAGAGAGGTGCGCCTGGGTGTACAAGGTGGTCCTAGTGGAGAAGGGGAGGGGAATGTTCCTAACCTTATACAGTTGTGCATCCCTGCACATCCGCAGTGTGGGCCATTGGTGTATGTCGCATATAGCGCGAGTCACTGGCGCGTGAGTTGTGATGTCATTGAAGGTCCTTGACTCTTAAACTCCATGTTAGTTCGCTCACTGAAGCCCTGCAGAACCAACCGCTTACCACAGAGAGGAATTCCGGATGCAGATTATAGGAGAAAGTTCAGACTACCAAGGTGCAGGATACAGCAAACACAGTTGAGATTATTAAGCAATCTTCTTTATTAATAATGAGATTTCACAATACATTTTGGCAGGTCACCACCTTCATCAGGTGTATTGACTAAGCACGGGACAGTGTTGGGGGGAGGACCCGCATAGGGTGCTCTGGGATAGATGCAGGTTAGTGGCAGGAGGTGTCACATCCTTACTGTCAGGGCAGGTCCTACCATCCCGTTGTTCCTCTCTTTGCGCTGCGCGGTGAGCCGGACTGTGCCTGTGCGAGCATGAGGGTTCAACAAACATCCATGACCCTCCTCCATGTAAAAAACACTGCGCATAAAAAAACTGTTTTTTAATTTAAGGAGGATGATCGGGACTGAATTAGGACATTCTTCTACAGCTTTTTAATGGTTTTAATATTATGCTTTTCAATTCAGGGTGAAGATTTAAATTTCAATTCCAAAATGTCTCATAAACATACATGACTTTAGTTTTTGGCCATTAGAATTCATATTCCACTTAGTATGTAATATTGATGACTGCTTTGGTTGTCTTACTGGATGGCAGAGAAAAAGCTAATAAAACAATGCTTCAGTCATAATTCACAAAAATGGTAATTACATGAAATGCCCAGAGCAATGCATTACCGCATTATTGAGATTCATATACCATTTGATTTGATTCAATAAGAGAAGTATGTGTTATCATTCATTTCATTTATTTCATGGCCAGCAGCGAGTCTCGTGAATCAGTTTAGATTTGGAGAATATATTTAAATCATTCCCCCATTGGCAATTTATAAGACGTCATAAATAGGGACTTGGATAATAAAAATGTATGGTGTATTCTTCTATAGAAAAATATTATATTTATTATACTATTTATACATAATAAAAGTACGAGTCTGCTTAGACTACAATTTATCAGCTATAAATATGTATTAAAAATAAATATATTTAAGAAAGGATGACGAATAGCAGTTTAATAATTTCTAGAAAAATTCCTATGAAATTCATCAAACTACCAAATACCAAAGATATGGCTACGTATATAATCAAATTTAATTTTGAGTTGATGATGACCCGCTAAGCTCCCTCGGCTCTGCTACAATGAAAAGAAGATGGGTGACAATTTTCAGGGCATTAAGGATATTTTCCAACGCTGAGTAATTTGTTGTAGAAATTTCTGCACCAAATTCGCACCTGTGGAAGAAAAACACAGATTTGGTGCGTCTTTGGCATGGAAATGGTGCAGATTTGTGTCCTGTGTTTTTCAATATCAAGTCAATGGCTTGAAGGACTTAAAAAAACTGAAAAAACAGCTGCAAGAATTGATATGGTGCAAATTTTGCCACAGCAAAAACTGCAAATTCCAGCAGAATCCCCATAGACTCTGCTGGCTTATGGTTTTGCTAAAAAAAACAGCCTAAAATAACGCAGGAAAATCAAGTAAAAAAACATTAAAAATCCACAGCAACAACACATAAAATAAGGGTCCCCTGTGTTTTTTATTTTCAGTGCAGATAAAGCAGACAGCTGCAGCCTGCAGCCCCCAGCTGTGCGCTTTATATCTCATTTTTGTTTTAATTATTTAAATAAATAAATACATCATTTAAAAAACTGATGTGGGGTCCCCCTATTTTATACTCAGAAAAAATAAAGCACACTGCTGGGGTAGGTATTCACACCATGGGATGGCACATAGTTATTGACCCCACCCAGGATAAGAATAGCAGCTTTCAGCCTCTCTAGAATTTGGTGCATTCATTAGAAGCAATCATGGCACTTTACCTGGCTCTTCTCGATTGCCCTGGTGTAGTGGCAATTGGGGTAATAGAAGAGGTTAATGACAGCTAAGAATTGACAGCCATCATCAAGCCCTGGATTAGTAATGTTCAGGTCTCTATGAGACCCCTACATTACCAATCCTATAAGTAAATAGTTAAAAAATACACACACAGAAAAATCCTTTATTTGAAATACAACATGCAGACACCCTCTTCTATCTGTTTATTCACCCCAAACATACCCAACGCCAATAGTAAATCCACAGCACGATATCCCACGAAGCTGCCCTGGCTCTGCTGCAATGCAATGAGAAGTTACATTACCGTGAACCTCTCACTATAACGACCACTCTCACACTGACAGAGCTGTAGCTGAGGGCAGTGACGTCAGTGAGATACGCAGCTGTGACCTCAGGTTAACTCGGGTGATGTCAGTGCTTGTCAGCACTGTGCTCCTTGGCACTGCTTCCAGCATGCGGCAGTGGCAAGTACATAGGCAATGAGCAATAAACAAGTTTAAATAAGTTGTTTTTTTGTACAAGAACATTGTAATTTTACCCATTTATGATGTTGAAGCAGCAAACCAATAATGAAATATTGCACTAATAGGTGGAATTAATATCATACATTGCATTTGGTGCAGTATTTATACAACTGTATGTACTGTGTATACTAACATCCTCTGAAACAGCACATCTAAAATAAAAATACTTATGGGTAAAAATCCAAACCAAAGCAGCAAAACGCTTCAGGATTCTAGTTCAATATACTTTGTATTAAAAGATTACAAGGGTGAATAGAGTAAATAAGTTTTCGCAGCTTGGCATGGCACCAGGATGACCCCATCAGTGCGTAATTTGAAGACTTAACACTCTGCCATTGGCGGTGTCCATGTTGGCTTATTGCTGCCTTAATTGAGAGCAAGGAGTCCCGGACCTTTATAGACGTCCACAGTTAGCTTTTGACTCTCTGTTAGGTCATTAATGCTAAACTTTCCTTTTGTGAAATAAATGAATAATATGGTCTGGTGATCAATTATTTTTACAATAGATTTTTTCTGCACGTGTGAAAATCACTTAAAGAATTCACATGGCTTTACCATGAATTGCTGCGGTTTATAAAGTGGTTTTCAGCCAAGTGGTTTTTACAGGTGAATAATTGTGTTATATCTATAAAAGCTGTATGCATCACAAAACCACAGCAAATAGGTTAAACCAGAGCATATTTCTTGGGTTTTTCGATGCAGTTCTCGACATGTATGTTATGGCATACCTGTTGCTTTGGGTATCTGTGGAGCCCACTTGGACGGGGTATCGGTACTGACCGGGGTATCACAGGGGGTATCACGGTAGTCTTGGTCCGGACCGTGTCCCGAGCCCACAAGTAATGGGGGTATTTACAGGGGAGAAAATGTGACGCCACCCGTAGTGTGTGGTCAGAGTGACCACTCTGCTGCAGAACCTCCAGAGAGGTTGTTTGGCAGCCAGTGATGTAACGCTCTCCACGGGCAGAGCCTGGTTCCCTGGGGCAGTGGTGATAAAAGTCTATGGATGATGCAGGGTAGGGGTAGTGATAGAGATGATAGCAGTTTGTGAGGGAAAGTAGGGCTTGAGCACAAGGATCACACAGACTCACGGTTTTGTAGTTTTGGACGTGTACCTACTTGTAGTAACTGATACTATTGCAGATGGAGATCTGACAGTAGGACTGGCAAGCTCACTGGGACCAGGAATTGGTTCTTCCTCTTCAGGGTCAACTTCAGTTCGTCATGTCTTGGGACTTCTGGTGGCACGGGTTCAGGCGTTGGTTCAACCATTGGAGGGAAAGCAATCATGGGAACTACAACTGCTCCGTAGTAATGTGGCCATGTTTTGGGGAAATCTCCTAAGATGGCTATGGAATACTTCTTCTTTCTTGACAGGTTGAACCTGTATGGGTACGGTTACTTCTGGTGTCTTCAGGGTTTCAGGACACGGTTTGAGATGGTCTCTTAACACAACTGCTGACGTCTTTCCTTCATCTTTGCTGATTAGACACACTTTGGCATTGTCTAAATTTGATGGTAAGACTGTATATGGGCTGGTTTCCCGCTGATTATCCAATTTGTTGGTGCGTCCCTTTCTCTTGAGAACTTGCTCACCAGGTTGTAATGGGGTTGCTAGAGCATGTTGGTTAAAGGTTCTCTCTTGTCTTTCTCTAGCTGCTGGAGACTTTTCTCCACGCACTCTTTTTTGCCATTACATTACTTATCTCTAAATATCTACTCTATGTCAGATGGAGGAAGGTGACTAGCTACTGTTATCATCTCACATACACAGTACACAGAGATTGATTGCTGCTCTTTTTTCTGTATCTCACATACAGAAGCCTACACATTAATGGCAATATACAACAAGTCCTGAGCTGTGTGGCTGTGAATCCAGCACTAAAGTAAAACAACATTTTTGAAGCTAAAACTCAATTTGTATGTGTCTACCTGGCCGCTCAGTTTGATAAGTGCTCCTCATTCCCCCGTGCTTTGACCGAGGTGAATTTGAGTAGTTTTTCAGAGTAGATAATGAGTTCAGGAAACAGGAGAGGTATGTCTTGCATAATGAGACCTTCATCTAGAAAACTCATACAAACCTGTACGACCTCTATCTGTTATTCGATTTCTAAAGTCCACCTGGGAAAACTCCTTTAGTGTCTGTCAAAGTGATTCCTGGCTGTCAATCGTGTCGGGAACTACAAGTTTCAGTATGTAATCTAAGAACATACAGTTAAGTTTTTGAGGGCTGATAATAAGCCAGTATCATATGTTCTAGGGGAATAAAACTAGGAGAGTTTGGGTACTTTCACTGTTTTTATGCAATACTCAGCTTTCCAAGAGAAATTACTGGCACAATGGGGATTTCTTCAATGTCTTCAACATTTTATTTTACATTAGTCTTACATGTCAAGTAATTACACGCATTTCGGCTGTTACATTTTCAGCCTTCTTCATACGATACAAGTTCAATGAATCATATGTTACAAATATATAGCAAGTCAGTGTTAGGGTACCGTTACACACACAGATAATTGTGCAGAGATTGCTGACAGATCTCTGGTGCAGTGAAATCATGGACACATTGCTCCATTTGTACACGGCCACGAAATGTAACAATGTGTCCATGATTTCATTGCAACCAGAGATCTGTGAACAATCTCTGCACAATTGTCTGTGTGTGTAACGGTACTCTTATAAGGGGAAGGAAACTCCTATGTAGACATTTGGATTAATTAGCATTCCCAATTTAATTAGTATGTGGTAGGGAAAAAATAAAGTAAATTGAAATATACAAAACATAAGAAGATGAAAATAAGGGTAAACTGGGCTACCACCCGGGGCCCAGCCCCCTGGGGGTCCCAGTGGCCAAAAAGTAATTGCCCCCATTATAATACACACAGTGTAAATGATGCTGGTGCCACCCTGTTGCATTACATCTGGCAGGATGTCCCCATCATACAGAGTTACACCCACCATCTCTTTTCTGCAGGAGAGGAACAACTGCTAATGGTAGGGTGGCCAACCTGTAATCTGAAAACCAGAAAAAGCTGTGCCTGCTTCATTGTCTGACTTCTTGTGTGTGCACTGCTAGGTTTGTGTCATGGTGTGTATGTGGGAGACCCACAGTTGCGGCGCACTGGGGGCCATCATTATAAAACTTGGAAAAAATATGGTGTTGGAAGTAATTTCAAATTACATTGGGGCAAATGACCCTGCACAATGTGTGGAGGGCAAACAGTGTGCAAGGGCATTTGCCCCATGTAGTTTCAATCTTCTTCCAATACCCTATTTTTAAAAATAATCGCCCCCTGCCGCTGCAAATTCTGCTATTGTTTCCTTATATCACAGTCTCACAGTTCCATAGTCTGAACCAGCTCTGACTGTCAGCCGATTCAGCATTAGAGCCAGCTGTCAGTCAGCTCCAGGGTGGGGTAACAGCTATGTTCTGAGCGATAATCTATAATCATTACATTGCTAATAAAGCTAATTTATGTTTTTAGAGATGTGTGGATCAGTCAAAAGTTACAGTAAGTGTGCCTGTTTGTCAAGATTTTCCCAGGAAATTCGATTGACAGAGATATTTAAATGTCCCTTATTATGCTTTGCAGTCTCTCTCCTCCCCAAAGCATAATAAACATAATTTGTAAAAAATAAAAATAAATCCTTATATTTCCTTACACTTACCTCTCCGATCTTCTGCTGCTCGTCGTGTGGTGTTCATCGCATCTTTGGTTCCTCACTGCAAGATCTGAAATCTCCGAGTCTCTCACTTTGAGGTGTGCCTTCTGACTGATGAGGCCTAGGAAAAGTCTGCGCAAACACATGAAAGGTCATTTCATCGTACCGTGCGCTGTGACCTTGTGTGTTGACATCGCTCACTGGATGTGATGGGAGATACTCACTTGGAAGTGGGATTGAGGGACAAGGAATGGTTTCTATTTAAATACGACCATTTGGTTTATTAATATCCACATAAGCTGCTTAATGTCCTATAGACTGTGAGCCCTTGTGGACAGGATCTCTGCCCTATTGTACCTGTATGATTTATTCGTTGTTATTTATGTTCTCGTCCTTGTTCTGCCCTTACACATGTAAAGCGCCATGGAAAAAATGGCGCTATATAAATAAATAATAATAATGTGATCTAAATACCTGCTGTCTTTGGCTTTACAGAAACAGTTATTACATACAGTCCATTTCTTCCACAGATATGCCTGCACACTATGTCTTTAAATCGCCGGCGTAGCTTAGTGAAGATTTAGCAGTCTTTCACTCACTGACCTCAGTCAGTCACAACCCCTTTCCTGAGGTTACCTTTCCCGAGTGATGGCCGGTTCCATACACTGACTCCTGTCAGTCCTGATGTTTAGTGAGTCTGCCTCACTGGGATATCCGAACAGGATCTATCACTTGATCTACACACTGACTCCTGTACATCCAGATCCACAGAAGGACTGTAGCTTCCCAAACTCAGAGAGCCATGTCTCCTCACCATGTGCCTCCAGGAAGATGGCCACTTACAAGCATTCAAAGAACATGTGACCAAACAAGCAGTCTCATTATATCACATGAGAAATACCCATGAGTGGGACGTATGTGGTTAGCCAGACCCACCCAGAATTCTAACTAACCTATAAGCTCGGCCCTTAATGCAGGAATAGGGAAACGTTTTCTGCCAAGGACCATTTGGAAATCTTTACTATGCTTCAGAGGCCGTACCAAATTATCAACTTGAAAATTCCCCTGCTATATTTGGTTAAACAATCCACTATCTACTACTGTGGTGTCTAGAGCTGCTTCTCTTTGGCATGGCTGTGATGTTAGGGATATTGATCATGTTGCTTCTCAATTGCTTTTCCAGGTATGCTACAGCCATAAGCATAAAACATAACATAAGCCCTGTTTTAATGCATTAACAAAGTTTGTGAAACAACAAGTCCCAAATAAAAGATTCCAGCTTTACATCGCAGAGGACCTCCGCCTCTATGATACATACTGGCCATTTACAATGTAGCCGATTGTCACCTCACATTGTGTATGTTCTGAACTCTCCTGTCCTCCTCAGAGCCAGAATTCCCAGATCAGTGTGAGATTTCCGGTATTTCTGCACTCGTGGCTATGATCAGAAGATGCAATGACAACGAGACGGGTGGCAGTGAGGAGTAGTAGAGCCATAGAGGTGATCAGTTAGGTGAGTAAGGGAGTTTTTTCATTTCTAATTCTTGGATGACCCTTAACGGCTCAGAAACATGGTGACCATTGGCCGCCATTTTGCTCAATCTATGCAGAAATTACTAAAATCTGCATTTTGCAATTGTAGATTTTTGCTAAATTCAAGTAGAATTTAACCCACGTGGACTTGCTTGAACATCTTTAATGTGAATGATATGTTTTCCCATTCCTGAAAGAAGAGTTTTTTATTTTCTACCATCACTGTGAATACTATTTACTTTAGTCAATTTATATGCTTGAGTGAAAAAACTTGAAGTTGTACCATATACACAACCTGCCGTCCTGGGAGAAAGAATACAAATTCTTTTCTTAGCATTACCCTACAGACTGGTGAGCAAGATAAGAAGTGACGGCGCTTTATCCTAGATTAATAGCAGTGATGCTACTTACAGTATGTAATGAATACTTCTCAGAAACGCATTATGCACAGTTATAAAATCCATCGAAAAGTCAACCCTTTTATCTAGAGAAGGAAAAACAGAGAATAATGATATTATTCATTGTGTGCTCTACAATTACTGTAGGTTAATTCATACACATAATAGACAATCATATATAAAGCTCTTTCCAAAACCCATTGAATCCTATTTGATATTTTGATTACCGTAGTTCCATGGCAATATTCCATAATAGCGAAATCAATTAAATCATGTTACTCTCGAAACATTTTTTGGCAGCTGAATAGCTGAATAGGATTCATGTAGCTTTTAGTTAATCACTGTCGTCAAGAGATTTTTATTCTTTTAAAGAAGCATAACCATTTCAGAGAGTTGTGTTTTAGCAGTAAGGTCCAATGCATGGCAATTCTAACCTAAACTCTCGGGATTTCTTTTATGAATTAACAATATAATGAACGATTCTTCACAATGTGCAAAGCTTGTTTCTATGTTTCTGTCATGCATTGAGCTACTTTAAACTTGTCAAGCACAGGCCAAGTTCTTAGGTGACCCTCCAACCTGACACTGAAAATTCCCTATACACTTGTCATGTATGGTCTGCACACTATCTGAGATCCTCTGTTTTTGCCCCACTGCCATTTCTGCATAGACCAGTGTTCTGGTCCTCGTGATCTGGTCCTCCCGCCTAGCAGTACCACGTGGAGTGCATTGGAAGTCTGAACCACACCATCCCAGGTATGGCTTAGACTTTCCATTGCTCCTTATGTTAGTGCCATGGCCTTCTTGGATGCAGAAGAACTGGAACATCACCCTTAGCAGTTATGTACCTTTCCCTTTGCTCACTGTCTGCAGTCTCTAGGATCTCTGCTGTCTGCAATGTCCAGGACCCGTATTATATCTATATGGTCTCCACATAAATTCAGGCCCAGGGGAGGAGTTAGGCAGTGCAGTACGGAGCAGTACTGTGAAGACATCCTGGTGAACGGTGCCGCGCTAGGCCCATGCCAGAGTGAAGCCTAGCCAGTGTAAGGGACCCAAGAGTGAGGATTGGAGGCAAGGCAAAGTAGAGACAGAGTAGGGGTAGAGGAACCATACCGGTTCACCCCAGGAAAGCACCTGAAGCAACCCGAACACTGGAGTCTGTAAGGGTGCAGTTAGCCTAGCAGAGAATACAGGAGGACCAGGGAGACTTCAGTCTCCTGGCAGACACTTGTAGCACAGCAATCAACAGAGCCAGGGACCGCAGAGGAGTAGCAGCGCCCAACAGAAGATTCTCACAGCCTGCCATACAAATGAGGGAGGTCAGGGCCATGTTTCAGACAGGCCAGGACTTAAGCACACACACACACAGAAACAAGGAGGCCTTACAACTCATCGGGTGTGGAAATCCTGAACTGCCACCTGACCACCTGGACAGTACCCTGGATGTTACCTTGAATCATCACCATCAGTAAAAGGTAGGAAAACAACTTCCAGCGTGTGTGTGTCTGTTATAGCGACCCCTGATCCTGCCCATGACATAGACTGTCTGCCAGCATCTCCACCTGATGAGCCGCCTTCCCCTGCAGCACAAGGGACAAGGCTGTGTGGAGAGCTGCCTCCCTGTGTAAAATCCCTATCATCTATCACTGCCCCGGGGATCTCACTCCACCTGCTGAGAGGGTTACCAACTAGCTGGCTCGTCATCACTCCCGTGGTCTGCAAGAAGCGCCGGTATCATTACCAGATACCGTAGGTGGCGTCACAAACTCTTTATTTTTATTATAAACCCCTATTTGGTGACCATCAGGGCCACAGGCCCAGGCACAGGCCACCCGTGACATCCCCAGTTAATCAATTCCCGGAACCTGTGGTGGGTCATAAGCATGGCCAGTGGCGATACATGTCCCTGACTGGGCACTGGGTGATTTTGGAGGCTTTGGGGGAAGGGGCTACTGTACAAGTCTTGGCATCCCCATTATCTGTGAGTTAAACCTATGTATATAGCAGTTCTTCCACTCCTTCTGCCTCCTCCATCTCCTCTAGGGCCTCCACCTGAGCCCAAAACCACTCTGGTAATGTGACACGCATTCCAACTGTGCAGAACAAAGCCAGCACACCTGTTACTATGCTGCCAACAGGGTTCAACTCCATCAGGATGTGTTAATTTTAAAATGACAAAGAAATGGGAGTCAAACAGCTGAGGAGTTGTGGTCAGGTTTGGAAACTGAGTTTCATCAATGGATATCTCCACTGACCCTACAGCCAGGGAAGGGCGTGTGCAACAATGCTGCGAATTTAGGTGCGGTCCTTCGCTAAGCCAAGGTGACACACAAGCCTTGCATGGTTCACGTCCTGAACCCGGTCAACCATGAAGTTCCAGCATAGATGCGCTGCTACAGAGGGCACAGTCGCTGTGTGCACACTTCCGCTGTTCGCACCCTGCGGCTCACCGACTTGCATCGCTAAAGAAGTCTTTTGGCATGCCGCTTAACCGCCTGACATGCGTGTGCCGACATGATGGAATTCCACTCTGCACATGTTGCAGCAACTGTGGCAGCAGCAATGAGCCTTGGTGCAGTATGTCATGGCATATAGCCTAAGCCAACACAATCTTGAGATGGGGCAAATCACGCTGCTGGAGTGGTCACAGATCAAGGACTTCTTCACCCTTTTGCACAGTTGTGAAATGGTGACTAAGATCTTTAGCCCTGATGATGCCATTATCAGCATGACTATTCTGGTTATCTACATACTAAAGCACACTGGTGTACTTTTCAGTGTGCTACATTAAGCTCCACATTACAATATTTCAACTCTGGAGCAATTGCTGCCACTTTCGTGGTGCCTGTGCCTAATTTTTAGGAAAATGCGGACTCTTCTTTGGGTCTCCTTGCTGTGTGCTGTAATCCTTGAGCAGGGCTCTCTGGGCATAACACCTTCTCATGACACTTGTGCACGACTTCCTAAATACTCAACCTTGAAATGCTGGGCTCAGGTCTCCAGCCTTGCTCCTATTGTGGCCCAATACGTAATGGTTTAATGATGCATACCACTTTGCTGTGGTGTGACCCTAATTTTTGGGAAAGTGTGGACTCTTGTTAGGGTTTCTTTGCTGTGTGGTGCATTAATTCAACAGGGCTCTATGAGTGACATGCCTACACCTGTCACTCATCCTCCTTTTACTCCTCCTCTTCTTACTTAATGACAAAAAACTACTGCCACTTTTCCCCTGTGGCACATCCATCTGTCAATTCAAACTGAGTTTCACCCATGCTACGCCATGAGACTATTTGTACTCTAGGTAGAGTGTTGTCCCTGTTCCTTGAGTCTGGCACTAATATGAGCAGTTTTCAGCTTTTGGACACATT
This sequence comes from Allobates femoralis, assembly GCA_033576535.1. NCBI lineage: Eukaryota > Metazoa > Chordata > Amphibia > Anura > Aromobatidae > Allobates > Allobates femoralis. Next base: position 667,653,039 of record JARQOC010000002.1, on the reverse strand, counting down.
TGAAGTTGTTTTCTATGTGTTTCATGTTGCCTGCCATTGATTTCAATGAGGTTCTTAGCTTACTGGACTCATCGGGTAGATGCTGGGCTCCAGTTCTTTGATGCAGCAAAGTGATGATTCGGTAGGTTGGCTATCCTCACCGAATCTCTGGTGCCTGTCCAAAAAATGTCCAAAAACAAAACCAAAATGGATTTTCCTGGGGAAAATGTTAAGGGCTAATACTCACTTGTGAGACAGTGTTGGTGTATTTTTTTTTATTTTATTACATTAAAGTTTTAAAAAAATAATAAAATTGGGAGGCACTCTAATGCCCCTTTTAAGAGACGTGGAGGAGGGCCTCTCATTAATAATATTTATGTGTTCCCTTCATATTATTAATGTGGGTCTCCTATAGTGTTTGCCCTATGCAGGCTGCCAAAAATTGGGAGGATCTCCAATGCCCCTTTTAAGAGACGTAGAGGAGGGCCTCATTAAATATTGTATGTTCCATTATTAGGTAGTGGGTCTCCCATAGTGTTGCCCTATGCAGGCTGCCAAAAATGATGAGGCACTCCGATGCCCTTTTGAAGACACATGGTGGAGGGGAAGGCCTCATTAAATAATGTCCCCATTATTAAAAGTGGGTCTTCCATAGTGTTGCCCTATGCAGGATGCCAAAAATTGAGAGGCACTCCAATGCCTCTTTTAAGAGACATAGAGGAGGACCTCATAAACAAAACGTTCCCATTACAAAGGAGTGGGTCTCCTATACTTGTAACGTCTATGACTGAAACATTTACCCCTGGGGGGTATGCATGAGTGTAATATAGAGGAGAACCTCATTAAATAATGTTCCCATTATTAGGAAGTGTGTCTTCCATAGTGTTGCCCTATGCAGGCTGCCAAAAATTGGGAGGCACTCCGATGCCCTTTTGAAGATGTGGAGCCCACTGGGACAGGGTACTCGGTACTCGGACCGGGGTACTGCTGGGGATATCACTGCGGTCTTAGTCTGGACCATGTCCCGGGTTCCGCAAGTAACGGGGGGAATATTTACAGGGGAGTTTGTCGTGAAGCCACCCACGGGTTGTGGTCAGGGTGACCACCACTGCTGCAGAACCCCCGGGGATGATGTTTGGCAGCTGGAGATGAAACGGCTCTCCGCAGGTAGAGCCTGGTTCCCCAGGGCAGTGATAGTTAAAGTCTATGATGGATGCTATAGATGTTGCAGGATAGGGATGATACTGGAGGCGGTGGCTGCTTGTGAGGGAAAGTAGGGCTTGAGTACAAGGATCACACACACTCACGGTTTTGAAGTTTTCCAAGACTTTACTGCAGGTGTTGGTAGCAGAGTATTGTCTATGGAGTCTGTACCGGAGCCGGGTTGCTCCCACCCTGACCGGGTCCTCTGCTTCCCCCTGCTGCGCTGTGTGTGTGGCCCTGCTGCTGCTTTAGCTGAGCTGCGGGCAATGTCTCTCCTCACAGGTACCCCCTTTACTAGGCAACTTGAGTCTTTTCATATGCTTCTGACCCCGCCGCGTTGCTTTGCTGAGGTACAGTGTAGATTTACAACCTCCACTATCCCAGTGTTTTCTGTGCTGCGTGTTTCAGTCACTGATTTGGATCTGGTATCTGGTCTGTGCGCTCCTCAGGGGTGAGTTATGAAGTCACTCAGTCTCCCAGATGTGTTCCTCTGTTTCTTGCACTCCTTCCCTCAGACCCTGGCTAGGCCTGGAATCGAGGAGCATACTGTAGAGAAACCTTAGGCAGCCTCTTTACACTACAGTCTCTCTTCCTGGTTCTCCCAGGAACTGAACTAACTACTTCCTCTTGACATCAGAATATATAAGGGAGCTGCTTTAGCTCCCCCTTCTGGCCTAGAGGTGCTAGTGCAGTGTCAGGTGTTGTGTGGGGAGTGAACACGTGTTGATGTTACTGTGGCACATTAACCCCTGTGGTGCCACAAAGACACGTGGAGGAGGGGAGGGCCTCATTAAATAATATTCCCATTATTAAACGTGGGTCTTCCATAGTGTTGCCCTATGCAGGCTGACAAAAATTGGGAGGCACTCCGATGCCCCTTTTAAGAGACATGGAGGAGGGCCTCGTAAACAAAACGTTCTGATTACAAAGGAGTGGGTCTCCTATACTTGTATTGCCCATGTACTAAGTATGGAATGAAACATTTACCCTGGGGGGTATAAATGAATATACTGTCTAACTTTTTTTGGGTTATGGGCATCATAAACACCCTTTAAAAATATTATGTGGGTGTTGCATCATGGACGACAGTCACCCTGGTGATAATGTCGTGAAAGATGAGGAGAAGGAGGAGAACTAGAGAAAATAGCCAAAATCAGGAAGCGTATAGCCATGTGTGGGGGTGAAGAGGAGCATGGGAATATACCCCCCCAAAAAAGACTCTGGCTTTGAGTTTATAATACGCTGCTATCATTTAGAGGAGGTGTTGAAAATTCTGGCCCAATCCAGCCCTTTTTAATTTTAATAAGTGTCAGCCTGTCAGCATTTTCAGTTAACAGAGGATGACCTCTGTTCATCCATACTGAACAGACAGTAGTGCAGGTAGTACCGTCTGTAGCGCATGAAACTAGCTCCAGTCCTTTTTCCTCCTCCTCCTCCTCCTCATTGGTCTCCAATGCACGTTGGGATGAGATGAGGCTGGGCTGTGTGTAAGCACTCTGTATGGTTCCTTGCTCCATTTCATCATGCTCCGCCTGCAATGCATCCTCTTTGATTTTAAGCAGAACACAGAAAAGTGGGATGAATATGCTAATGATGGCATCATCGCCGCTCACCATCTTTGTGGAGTCCTCAAAGTTTTGGAGGACGGCACATATGTTGGACATCCATGTCCACTCCTGAGGTCTTATGTGTGGAGTCTGAACCGAATATCTTGTTGATGCTGATAGTCAACAACTGCCCTCTTCTGCTCACAAATCCCGACCAACATCTGCAGTGTTGAATTCCAACGCGTGGAGACATCACATACAAGTCTGTGAGCGGAAGCTGCAAACGCTGCCAAAACCCGGCAAAGGTGGCTGAAGCAGACTTTTGAAAATGGGCACAGATCTGACAGCTCCGGGTAGAATTTAAGAAACCGCTGAACCACGAGGTTGAGCACATGGGCCAGGCATGGAACTTGTGTGAGCACGACTCAGAGCCGCCACCAAATTCCGTCCATTGTCACATATGACTATGCATGGCTGTTGGTTCAGCGGTGTGAGCCACAGATCTGCATGCTCTTTCAGAGCTGTCGACAACTCTTCAGCATTGTGCGGTTTATCACCTACACATATTAGCTTCAGCACAGCCTGTTGCCACTTGGCCGAGGCAGTGCTGCAGTGCTTTCAGCTTCTGACTGATGTAGAGGGTGACGAGAAGGAGGTGGCTGAGGAGGATGATGTGTAGGAGCTGTAGATTGTGGGGGCAACGCTGATTGAGTTAGGGCCTGCAATTCTTATAGTCGGGAGGACGTGGGTCCCGGCTTCCACTATATTAATTCAGTGTGCCGTCATCAAGATGTACTATCCTGCCCACAAGCACTTGTCCACGTGTCCGTGGTTAGGTGGATTTGCCGGAAACTGCGTTGTTAAGGGCATGGCTAATGTTTTGGGACACATACTTGCGTAATGCGGGGACAGCACACTGGAAGAAATAGTGGCGGCTGGGGACCAAGTAATGAGGAGCAGCCGCCTCCATCAGGTTGTGGAATACTTCCGTCTCCACTAGCCTAAAAGGCAACATTTCGAGCGCAAGAAGTCACGAAATGTGTAAATTGAGTAGTGTGCCCTGTGGGGGCGTTGGCTGCGTATTTACACTTGCGTTTCAAGGACTGGGGTATGGACAACTGAACGCTGCACTGGGACAAGTACGTGGACTTGGTTGCTGATGGTGGTATGTTTGATTATGCAACAACAGGTGCAGGACAGGAGGCATCTTCGCGTGCACTATGGACAGGGTATTGCCTTGTATGCGCAACAGTGGGAGAAGCAGTGGTGTCACCCGCAGACACTGCTCCTGGACCCTGGGGTTTGGTCCACAAAGTTGGGTGCTTTGCTGCCATGTGCATGATCATGCTGGTGGTGGTCAGGTTGGTAGTTTTTCTACCCCTGCTGATGCTGGCATGGCAGGTGGTGCAAATGGCATTTTTGGAATTATCAGCAGACTCCTTAAAAAACAGCCAGACTCGGGAAGACCTAAGAGTTGTACTGACAACTTCCATTGTGATGGTGTTACGGGGAACGGTTGCCACCTTCTGTCTGCGGCCACAACACTGCTACTTCCTGCCTGTAGGCGTGCTATGCCTCCCTACCCCTGTGTGCAGCTATCCTCGTTCTGCATGTCATTCTGCCAGGTTGGGTCAGTTACTAGATCATACCCCATGTCGTCTTCCACTTCTGCACCCCGGTCCTCCTCTTGATTTTCTGGCAATGGTGTCTTATCATCGTCCACTTCTTGTGACACTCTCCCACTGTCGCTTTCAACTGACCATGGCTGCTCAGATATTTGGGCATCGCTACATACGATCTCCTCATGCCCCACTTCAAATGGAGCAGGCGAGAGGCCCGAATCTATGAATGGAAAAGTGAACAGCTATTCAGAGTGTCCATGGGTGAGATCATTTTTGTCCAGGCACTAAGCATGGTGGGACGAAGGAGGATCAGGGTGAGGAGTATGCGGTCTACATGCACGGCTACTGGGACATGACCTTGTGGAAGACAGGGTGTTTGTGGTGGTGTCAAACTGACTGGAAGCATTATTCACTATCCAACTAACAACCTGTAGACACTGCTCTGGGTTTAATAGTGGTGTGCTGCATTCCCCTTGGATTTGGGACAGGAAGGTTGGACGAGAAGCTGTGGTTGTTTGTTGTGGCACAATTCTAGCTTGCCCACGGTCTTGGCCTCTGCATGCACCATCACAATCACATCCAGTTCCTCATCCCTTGCCACCGGTCTTGATTTTCTTTTAACGGAGTGCTATATGGGTTTTAAAAGTATGCCTGTATACAGCTAAATAAATCCTAAAAAGGACTGTTGTTTGGATGGCTAGATGGATATTAGAAGTCTGTATACCAACTCCAGATGTGCTGACTGGTATACAGCCTCTTGTGGTACACCGAAGTGTGCTATATACCCATCCTGCCTGTATACAGCTAAAATAATCCTTAGAAGGATTGTTGTTTTGATGGATAGATAGATCCTCTCCTCTCTGTATCAGTCGGTCATTGTATATTTGTTTACTGTAAACTATATCTATAATTTTCTATGTAACCCCTTCTCATGTACAGCACCATGGAGTTAATGGTGCTATATAAATAAATAATAATAATATTAGAAGCCTGTACACCAGCCCCAGATGTGCTGACTTGTATACAGCCTCTTGTGGTATACCAAAGTGTGCTGTATACCTCTCCTTCCTGTATACAGCTAAATTAATCCTTAGAAAGACTGTTGCTTTGATGGATAAATAGATATTAGAAGCCTGTACACCAGCCCCAGATGTGCTGACTGGTATACAGCCTCTTGTGGCACACTGAAGTGTGCTATATACCCTGCTTGCCTGTATACAGCTAGATTAGTCCTCAAAAGGACTGTTGTTTTGATGGATTTTGTATCCCAGCACCTACACTACCTAAAAGACCTAAAATCTGTCCATCACTCAGCAGCACCTCTCCCTACACTAGCTGACAATGTGGAGCAGAGTAACGAGCACAGCGCTGTCAATTCTTAAATAGACCTGATGATTCTGTGCGGCCAGCCAATCACTGCAATGCCACAACCAACATGGCTGTGGCATTATAGTGTGTGGCAGAAAATTCCTGCATTTGGGCTGGCTCTGTAAAGAGCACCAACATGCAGGGAGGTGGACACGAGCATGAGCCCGGGCATCTCGCCGGTACTCGCCGAGCATCGCGAGTACTGTGATGCTTGGACGCATACCGAGTACCGGCAATCATGCTCGCCCATCATTAGCAGGCACACAACAGAGCACAGTTCTAAGTGTAGAGGGGCGGATCAGTCTTCACAAGGGGAAGGCAATCACAAGTACACAATATAGGAAAAAAAAATTCTTAAGTCACCAACTATCTTAGAAATTGGTAAATAATAAAATAAAATAAAAATAAAGCATATAAAAATTGTTAAAACATTTTTGATATACACTATGTTGTAGGGTATATGTGTTATACCGTTTTAATATTACAACACTAAAAACTTAAAAACTAAAAACATGAAGGCTTGTATTATAGCTTAACCCCTCTTTCCTGGTGGGTAGGGCTATTTTAGTTGCCCCTTGATGGGGGTTGCCTTTTGCTGGATATGGTTCTCCACTGGTCTTGTGTGGGTCTCTCCTTCAAGGATTTTCTCTGGTGTCATTTGTATATCGTGCTAATTCACAGTGTCAAACACAATGCCTATAATGGATAAGGTTAAATTGTAAGATATATTAGCTATATCCTGATAGTGATTGAAGGATACCATACTATTATCTGATGACAATGACTGAATGATATCACCATAGTATCTGGCGACTATCCATCCTGCAAATACAGAAAGTTACACATACCGTATATACTCGCATATAAGCCGAGTTTTTCAGCCCAAAAATTGGGCTGAAAAGTACCCCCCTCGGCTTATACGCGAGTCAGTGCTGTATACCGATGTATACATCGGTACATACCGATGTATACATCGGTATACAGCAGCCCCCGTAATGCAGGGCCCCCCCAGCCTCGCTCCGGTCACCTGTAAAGGAAACTATACTTATCACAGTGCCGCTGTCCGCGCCCGCTCGCACCCGCTCGCAGCTGCCGTACGCGATCCTCCATCTTCATGCGTCTTCTTCCTGTTTCTGTGCTCGTCGCAGGCAATGACGTCATTCCCTGCGACGAGCACAGGAAACAGGAAGAAGAGGCATGAAGATGGAGGATCGCGTACGGCAGCTGCGAGCGGGTGCGAGCGGGCGCGGACAGACAGCGGCACTGTGATAAGTATAGTTTCCTTTATAGGTGACCGGAGTCAGGCTGGGGGGGCCCTGGATTACGGGGGCTGCTGTATACTACCGCTGGGGCTGCAATATACTGCCACTGGGGCTGTATACACCACTGGGGCTGCAATACCACTGGGGCTGCTGTATATAGGGGCAGCAATACCACTGGGGCTGCTGTATATAGGGGCTGCAATACCACTGGGGCTGCTGTATATAGGGGCTGCTGTATACACCACTGGGGCTGCAATACCACTGGGGCTGCTGTATATAGGGGCTGCAATACCACTGGGGCTGCAATACCACTGGGGCTGCTGTATATAGGGGCTGCAATACCACTGGGGCTGCTGTATATAGGGGCTGCTGTATACACCACTGGGGCTGCAATAACACTGGGGCTGCTGTATATAGGGGCTGCAATACCACTGGGGCTGCTGTATATACCACTGGGGGCTGCTGTATATCATACTGCTGGGGCCTGTATACCACTGCTGGGGGCTGTATACCTGTGCTGGGGTCCATCCTCGGCTTATACGCGAGTCAATAGATTTTCCCAGGTTTTGGGGGCAAAAGTAGGGGGGTCGGCTTATACACGGGTCGGCTTATACACGAGTATATACGGTAATCTGGGTAATATATATTTGGCATCATTGATCCAACAGCACACACATTAGGAGAAAACAGCACAAAAGTATCATACAGTTCCACAACATAGAACACAAAGAGCACAATTGCAACACAGAACCCTCCAAATTTAGCAACAATAAGAATACACCGTCCACAGTTCACACAGCACAGGTTTTACTAGAAATCACACATCAAAAAAGGGTTCCAAACCATATATCATGGACCCCAGTATTTTTCTACAATTTTTTATATGTCCACTAGACAACAGTCCAAACATCAAGGGGCATTATACAAACAAGACAAACAGTTACAAGTCTCCACCACCACAATTAAGGCTGGCTTCACATTTGCGTATGTGAACGCAGCTTATGCTGCGTTCCCATACGCAGTCAAACGCATGCGCACTGCGTTCCTATGTTTAACATAGGAACGCATAGTGCTTGCGTTTGCGGCGTTCGGGTGCGGATGCGGACGATATCTGCTCCTTCCGGTGTCCAGCATCCGCACCCGGGACGCAGCCAGTTGCATTTTTTGTGCGCTCGGGGAGCTTGGAAAATCAGCAAGCGTCCCCAAGCGCACAAAACCTGCATTGTCTTCAATGGGTCCGCAGTGTTCAGCGCTTGACAGCGCAGGAGAACGCTGCGGACCCATTGAAAAATCTCCCGGTGGCCGCCGGTGATGTCACAGGAGCTCACCGACGGCCACCGAGAGATCAGCTCAGCCTCTGCTGATCTCTTCTTCCCCGCCGCCGATATCTGCTAGCGATGTCGGCGGGGAGAACAGCTGATCTGACAGCTGTTTGAATCTTCCCGCGCCGACATCTCCTCTCGGTGTCGGCGCGGGAGATTCAAACAGCTGTCAGATCTGCTGTTCTCCCCGCCGACATGTCCCGGAGCTTACCGGCGGCCGGGAGGCAGAGATCTCCGGCGCTGATCTCCGCCCCCGGACACCGCTGATTGGCTGCTGGGCTCCACAGTGATGTGTCCGCAGGCGGACATTCTCCGCTGCGGACACATCTTTCGGCCCTGCTTTGCACTGCGTTTGTGTCTGCATGCCATCAGCATGCAGACACAAACGCAAATGTGAAGCCAGCCTAAGGTAACAATAGTCAAGAAGGATACAGAAAGAGCACCAAGCACAAACTATAACCAGGATTTTCATTTTAACTTCTAGCATACCATTGAGAGAACAATCTCCTCACCACAACAAATCTATCACACCCAGAAAACCTAAACTAGTAAGTAATATCACAAAACGATACTAAAGGAACAACCTACCTAAGTAATTGCATATAAACACAGTAATTTATATCAATAGGATATCTACACCCACCATACCCTAGGATAGTTTCTCCGAAGAACGCATCAGAGGAAACAACCTCAACGCAAAAGGATTAACGATCATACATCACCATCATAAGGTAATTTAAATAATTCAATTAGGGTAACACCTTCTTATTTAGAAAGGGATACTGACGGTAACCATTTCCTAGTATAGATGTAAAATATACCACCATACTCCATACAAACGACACCAGAGAAAATCCTTTGATGGTAGAGACCCACACAAGACCAGAGGAGAACCATATCCAGCAAAAGGCAACCCCCATCAAGGGGCAACTAAAATAGCCCTACCCGCCAGGAAAAAAGGGTTAAGCTATAATACAAGCCTTCACGTTTTTAGCTTTTAAGTTTTTAGTGCTTTAATATTATAACAGTGTAACACAAATACCTACAACATAGTGTATTTTAAAAATGTTTTAACAATTTTTATGCTTTATTTTTATTTTATTTTATTTACCAATTTGTAAGATAGTTGGTGACTTAAGGCTAGAGAAATTAGACAAACACCAACCACATAGTACAATATCGAAATAATTTTATTATAATTTTACTTTTTCGTCATACATTAAAATTGTTGTAAGCCAATAAACATCCCAAAAAAGTGATTTTAAAAGAATTTAAATAAACATGAAGTTTTAAAATATATCCAAGATTCTGATTTGGATGCTTGTTGCTGGATCCTCTTTGCTTGATAATCACAAGTACACAGTCTGTAGAGAGGGGCTGGCACAGTCTTTGCAGGGGGAGGCGACAGTATCTTAATACAGTATATGCTAGTGGGAGGGGCCTCCCTTGGCATCTTTCCTGAGGCTCCACATCTGTGTCTCTCACAGCGGTCGCCATCTTAACAATGCAAAAACACCATAAATAGTATTTACACAGTTCAATAGCACATTTCAGCTTGCCAATTTTCACAGATTATAAGACACACAGAACCCTGTTTAACAGGACTTCGAAATCCTGTTTGTGACATCAATATGTGCCAGTCACAAGGACCGGAGTACTCGGCTTGCTGGTCCATGGACAGAATGTTCTCGGTTGCAATACCCAGCAGCTGTGGCCCTAACCGCACATGGGAAAGGGGAGGGTTTATAGAGGAGAATAGAACTTGTAAAGTTTGTGATGCCAACTGAGGTGTCGAGCCAGGGATGGCCGGCGCTGCATGTAATCACTCCCAGGGAATAGCTGTTGTTGCAGCAAAGTGTAATTCTCTCCTCAGCCAGAGCAGGTACCTGGGGCGTATAGGATGATGTAAGGGGTGATGGTGGGTATTGTAGTGCAAGAGGTGCGTAGAGGTCACAGGAAGCAGTCAAGGAGACAGTCTCTTGTTCTTTACCTTTTTTGCTTTGCAGGTCAGTAGAAAGTCCAGGGTACTGGTTCACCAGGCCATCGGTCTGGTCAGTCTGAGGAGAACTAGGGACTGCTCTGCTGGACAGTTATATGGCAGACCAGCTGACTTCTTCTTGGGATGAGGTTCTAGGTGCCTGTAGTTTTCCTGTTCCGCCTTAGCTGCCTTGTGACTGATTTCCAGCCAGGTAGGCAACACAGACTCTATGAGCAGCCAGACCCACACTGGCTCTCTAGTCCTTTGGTAGATGCTGTGCCCTGGACAGTCTTACACAGTGTGGCTACTGTGCTGGAGCCCAGCAGCATCCAGTTCACGTCCAGACGTGCAGATCTGGCAACTTGGAGTTCTGGCACCCCTTGTGCAGCTTTGAGCTGGAAGCCTATGGCAGACTTCTGCTCACTTTCAATGTCTGACTCTGTCCAACTCCTGTTGCCACCCCTCCCTACTCCTCACTACCGCAAATCCCTCCCTCCAACCAATGTCTGTCTCAGCCTAAAACAGGCCTTCTTGTGCTCAGCCCTCTGATCAGAGTTCAGGCATTGTGTGTAGGCTTTGGAAGTCTAGCATAGGATACATGAATTCTCATCAGACATGGCATTAGTACCAATGACCTTAAATAAAACTATGGCGATCAGACCGCAGGGGTGCCACATATGTCTCACTCCTTCAGAGTGATCAGTGTCTAAAAGCAACCATACGCGCATGGAGATGCCTGACCATGAAATCACAAGCATCAAATCGATTGTCTTCTCCTTATTGGATTCCTTTGTCTCTCCTACCAGCACTCTCGTCAGCTGTAGATATCAATACATGGACGATTAGCGGTATTCACACCTTGTCTGACATACTCGATGAGGATACACAACTTAAATCCTTTACAATCCTGCAGACCAAATTTGGCTTACCGGAGGAAGAATTCGGAACTTGGACCAAAATCAAACGTATACTCAACAAAAACAGTCTCAATCTTAACCTCCCGCTAAACATTACCCAGCTCTTCCATTTCAACCAGTCGAAGGTTTTCTGGTCTTTCAAATCCATTTACAGAGAATGGATTCTTGACTCTGCATACTCGATCACTCCCAACATTGAAGCCTGGAGTAGAGAACTTCAAGTCCCGCTCCCTATCAACTTAATTGAAGAAACATTACAAACTGTGCTCAAAAGTCTCTCATGTGCAACTTTACTTGAGTCCTATTACAAAACCTTGACCAGGTGGTATTTCACTCCCACAAGACTTCAAACATTTTCTAACACCTTGTCTCCTTTGTGTTGGAGGAACTGCGGTCACCCTGGCTCAATGTCACATATATTTTGGGACTGTCCTTCCCTTCGTCACTTCTGGGGAAAAATTCATCTACTTCTTTGTGATATAACTGGACTTAATTTAGATCTTACTCCAGAACTTGCATTGCTATCAATAGGAATCAACGACATACCTTCAGACCTCAGAGCCCTTATAGTGCACATTCTCATTGCGTGTAAAAATGGTATTGCAACGCGTTGGAAGGACCCGGATCCACCCACGCTTGATGCAGTTTTGGGGACCATCGCATCACATAACTCTTACGAATATATGCACTCTCTGAGAAATAATCTCCAAGCAAAATACAAAAAGAAATGGACGCCATGGAACCAATTTTTCTATCAACAAGATGTCCCTTTCACTCAGACCTGAATTGACTCCTTTCCAATTTGCTCCAGAATAGTCTGGTCAAGCATAACTGTGAATCATTTCTCTCCCTTTCTTCTCCCCACTGCCCTCCTTCCCAGTTCACTCCCCCCTCCCTGTTTGGAATTATCGAGAATACCGAGTTTTCTTATTGTTTATTGTTTGATATTTTCCGTTATCATCATACTATTGTAACATGTATTTTTTTGATCATCCTATTGTACTGTCATTGTTAAGGCGACCTTTGTAAAATTGTGTATAACCCAATAAAAATGTTGAACAAGAGTGATCAGTGTCTGGCATAAGGAGAAAGAACCTTTGCTGCTGCAGATTTCCCTCAGTGCTCAGGAAGGAAGTTGTTTCAGCATTTGCCTCAATCATAGCATAATTCTCTGGTCTACAAGGTTTACAGATTATTTTAGCAATTATTATGTTTGTTAAAAAGTGAGTCTTAAAGTCCAAAATATACTTGAATTTTTGTAATGAAGACTGTTCGTACATTTTCCTGATAAGTTCCCTTTAAATCTAACTGTAACATTTTCAATATAACGTCCCAGACTGTCCGATTCTGCCTTTATAAATACTCTCGACTTCAGACATTGTCCTTGTGAACTCTCATTTTGTTGATATCTTTCATACATTCCTGAAATCTTTATGATTGTTGTTGATAAATATCATCATAACTATGAAGTTCTACTTTGCCTTGCGTCATAAATAATATATAATGATGGAAGCATGTTATTACACATTTATCACCGATATCAAGAGGAAGGTGTTGCATTTTCCCCGATATCAGTAATATTTTATATAGATCTTTTAATGTTATAAAAAAAATGTCAATCTATTTTTGGTATCATGTGTATTTGATTCCACACTGAACAGTGCCGTGTGCGCCTTCATCTTATTTTCCATCTCGTATGCCAGGGAGATTTTTGTTCTGTCTGAACACTGTCATATATAAACATCCTGTATAAAGATGCTTATTTTCAGCACGTATTTATTAGTCATCCATTTCCCAAAGGATATTCAGCCTCGGTGTGTTCAGAAAAAGGCAATGGTGAACTTTATACCAATGCCACGTAATCTCATAGATTGGCTGCCCCTGGCGCCTTTATCAGGAACCCATCAATTTGATAACACGTCATTGTTTGCAGAGACACATGAATAATAATCCACATAGCCTGAATCTCCTCTCCTGACATCCGCCCGCCTGAAGTACATTCTTCAATAAGCACAGTCAAGGATGTGGGCATTGCTGATCGGTACAGACAAGGCACATTTGTCTTACTTATCGGTAATTGTACTCACATCACCTATTACATCAACACCCGATACAAGTCATCCAGAATTGCAGCAATGATATAAATGCTGGTCAAATAAAGAAGACATCAAATCCGGTTTTTACCTTATAAATGTTTATGAGTAGGACTGATATTATTTGTCATTGTGACATGCCAATGCCACCTGTCCCCACTGATATGCGGTGTATAGGGCACTATCATATTATGATGAAGTAACAGTAAGGCTAGGGTCAGATTAACGTTAAAGGGGGTTGCATTAAAAACATAGGTTTTGGCAGCCTTAACGCAGTGCTACAGCCATGGTAGAGCCCCCTTAACGCTGCCAATGCTTACCTATGGAGACGCAGCCCCTAGCGCGGCTCAAACGCTGGCATCTGAAGAACAAGCACAAGTTTTCAATCACATGGCGGTGTTTGAGCCGCTCTAGGGGCCGCGTCTCCATAGGTAAGAATTGGCAGCATTACGATAGCACCGCGTTAAGGCTGCCCAAACCTATGTTTTTAATGCAAAGCCCCTTTAATGTTAATCTGACCCTAGCCTGAGTGCAAATTTACCAATGACCTAATGTTTGTTTCCTTAACCCTTTAAAGGGAATGTCATAATTTTTATATTAAGAGTTATTGATTACACAATTTATATTTAAAACAAAATTAAATGCACTATTTTAACATTTACTTTTTACTAGCTGAGAGCCCGATTCTATCGTATTGTGCGATTCTAGAACGTGTGCGATTATATATTGGTTGAACTATGTTGTTAATGTTTTAGGTTACAAAATGAAATAAAATAAAGGTGTGTTTAAAACTCAGCAATAGCAGGAGAATTGAATAACATGTTAAAATCAAAGTAGGTATGTGTATGTTTCATATCATGATTGCAGTTATAGATGAAAATGCTGCTATTCATTCAGTAACAAAAATAAACACATGATATGATCATAATGTCTAGACTCTGGAGATTCATCAGTACGGTATTGGCAGTGGGATGCTGTATAATGTGACAGTCTGATAGATCTGTACTCTGTAGATAGTTTATTATGGTGACACCTGTGTGATGCTGTATCCTGTGACAGTCTGATAGAGCTGTACTCTGTAGATTCTTCATTACAGTGGTGCCTGTGCGATGCTGTATCCTGTGACAGTCTCATTGATGTGGATTCAGGAATTCGTTCTCACGGTGCTGGTGATGTAATGATGCATCCTGTAAGGCTAGGGCCAGATTAGCGCTAATTGCTGCGCTCAGGGGGTTCTGTTAAAAACATAGAATTTGGGAGTCTTGACGCAGTGTTACCGGCACGGTAACGCTGCGTCAGCACTGCCAATTCATCCCTATGGTGGAATCATTTCATATTACAATATTAGGGCTCACATGGTAAGGTGGATTCACTAAGTTACAAGTTATGGTGAGCACACAGACTAGGGGCAATAACATAAAAGACTCAATTTGCATAAAGGCGTGTTGAAGAACATAGCCAGCAGACCAGCAGAGCAGGACACACCAGAATACTAGGGATGTAAACAAGCATGGGAAATAAATATGTATAAAAAGTCTAGGAATAGCAGCAGCATATGTACTGTGCAGTGGCGGACCTTAAGCCCCGAGGGCCCTGGTGCAGCCATGGTGAGGAGCGGGGAAAGATTTAAGGTGCTGCCGGCCGTCGGCGAGGAGCGGGGGGGGGATGGTTATTGGTGATGTGGCTCTCCTACCTGCGCTGAGCCGCCAAATGCATTGCTGGGAGCCGGGGTGGCAGAGGAGAGGAGGGGCGGGATCAGGCAAAGGAAGCAGGAAGCTTCCCTTGCCTGACCCTCCTCTCCTCTGACATCGGATAATGGGGGTCGGCTGGGGGGTAGGCTGGGGGCCCCCTGCAGGCTTGAGGGGCCCCATAGCCGGTCGGGGCCTTGGTGCAGCTGAACCCAGCTGCATCACGGTAGGTCCGCCCCTGCTACTGTGATTAGTACGGAAATAAGTTTGTAATGTGTTCGACAGATGAAGAGTTAATAAGCAAATAAAGTATAGGCACTGACAGCAGAGATGGAATGGCAAACTTACAGTATTTATGGGGACAATAAACTCTGTTGCAATAGTGATCGTAATGAACGGTCTTTGGAGAGGACTTTATTATGCTTACAGCAGATGATGCGTTAATCAGTAGGTCCAAGCTAAGAAACAAATGCATAGAAACTTGAAGAGTTTATTCCAGCTAGTTAACTTGTTGAACAAACTTTAAAGTAGAAGACTGCAAACAGAAATCTTAGGCTGGTTTCAAACTCGTGTCCTGTCCTGATCAGTCCAAAAAATGCAGTAATTTGCGTCCGGTAACACGTGCAAATGCAGATGCACCACAGCATTTTTTAGCCTGACTAGGCACAGGATTTTGTATAGACATTACATTCTGACCATGCATTTGTAGTTTGGTCGATCCTGTGAGAGAGAAAGAGAGATTTCTCCAGAACTATTCTGAGCATTCTAAAATACTCTGCGCATACTCAGTGTGCAATCCTTTTCCGACTTGCCGCAGTCACCTGCGTCCGGATGTGTCTTCACAGAAATCAATGCTGCAAGAGTTTTGCTGCATCCGGACGCATCCAGATTTTTGAAGCGCCACGAAATTGCAACATAGTGCAGCGGGGGCGTGGACATAACGCCGCACTCACCTGCATAAGGCGAAGTCCTGATGTCACCTGATGTCCCGACATCCTCATTTTAAGCATAGGGACGCATGCCTGATCAGGATGCATGAGGATTTTGCCGGACACCAACGCAGGACAGAAAAGCGCCAGTGTGAAACCACACTTACTTTGTCAATACAGACATAGAAGGGTTTCATAATAGACTTTATAAAGTGATTATGTCAGAGGAGTAAGTCAGTCAACTTGTGAACCTGAAATAGAGCATAACAAATAGATGTGGCCATAGGGGACAGGAGCAAAGTCCTGCCCTGGAGCCAAGACAGGTTCACAACATACAAATATGTCTATCACAACATACAAATGTCTATTACCATAAGGTAGAAAGCTAGTTTCCCAGACCTCTATTACAATATTTAATTCTTTTCGGAATGAGCAATTTTAGATAAATTGGACTTTAGTGACCTGAATTTTATTTTTCATTTCCATATTCTGACAAACAATACTTTATATTTGTGGGTTAAGCTTTGTATAAAAACTGCATTGCGGAAATATCACCAAATAGAAAATATCAATTCCTTTATTTTGCCTGTAAAGTCCTTTTGAAACATTTTTAAATGGCAATTCCCTGACTTCTAATGCTTTGTGCTCAGGCTGGAATGCAGATTTTCTCATTATAATTTTTATTGTAATTACTAAAACTTATGTTTCCATGAATAATTATAAGCCTAGAACACATTCACAATTAATTTGGGAAAAGGTAATTTTGAGTAGCAATGTCTAACTACAATACAACAGTAATACTTACACATGCACATTTTAATTCTTTCTAATTACAGCTTTGACTTAGACGTCTCTAAAAATATAGTGTAAAAATCCCAATAAGTGATTTATTCCATCATTCCTATTCTATGTAATTCCTGAACAAAAAACTACAATATTCTACAGTTATTAATGGCAATGATGTGACCCTCCCAGGGGTCTATGGGAACTCGGTATCTGGGCATTTACTGTACGGGGATGTCACTAGTGACCTGCCTGTACCCGTACCCTAGGGTCACTTGGAAACGGGGGAAAACAAAAACGGGAAATAATAAAGTCTGGTGATGCTACCTATGGATTCTGGTGAAGGCACCAGCGCTGCTTCAGACCTCCAGGGATGATGTACGGGCAGCTTGTAGCTTCCCACAGGTGAAGCGGGTGCACGGGGCAGTGATGAGGTGATGGAGATTTGCATAGGGAGTTGGTTAGGCAGCCGGGCTGCTGCAACACTCTCTAGGCCGAACGGGATCAGGGATGGACAAACTGACACACACACTGTGGATCGTTTCTGTACCTTTACTGGTGGTATTGCAGGCACTTCCATGGTATGGTCCAGGTGGTTAGGAGGCACTTCTGGATTTCCACAGTGAGTGATGGATCAGGCCACCTTGTCTCTTTCCCTTTGTTGAAGTCTCTGACCCGTGTGAAACTAAGCCTGACCTCCTCTGTGTCTTTCTCTCTCTCTCACCTGTCCTGTAGTGTCAAGAACCTCTGTGTGGGCTAGCGCTATGACGTTTCCTGCGGTCCCTTGCTCCCCTATTGGTTGCTTGGCGGGGTACGGGAGACTGGAGTTTCCTCGGTGAACCGGTATCTCTTCTGGGCTTCATCCTCTCCTGCAGACACAGACTCCTGTGTCCGAGTTGCTTCCTGGGGTGAACCAGTATTACTTCTCCGCCTCCAGTCTGCTTCTCTACTCTTTAAGCCTTTGCCTTTCGACCTCTCTCGCAGGCCCTCACACTGGCTAGGCTGGTTAACTGTCAACTGGCTCGGGCTAAGCACGGCTCCGATCACACCAGGACGTCTTCACAGTTCTCCTAGCGACTGCACACGCTGGCTAACTTTGCCCCCAGCACCAGTATTTATAGGGGATCCTGCTTAAAGGCAGCAAGTGGAGCTCCCCCTACTGTTCTGGGGTGGAAGATGTTGCATGTATGTGGGTTACCTGTTGTGGAAATCCACCCATGCCATTAGTGGTCCTGTGGCTACCTGTAATGGCAGGGTGCCACAATCCCCCCTAGTTAAGATCAGTACTCCTGGACTAAAAAACATTTTCAAAAACATTCAACAACAAAATTATTAACAGGTATTATGTACAGAGTCTTAAAAATGAAAATTTTCAAAAACCACTGAAAATGGAAAAAGAAGGTGCAGCCCATATGTTACTAGTCCATCTACCGCAGGCTGTAAAAGTTTGCTATCACACCAGTCCTGTGATTATAGTCCATTGCTAAGGGTAAGGTAGGGAAGAGGAAGACGTTCCAGGGAAAATGTCAAGAGTCTCTACAGCAAAGTCTCTGTAAGCTTCAGGTTTCAAACAGGGTTAAAGTCTTTTAAAGCCCATGACATTCAAATCAAACATTTTTCCTATGGGCGTCTCTGCTTAGGAGAACTAGTACCTCCTCTATACCCCAGGCACTTTCTATTCCTAACTTAATGTGCATGGGGCTGAGCCCAGTTCCTCCACCCTTCTGAACACTACTATTCACATTTTAATGTACACTCTAGAACACGTATTTACATTCTCAATCTTTGTCTCACCTTGCTCTCTATACCTGTGTGGTGGCTGCCCAAAATTACTACGGGTAGACTTTGTAATACTGGTGCATCTGTACCATCTACTGCTGGTGTAGTGCTGGTACTGTCAGCTAATCTACGAGTAAATCTACGTGTTGGCAGATTGTAATATTGTCTTAACCTCTCTATGGGTCTGGCAAGTGCATCGATTGCAGGATCCTCTGGTTCTGCTACAACAGGTGTTTCTTCTGGAATTTGAACAGGTACTTCTGGAATTCTTGCCGATTCTTCCATTCTTCCTTGTTCTTCCAATGGTTGGTAAAAGTGAATTACTGGCACAATTACTGCTCCCCCACATTGGGGCCAATCTTCTGGAAAGTCTCCAAGTATTGTGTGTATCACTTTTTAACTTGTCTCCATCTGAGGTGTACAAGGTATTTCCTCTTCTTGTATCCTAAGTTGTTCTGGACATAATTTCAGATGATCCCTTGATACAGTTGCAGTAGTTCTACCTCCATCTTTACTGATGAGACAGGTTTTACTGTTGTCAAAATTAGATTCTAACACAGTATAGGGCTTTTTTCCCCACTGGTCATCAAGTTTATGAAGTCTTCTTTTCCTTTTAAGAACAATTTCTCCAGGTACCAAAGGTTCAGCTTGTGCACTCTTGTAGTAATCCTTTGTTTTTCTCTGATCTTGTTCAGATTGTCTTCTACACATGCTTGTACCATTTTGTACTGTTCTTGGCGAGTTGTGTCTCAATCAACATTAGATGTTTCTGCATCTGGTACTACAACTCCTATGTCCAAGTCAACTTGTAATTTTATTGGGCGTGCTCTCATTAGATAAGCTGGTGTACAATTGGTGGAACTCACAGGTATGTGGTTATACATATCCACTAAATCAGGTAGCTTCTCTGTCCACTGGTTTCTTTCTTCCAAAGGCAATGTCTTCAACATGTCTGTAACTATGTTGTTCATCTTTTCACACATACCGTTTGTTTGTGGATGGTAAGGTATGGTTCTAAATTTCTTGCACCTATGTAGATGGCAAAATTCTTGAAAGATCTCAGCTTCAAATGCAGAACTCTATCAGTCAACACCTGTTCTGGATACCCATGTGGTCTACAGAAATAGGCTTGAATGGTTGTCACTGCTATATCAGCTGTCAAGTCCTTCACTGGAGCAACTACCAGGAATCTTGAGTAGCGATCTACCATAGTAAAAGCGTAGGTGTAACCTGATCTGCTTGGTGTTAGTTTTACATGATCCAAGGCTACTATCTGAAGCAGTTGAGTGGTGACAATTGGCTGGAGTGGTGCTCGTTGACTCTCTTGATCTTTTCTCCTCAAGATGCATGGTCCACAATTTTTATACCATCCCTCTATGGAACCTCTCATGCAAACCCAGTAGAATCTGTCTTTCAACAGCATCTCAAGCTTTTTCCATCTGAAGTGTCCTGCTTGATTGTGGTATGCTTCCATCACAATCTGGACATCCTTCTTAGGTACCACTATTTGCCAGACCATCTCATGGGTTATGGGATTGATGTATCGTTTACATAGTTTCTCTTGATAGATGAACAGCATACTTCTTTCATTCCATAGGTGTTTGGCCGCTGGTGGAGCATCTGGAGTAAGACGGGAACCCTCCTGGAATACCAGGCCTTTAACTAAACTGATAGCCGGGTCACTGTCTTGGGACTCCTTCCAACCATAGTGAGGTAATGGATTTACTGTTCTTTCAGGGTATCTTCTGGTTGCTTGCAGACATTGGGATGCTCTGTGGCGATAGAAGGCGGGTAGCTCTACTTCTTCTAGCTCATCCACATCTTCTACCACATCTGTTATGGCCAGCCCGGTACTTGATGGTAAACTGTTAATTTGACAACCGGGCCATCCAGCGCTGATCCATTGCATCTAACTTTGCAGTTTCTAGGTGGGTAAGAGGATTATTATCCGTGAAGGTGGTGAATTTTTCAGACGCCAGGTAGTGCTTGAACCATTCTGTGATGGCCCAGACCAAAGCAAGGAATTCCAATTTGAATGAGCTGTAGATCTCAGGAATCCTTTCTGTAGGGAAGAGCTTCCTGCTAGCATAGGTGATCACTCATTCTTTGCCATTTTGCTTCTGTGCTAAGACAGCTTCTAACCCCACATTGCTGGCATCAGTGTACAGCAGGAACGGTTGATTGTAGTCAGGGTAAGCCAGGATCTCTTCACCAGTCAGGGCTTCTTTCATCAGTTTGAAGGACTCTTCCTGTTCCTTGCCCCACTCAAATGGAGGACCTCTGGACTTGCCTTTCTTGGTCTGGCCTTCCAGGAGATTTTGTAAAGGTGCTGCTTTCTTTGTATACTCCTAGATGAATCTCCTGTAGTACCCTACCAGTCCTAACGCTATATCTCCTCCTGCGGTCCCTGGCTCCCCTATTGGTTGCTTGGCGGTGTCCGGAGACTGGAGTCTCCTCGTTGAACCGGTATCTCTGCTGGGCTTGATGCTCTCCTGCAGACGCGGACTCCGGTGTCCGGGTTGCTTCCTGGGGTGAACCGGTGTTGCTCCTCCGCCGCCAGTCTGCTTCTCTACTCTTTAAGCCTTTGCCTTCGACCTCACTCGCAGGCCCTCACACTGGCTAGGCTGGTTAACTGTCAACTGGCTCGGGCCAAGCACGGCTCCGATCACACCAGGACGTCTTCACAGTTCTCCTACCGACTGACACTCTGGCTAACTCTGCCCCAGCACCAGTATTTATAGGGGATCTTGCTTTAAAGGCAGCAAGTGGAGCTCCCCCTACTGTTCTGGAGTGGAAGGTGTTGTGTGTATGTGGGTTACCTGTTGTGGAAATCAATCCATGCTGTAGGTGGTCCTGTGACTACCTGTAATGGCAGGGTGCCAAAGATGCATGTTTCTTCTAAAGCATCCAAAAGAAGAAAAAAGTTCTGCACTAAGCTGTTTTGAAAAAAGGTTGATCTGGGCATACGGACATGGTATTATAGAGTGTTGTGAGTGAAAGCAAAGGCATACCGGTGGTGCTCATTCCAGATTAAGGCTTGTCCACCTGCCTCTACATGTTATTTTAAGAACATGAAATAAAGGGGATTTTTATGAGGCAAGATCTGGTGGTGCCAGTTTTCTTCATTTCTACATATGCATGTTTCTTCTAATTGTGATGATTAATTATTATTATTATTATTATTATATGGAGCACTATTTTGTGGCATGCTCTCATTTTATAATAAATAAAGTGACAGTTGCACTCTGAAATGCTAAGGTATGCAAACAATGAATATAGGAGTATGGTCATCCATTACTGCTAAGGAAATATATATAAAAATTTAGATACAGTAGCACCATGCAGTAGTGTACCGCCAATGGCGTCAGACCACATGTCCGCCATGGGGCCTGTGATTCACGGGGGACCAATGCCAGTGCCAAGGTCGGAACCCGCCCCTCTGCCTACTCAACTGTATTATCATCCTGATGCTTGAGTAGGAGGAAAATTACTTTACAAGGACTGCAAAGTTGTGAGATATGTTCCTATGCTACAAGAATGATATGGAGAGACAGACTACCTAATAAGTACAGGCTATCGTATATCTACCATGTGATAATGACCTTTCTTAACATCTTTAATGCTCCCAGATGCTTTTGAATGATAATATTTTGACACGTTTTTTGGGAAGATATAAAGGTTAAGATTCTGTAAACTATCAGATGGAGACATTGCGCTGCTACAGGCTCAAATAGCAACTCCTTACAGTATTATATTGTATTATTTAGGAACATTTACCATACATTATTAAATAGGAAAGACAGCTTTTTGTGCATGATTTATAATATTTTAGAATGCAATTTGGTTATAAACAAATTATAATTTTGTTTATTGGAGTACACGATCACAGGACGTTCCTTCATGTGAATACCTTACAATTCCTGAACAGAGCTATGAAAACTGGCATAATGGGAGCAGCAATAATAATCTTGCTGCCCTTGCAAATGTGATACAAAAGGCAAAATGCATCAAATTAAACAGTCTGTAGGGTCTACTGCGTTTTCACGTTTGTAATTCCCTGTGGACTTGGAATCAGTATAAAAGAACAGTTTCTCAGCGTTTCCCCTCCAGACTGCAGAGAATATTCTGTCTCTTTTTAATCACATATTTGTATTTTTGCATGTTTAATTATCTGATGGATGATAAAGTCAGTCTGAATGTGCCCTGAATCCACTGAGCAAATTCACTCAACACAGAAAATGTGATTAAATATTTACTAAGTTTATGTTTTCTGCTTTTTGCGATTTGCGTTATGATACAATCCATCATATTTAACGGCAACGTGAATCACACAGATAATTTCAGACTATTGTTCGCAGATCTTGTATGCCAGTGGAAAGCAATGGACACATAGTTCATTTGTCAGCCCCATAAAGACGATTGCCAATAGTGCCATGTATTTCACTGCAAACCAGAGATCTATTGCGAACATATTGCACAATTATCTTAAGGTGCTGACGTGGAACCTTTAAACTGTGATTAATAAATGCGTTTAACTCTGGCTACTCTACATTAAAAGCAAGAGGAGGTTGAATCTTTAGGTGTTGTTTTATTAGGGTTTTGTGAAAGTTCATCATCTCAAATCGTGTCGAGCATGCAATACCTTCACAGTGATTCTGTACATATACCAATAGAAATATAGAAAGCGTATCAGGCAACATTGTGTGGTGTTTATCTTGTGTCTCACAAGTGACTAATTGTGTCGGTTTGTGCTGCGAGTACTTCAAAATATTTTGAGTGGGTTGAGTGGTGATAGATGTAGGTTAACAATCTAAGAATTGTGGCGTGAGCTGGTGTGGAGTATTGTTGATGTTAGGTCCATGTTTTAAGCAACAGTGTGTGGTAAAGAGTGGTGACGATAAACGTGGAACGGAATAGGATCAGTATTAAACATCAGGAGTTTCTATTTATGAATATTGTAATAATAGTTTAGGAAAAGTACTTGTATCAGTGATGGATTTACTCACTATTTAGCTAATTAATGGGTGTATTTGCCCATGGAGGCTAGGATTGAAAGTTCTTACAGTTTAACGCCAAAAATATACTATTGGGAATGTTTTTGTCCTTTTGAGGACTATATATACTCTGTTAATATGGAATGCTGTCCGAGTCAAATTAGTGGATTACAATTGACGTGGTCTGGCTGAGGTTTTGGGTCCATTAACATCAAGTGACCATCTATGTGGGAGAGCTATAGTGAGATTCCTAATAGCCCCACATACATGGACCTTGAGTTTGGACCCCATAACGCTCACAACCACGTCTGTGATCTACATTGGGATTGGGTTTATTAACAAGTGTTTCTTATAGTTTCAAAAAAACATCCTAGTTTTTGTGCTTAAACTGCTAAAAGCAATTTCAACCCATGTGGTGCAACATACCCCATCTTGAGTTAAGGGAGTAAACTCACTAGGTACAAGATGTTCCTTCCTAATTACATAAATTCAATAGAAGAATGCTGGTTAACACTTCTATTGATTCCAAGTCATCCTCATCTTTTTCTGCACTTACTTATGTTATATACACAGTCTAAAATCACTGACACCACACAAATCTTCGACGGCTTCACGCCACATTTTCTGTAGATCCTATACAAACTGAATCTTTCAACTAACAATATACTGGGGAGTTTCCTCGACCCCACACGGCAACCAGTCTCCAGTAGAGCACGACAAGTAAAAATTGGTGTCTGATATGTTTTTTATTCTAGTTGATCTTTTACAGTCACTTGATGAAGGCTCTAGCGTGGCGGAAACGTTTGTGAGCAGATGAATTTACAAATCCACAATAAAAAACCAAAAGGATCAATGTGTGTAATAGAGTAGTTCCAGGTTTGTGTTTAGAAGTTATTCCTCTTTGGGCAGCAAAGCATGCGGTATTGATGCAGATTTTCATATTGTATGGCTAACGTAACTGGTGGAGTATAGCAGAAGATATGAATTCACAGGGCTCAAATGCTGCAATTGTAGTGGCCAATTGTGAAGGCAATGGTAACTGCATACCTGGCTCTGCTCTTATAATATAATTGCTAGATGACAATTGTATTTGTCAGATAACCAATTAATGTAATTCTATTTTGCAGTATTCAAAGTACATTAAAGGGAACTGTAACATGAAATAAGGCATATGAAACAGTAACAATGGGGATTAAATTCATGGTATATAAGCTTTCTAAATCTGCCCTGGAACTCACATAAACTCAGTGCCGGAGGAAATTGAGGTAATATACTCCATGCAGCGATTCGTTTCAAATCATAAGAGGTTGTGCAGGAACAGGTTCAGTCACCGTCAGGAATGGATAGCATTGGCAATAACACACACGATCTTGCCATGAGACAAAGGCTCAGATTAGAGGGAAGCTGTCAGTCAGGGCCAGGACTGTGTGGTATTGCCACTGCTTCATACCCCAGAGCGGTACTGAACATGATGTCGGTGCAAACCTTTATGACGAAACTGAAATACTCATGAGAGAAATTAATTAATTCCTCCTGGCTGGGGGTTCAACGTGCAGATGCTGGACAGTTTGACACTAATAACCACAGATTATCCCTATCTCAGTTAATATCTTTTTCTATTTCAGGTCCCTTTACTTTAAAAAGCCAAAACAAAAGCCGAAATATTTACTATAATGATAACCGTGTATAACGACTTTTCAGAAAATTGCTAAATCCCAGGACTAATACACGAGTATATAGTGTAGTGACGGGTCTAGTGTGCGGACGGTTCTCTGACTGGGGCAGAGGAGGCAGGAGGGTGCATACACCTGCGGTCCAGTGGCCCTCATTAATATGCACGCATCCCTGTCATCCCGCAAGGTGCAAGTCTATTGCCCCACAAGCCCTGGCGGCCCGGCAGTGGTATACAGCCCCCGCCATAGTTCAGGCCCCAATTGCGCACAGCTACGTATCATACATTTACCATCTCCTGCAGCGCGCGGCTCCTCCATATCCCAGCCGGCATCTTCCTGTAGTGTCATGTGACTGGCGCGTCACATGACACTACAGCAACAAGCCGGGCGGGAGATGGAGGAAGCGCGCGCTGCAGGAGATGGTAATGTATGAGCTACTGTATGCTGTGCCGCAGCATGGGGGCCCGGTACTAGGCGGGGGGGCTGTATACCACTGCCGGGGCCGTCGGGAACCCTGTATACCCCTGTGCTGGGGGCTGCTGTATACCCCTGTGCTGGGGGCTGCTGTATACCCCTGTGCTGGGGGCTGCTGTATACCCCTGTGCTGGGGGCTGCTGTATACCCCTGTGCTGGGGGCTGCTGTATACCCCTGTGCTGGGGGCTGCTGTATACCCCTGTGCTGGGGGCTGCTGTATACCCCTGTGCTGGGGGCTGCTGTATACCCCTGTGCTGGGGGCTGCTGTATACCCCTTGCTGGGGGTTGCTGTATACCCCTGTGCTGGGGCTGCTGTATACCCCTGTGCAGGGGGCTGCTGTATACCCTGTGCTGGGGCTGCTGTATACCCCTGTGCTGGGGGCTGCTGTATACCCCTGTGCTGGGGGCTGCTGTATACCCCTGTGCTGGGGGCTGCTGTATACCCCTGTGCTGGGGGCTGCTGTATACCCCTGTGCTGGGGGCTGCTGTATACCCCTGTGCTGGGGGCTGCTGTATACCCCTGTGCTGGGGGCTGCTGTATACCACACTGCTGGGGGCTGTATACCTGTGCTGGGGTCCACCCTCGGCTTATACGCGAGTCAATAGGTTTTCCCAGGTTTTGGGGGCTAAAGTAGGGGGGTCGGCTTATACACGGGTCGGCTTATACACGAGTATATACGGTAAGTGTCCCATAACATGATCATCTTATGTGATCAGTATACTATAACATTTTCAGTGTTATTCCATTTTGCCCATTTTTTTACATTTTAATTGCAATTTTGTTTTGATTAAATATATGGTAACATATAAATATATACGTAATAAATCTTGATAAAACATTGAATGCCCTGATGACGGTGCCCGGAGTGGTACTGAAACACGTAGGTGGAAATAAAGAAGGGGAGTCCTTTCATTTAAAGACTTTTGACTGATTATTTCAAGCGGCGTGGACCATCTAACACCATCCCTGGATCTGGATGTGTCGAAGGATGTCAGCCATGTTTCTGTGAGGCCCAAAAATGGTAATTTGCAAGAGGTAAAGAGGTCGTAGTTGAAGTGGAGTTTATTACAGATGGAACGGGCATTCCAGAGTGCTCCAGAGAGATGTGGCGGTGGAGAACGGGTCAGGGGAATGGGTTTTATATTTAAAGATTGCAGCTGTTTCTTGCAGGTGTGGGATGATAGGAGGGAGGAATAGTGGGGAATGTTAGCTGTGGAGGTCCAAGATTGATAAATATGTCACCAGCTGATAAGAGAAGCAAAGAGAGAGCAAGTAGGTGGAAGAATGAGTATGGCCGGCTTGTTTTGTGTTTCTGCAGGAGAGGTGTGAGATTGGTGTGAGGTCAGCAGAAGAGATCAGGTGGGAAGGTAAGAGCGATGGAGAGATAAATATTTGTGTTGGGAGTGATGGAGTTTGGGGATAGTGAAAGAGGGAAAGGATTAGTGGAGCAACTACTGTTAGGGCATAAGGAAGCATGGTGAAAGTGTTAGTGAGAAGTATTAGAGACAGTCAGCAGATGGGTATAGCTGGTACCTGCTGGTTTCTTCTGGTTTATCTCTGGAATATCTCTCCAGACCACTTATTGAAATCCTACTTTGTGAAATCGCATACAGGCTTGCTCCATGTAATTTATAACTCTTAGGGTGTGTAGAGAGTACACCAGGTAAGTAGAAGGGAGGGGTCAGAGGAGGGAGACAGGACACAACACACCAGGGGAGAATTAACAGATTGCTGGTAATATAAACATTTGGGGGCAAATCAGAAAAGGGAGAGACACAAGCAGGATGAAAGAATATGGATATTTGAAAGTTATATAGCAGATGTGGGAATATTGGTTGGAGGAATATGACATACCATAGCAGACATATGCAAAGCAAAAGAGATGAGATGCAGGAGGGATTAGATGCAGCATCAGGGACTATATGTATACAATGAATGCATACCATAACAGATATATGCAAGGCACATAGAGATGGGATGTAGGGGATTAGATACAGCAGCAAAGACCAGATGTGTACAAAGAATTCATATCATACCATAACAGACATATGCAAGGCACATAGAGATGGGAAGCAGGAGGAATTAGATACAGCAGGGACCAGATGTGTACAATGAACTCATACCACAGCAGACATATGCAAGACACATACAAATGGGATGCAGGAGGGATTAAATACACCAGCAGGGACCAGATGTGTACAATAAATTCATACCATAACAGACATATTAAAAACGTCACCCACTGGATCCCTGATAGGTGCCGCACAGATGACAAGAGTGAATCTGCACAATACAATTCTTTGATCACAATTAACTTCTTTATTAAAATAGTAACAAATTTTTATAACTGCTACCAAAATTAATGAGTCAAAATTAATTATGGGTAGGCACAACTGACATTACTGATTATAATCCTACAGAGACTAATATACAGTATAAGGAATATGGCACATTTTGCATTATTCTGCTATTCCCTTTATTATCTCCCCTGGTGTTCCTTTATCTTAAATTGCCGAGTAAAAGCTATTAATTTCCAGTTCATGGACTTATCCCCTAGTTATCATATGGGACGGACCCAGGTTCAATGCAGATAAGCAAAGAAGTTCATACCTCAATTGAAGTCACTGGTAATCTGCAGCAATTTCATACACAATTGGCCTCCCAACACCGCCTAAATAGATTTGGAGTATTTTTTGCTTGATGTCAATTTGCATGAATTTCCTTTATTTGACTTTATCTGCCAAGTTACTTATGTACTCTCATTGACTGCTGAGATAAATAACAAAAATTGTCAGGGTATTCTAGAAAGTGAATATCTTTGCACACGTGTTATATGCAATAGGTATTTTACCTTAATTTCTTTAGATGCGGTATTGTGTCACAGAGGTTATTCGTTTCGGGTGTAAGATTTGAACACCTGTTATCTATAATGGTACCTTTACACACCGCTACCGAGGGTAGCAACAGGTAGGCACCGCACATGCACACGCACGTTTTCAACGGTTACTAACGGTACCTGATGCCGCAATTACACACCGCCACAAGGTGCTCCACAGAAGGTACTTTCGTTCCCCAGAAGTGCCGACGGGTGCCGCAGGTTACCTTCTGTGGAATACCTTCCCTGATTTACACGCCGCTACCACAAGGGAATCTGGGCATACATATTGTGCGCCGTAACTACATAGGCGTGACAGAGTTCTGTATTACGCAACGCTCGTACGGTGATTGGACAATGCAATAACATCATGATTGGCCAGCCAGCGCAGGGAGGCTGCGTAATACATGAAGCTATAGCAAGTGTGTATTGTGACTGGTCAGCTCGTTAAATATGGCGCCCTGTGCAGAGACAGCCAATGGGTACACAGTAGTCTCCACCAATGATAGCTGATAGGGCGTGGTATACATGACGCTCAAGCACGCCCCAGGTAACTCAAATATCGTGCCTGTGCCCCGATTACACGCCGCCACCATAGGAGTTATACCTGCTTGTTTTTCAGCACAGCTGAAAGACAGGTATCCAGAGAGACAGGAAGCCTGAACAACCTGAATTACACGCCGCCACTTCGCTGTGTTTTGAAAGTAAAAGGTACAATTGTCTCCGACACCTGCCGATTTCTACCTTTCGGTAGCGGTGTGTAAAGGCACCATAATGGAAAGGATAATGTTAAATCTCAATTCCAAAAATGCTGCTGGTATATCTAAAATGTATGTTTTACCTTCTGTTACTATAATTGTAGATTATTCGTCTTGATGTAATGTGAGGTTTAACAAACTATGCTGTTAAGGTTGAGAAATTACATCTGGTGTCAGAGTAAATATGTTGTTG
Source organism: Allobates femoralis (assembly GCA_033576535.1). Lineage (NCBI taxonomy): Eukaryota > Metazoa > Chordata > Amphibia > Anura > Aromobatidae > Allobates > Allobates femoralis. The sequence continues at coordinate 667,623,600 of JARQOC010000002.1, read as the reverse complement.
ATTGATTGTATGCTTGTGTTTGAGAATGATATATGTAATATCTTTAAGTGGCACTTATAAAGGAATTTCCTTCTTCTCTGATTCATTCCTAAAAATTCCCGTGATCGAGCTGTTCAGAATCGATATTTTTTGCCTAAAAAATAAGTATATTTATTTAGGTATACAAAGATCGATATATCTCGTATTGTTTGTTTATATCCCCCTTTTTTAGGGTTTATTTTCTATGTAGGTATGTTGGCCCAGGTGGTGTTTTTCCCTAGGCCCTCCTTATTAATTGTGATTTCTCTTACATGAGATCACATTAGTAGGGTACATACGAGTGATTGTATACTTACTAGTCCTTTATATTGTTGTGTGGGTATTGGATAATGTTACCACACTATGTTCTGTTTGATGTGTATGGTTCCATAAATCAATTGTCTCAATAATGTAGTGGGAGATATGTGTGCGTGCATAAACTGGTTCTCAATATTTACAGTCCAAGTAGTGTCCCTTATAGTGTGATACAGGATATTGTTATGCTATTACTTATATATTGTTGTATGCTGTTATCCCCTATATCATAATGCTAGTCCCAGTTCTATTGCTCCAATCTATTTACTCCTAAGCCAGGCTTTTCAGTGCCCAGCCCTCTGGTTAGAGATCAGGTTGTGTTGGATGCTTCAAACTTCCAGCAGAGGGAGTTCCAATTCTCTTCAGGAATGGCATTCCAATTGATGTATAAGAAATAACATTTGTGGCAACCAGACCACAAGGGTGCCACATTCTTCCCTAGTTAACGGCAGTATGTTCCCAGTCTGCAGAAACATGAAACAGGTTGGGGGAAAAACTTTATTTCCACAATAAATTGCAGTTTCAACAAATAAAAGATTTTTCTACACTTTCCTAGAAGCAATATTGTGGATCACAGCCCAAAACCACTCCCTGATTGGCGGTATTGTCCCCCAGTGCAGCTGCAGGGCACACAGACCATATTGCTGATCTTCGCTGCACTGGCTGTTTTGTCTTCCAAGGACAGTGGATAGGATTCCTACAAATCCCATGCTCCCAGTGCTTTCGCATCTCTGCAGCATGTTAATTTATTGCTATGGAAATGGAAAAAATCTCCAGTAGGTTAATGCAGGGAAAATGCACCCTGCTCTGAATGCATATCATGGGCACAGGGCAGTTGCATTTACCCCGCATTCACTCGTGGCTTCTCATAGGTCTGGAGTCATGTCACGGACATAGTGCCTCCAAATTGTGGGAACATACTCTGAAAAGTCCTATTATTAAAAGTTTTTATTTGGCATAACTTCTGTAGAACACAATAGAAAACACAAAATCTGTAAATCTTTTAATGCAAAAAGGGGACTCCGGTCCTTCTTGGTAAGGACCCAGGAATAGTACAAAACGGACAGTCCATAATAAGTGGCAAAGTCTCTTTAAGGCAGCAGAGTCCTCATTACAGTGCAATAATTAACATGTTTCACACCTTGTTGCCTGTTAATAAAAACACACAGAAAAGGGCACGACAGGCATAACATAAAAGAAAAATTAAGGAAAAAGATTCCACTGTCCAGTGGGGCTTAAGTGAAACCCCATTGCAGCTATGTTCACTTACTCAAACATATTGAAACATTTAACACTTGGCTGACCAGCAAAACACGATAAACATTAACATCATCACATAATTTTTAAGATCTTGGTCTTTATGGCCTAACAATTCACATGGCCACATCAGAGAGGCTTGGGTAACTACCTCCTGTCCATTAGCGCAACCAGCACAACTTAATGTGTTTGGCCCCTTTCAGCAACCTTTCCTCACTAGCTGCTGATGCTGGATGATGAGGATGGAGTATTCATACATCCCACCGTGAAGTGTACACCACCCAGGTGGATTGTTGGTGCAGCAGGCTAGTTTTCTTCTCTTAATGTTGCTTCCCTTAGCCCTGAGGCAGCTAAAGCTTCAGAGAATTCAGCACCATGCACCACAAATGTAGCAGCAATGGTAAAGCACGGCCAGGCTTTTTTGCACCATCAGGCACTGGTGAAAGAATGGGTGCTGGATGCCGCACTCGCGGATGGGAAAGGAGCAGGGCCAGTGAGCAAGGGTTCAGGGTTGAGAGCAGGGACAGAATTAGTGGACATGGTAATGGCAGAGCCCGCAGTAGGAGCAGTCACTGTTCTGCCTTCCTCCACGTATAGTGCTGTGTGGATTTCAGTATACAGCTAAACCCTCGTCCACTTCCCCAGTAAACAGACTGTAGAGCTTCCGAAGACTATATTTATTGAGGTGATGATGTGAACTTGATTCAATTTGGTAAAAACTACAATACAAATGATCTGAGTTAGTACTGGGCACATAACATGAACTAATACAATGATAACATAACATAGGATGCAATCAACATCAGTAATTGGGACAAAAGTCACTGCAAAGGGCTCTATTATATACAGAGATACATATATCTGCATGTAGTGCTGGAGAATTAGCTAAGGTAGAGAATTACAAAATATAACACATTCCTATTACACAGTACTCCTATACAGTGGCTGCATAAAGACCTGCATACAGATTCTAGCACAAGTATATAGTTTGTACTACGACTCTCATCGGATTCTGCTGGACAGGAGGAGTGATTGTAGAGAAGGAAGTAGGAGCTAAGGACACAAGTCTTATCTCTTCAAAGGCACAGGAAAGATGTCTGAAGTCTCTCCTTTTCGGGGAAACTGAGGGCCGATTTCTTCAGGATGAATCTCTTGTATATGCAGGGACACTGCTTAAATGTGTGAAATACTTTTGAACAACATAAAAAGATAAGTCCAGACCTCTATAGGTTGTAACTGGTATTAACTATGAACACTTCTGTATTTGCTCCTTGCTGTATTGTGGCAGTGTCCCTCTCTATCCCCAGTTGACTCCGGATCCACGTAGCAGGTAACCCACCTGAGCACCAGGTGTTGGTGACCTACAGAATCGCCTCACAACCTCCTGCTCTGAGATAGTGAGTTTGAAGTCCTGTCAGTCCATCGATGCAGACTCTTCTTCTCTCGCTCTACTCAGCACACACAGACAACATGGCAGCACCCACTCTCTGCACAGCACATGCTTTTTGTTCAATGCCACCCACTTACAGAAGGGTACAGCATTCAAAGTAAGTGTACAGCTGACACATGGTGGTGATGGCTGTTAAGGGTCGCACTTCAATTCAGGGGGAGGTAATACAGCTTAGAAAACAGTCCATGCAAGGTGTTGGGTTACCCTTGGGTACACAACCCCATAATGGGCAAGTCTTGCATGTCATTAGCGGCAGCACATGTCTCCCTCACAACAGCAGTCACCATTTTTTAGTTCAAAAGTGCCATTAGCATTAATAGTCTCTGAAGCACACAGGACCCTGTTTCCACGACTTCTTATCCTGTTCGCGATGCCAAAAATGTGGAGCACAAAGGTCTGGGTCATTAACTTTGTAACACTAGTCGTGTATCACTTTGTAATATATGCATCAATATAGGTCATGAAACACTCAGCATGTGCTTACCTTTGTTTAGATCAGTTTCAGAGATGCATAGGGTAGAAATCCCTATTGCCCTCAATCCTTATATTTTACTATATTAGAGTATTTATTTTCTGTGGTACGATGTACCAGACATCCTTCATGCCAGGTTGGAAACCTGTTGTGCAAACATTATATCCCATCCCTGTTCTTATCTCTCCAGTCTAGGCTTCTTTTGCCTAGGAAAAAATGTAGGTTATCATTTAACACCCCCCTTCAGCTTTACGAGAAACCACAATAAGTATATATATTGGATCACGCAAACATCTTTTCCATCCCCTAAATGTGTTACTTTATTTATAAGTTTGTGGTAGGTAATCAGGAAACCATCTTGTATGTCTCTCCCATATTAGTTCTTAGGCAGCTATGATCGATCAAGACCTCATGACGGGTAGTTGATGTTATCATTTTGATTAAAATGGATTTAGGAAGACCGCCAGCATGGAATGTCTATGTGCTTTTTCCATTTAGTGAGAAAGTTAAATAAACATTTTTAAATCATTTGTGCATATATTGCAGTATGTTTTTCTCTTTTGGTCCTTCTATTAAACCATGGCAACTGTGTGAACAGTTTTCTAAATCTATTAATTTTTCATTCAATCATTTCTCTATTTAAGTTTTAAACTGCTTAGGATGCTTTCTCTAGTGCTATCTCCAACCGCCCCATCCTCTGTTTCTCTTCCTCCATCTCCACTCAATACTTTTTGCATATCTGCTTGCATTCAAGAGACTCCCATCTATAGGCAGCCAATTGTACAATTGTATTATTACCCCTCAAGTCTCTTGAGGTATGTTCAATTTCTCTTTTTCAGACTTTTTTTTGCATGGAAAAGTTCATTCTATGTAAAAACGATTTGCTGTTCAGGTTTTTGAGCTTCTTTTAAACGCATCAGGCTTTCAAAAGATGCCAAGCATTTAAATGAAGTAGCATGCATATTCTTCAGGTGTTTTCTGAAAGGAAGACATGGCATACTTTATAGTGGAAGTCAATGGGAAGGCTAAAAACTGACTGTAACATAGCCAGGCCTTTTGTTAGTGTTTCCACTGCAAAAATACTTTCTTGATTGCTGAATGAAGTACATTTTGGTGCCAAAGTGGAGCTTACACATTATGATGTCCTTAGTGCAAGCATACACAGTATAATGTAATCATGTGATGTCCCTACAGTGTCCTCCCACACAGTATGAGGCCCTACAGGGCCCTCACACAGAATATGATGCCCTACAGTGCCCTCCTACATGGTATGATGCTCTACAGTTCTCTGCCACACAGTATGATGCCCTACAGTGCCCTCCTACATGGTATGATGCTCTACAGTTCTCTGCCACACAGTATGATGCCCTACAGTGCCCTCCCACACAGGATGATGCCCTACAGAGCCCACCCACAGAGTATAAAAAATTTACCGACTATAGCTCCATTCCCATTATGAGCAGATCTCACCTCTGCGCTGTGCGTGCTTTGGCACAACAGGTGCGATGCTCCTCAGACGACACAAGTGAATGGCGAAACGAGGATCCAAAAATGCCCTGTTTCTTTATTATATTCAACTATGCATCCTACAAACATAGACAGCTGAAAGCTGACACAAGCCGAATCATCCCAAAGAGGGGGCTATCGATACAAAAAAGTAGTCTCATATTTCTGAATAGAAATTAATCATGGGATATAAATAGAGTAGAAATGATTTATTAGAACAGAGCCCACCCTCCGCAATGCATAGTGCCTGCAATGATTGAGGAGGGAAAGCACCAGGGACCTCTGATGCTTCGAATTCAGATAAGCCAGAGCTATAACCAAATGTATTCTAGCAAAATTCTACCGGATTCAGACAATAAGAACATGATTCAGTTTTTATGGAGACAAAACACAGTAGCTTTGTATAAAACTCATTCATGCTCTGACAGCACATTTTTTGACTGCATAATAATATATTTTTTGGGATGGGAGTGTTAAAGGCGTAGCGTAGCATATGATTTATCCACTTTTACTTTTTGAAAAATTTGGGGGTTTGGTGAAGAGAATAAAAAGAACACCAGGGCATACCATAAATTATATGTGACAATGATATCCCAACATGAAGCGATAAAAATGTAATCAAAATTGGAATCTTGCTACTGTACCTGTAAAACACTACATAATATGGTGCCACTACACCATGAATAGGAAATTAATACAATTTCTAGTACGTTTTCCTGTAGATAGTCTATTACCTTAAAGGTGACTGCAGGGAAATAAAGAAATTCTTCTGTTTCTGCACCTGTAATTCAATGTAACTGCAAAGCTGCTCCTTAGTGCTCCCCTCCCTTCTGGGATATTACATCACCTATCAGGGAGCGTGGCCTACTCCAGACTGTACCTAGCTGCCAGTCCCCTAATATCTGCTTATATTCAGTCCATGAATAGGGGGCATGGAGAGGGCTTTCTCCGTCCTAGTAGCAGTCAATGTCAGTCAATGACTGCCTGCCTTCCCCCTCCCCTCTCCATTTGGGAATTTGTGCTTGTACACCTACTACATGACGGTCCACACTCCTGGATATGTCTACAAGAAGATGCAAATACATCCTCTGCTGTACAACTCATGCATTATGTAAACTGCTGTGTGTGTGAAAATACTGCAAAATAAAAATGAAACAAACATTTTTGCAGCATATTTTGTGACTAAAACTAACTTTATTACAAATGTACTGGAGAGAAAATACACCTGTAATTTACTCCCAAAATAATTGCAAAAAACTGCAACATAAACACTAAGATAAATGGCAGAATTCTTTTTGGTAATCTGGCTCCCTTGGTTCCACTCATCAGAAAGAGCTGGATCTTTTGGATCCTAAATGGATTCCTATTAAATATGTGTTAACACCTGCTGACCACATATTTAAGGTGACATTAACGCCATACAAACTATGCCCACCCATGACAGAAACCCAACACACCTGACTTGAAGCCAGCAAATTACATTGACTAGTGGTGGGGATTTGGTTCAGGTGGGTGGGGCTTTAGTCCGCCAGACCTGGAATATTACACCAAGTGAGATGCATTATGAGAATTGATTGGCTTTCACTGGGGTACCGGCTCCCGACAATTCTTTGCCTTGGATCATTCAAAAATGACGTATCACTAACAGCCAAGCTGTGAAACAGAGGGAAGACCATTGCAGTATTGAATAAACCAATGCAGTGTTCTGTCTCTAATTCCGGCCTGACACATGGCAGTATACATTATGCACTGTCATAGGTTGTAAAGCAGAGGGTCACAGCATATATTTATATCTTCTTGTAGACACATCAAGTAGCATGGACAGCCATGAAGAAGGTGTACGTGCATAGATTCCAAGCAGTGAGGGGAGGGGGAGGACAGGCAGAGCATAAATAGACTACCCTGACTGCTACTAGTAGGGAGCACGCCCCACCATGTCACCTATTCTTGGACTGTACAGAGGCAGATATCAGGGGCTAGAAGCTAGAAACATCGTGGAGTAGGCTATGCCCCTGATGTGTGACGTAATATCCAGAAGGGAGGGTGAGTACTAAGGAGCAGCTTCACAGTTACACTAAATTATAGGTATAGAAACAGCACTGGGCATCTCAGCTTTATAATTTGTGTGGCCATGGATATTAGAAGATTTTTTTATCTCCTCACAGCATCTCTTTAACTTGTACTTCAAGTCTAGTCTGCAAATATCACCCAGTCATTGACACCAATGAGAAGAGACCCTATAACATGGAACAGTCAATATTCTGTGATACCGGTTCAGGTTTCACCATTCCACTGGGTTCCTTTATATGATTTAAATATAAATTGTTTTGTACCTGGAGGAGTGTAGAGATTCAAAGGTCAAGAAGATATTAATAAATGATGTGATGGAGAGTTCATGATGATGATTGTTTTGATCAAATGTATAAAACACTGCAGAATTCTGTCTCGATGTTTCATTGGTGAATTAAATTCAGTGGATTCAATATAGATTATATATTGTAATGAATTATTCTATACCTATGAATGTATGTGTCTGCAGTGCAATACCATTTCTTAACTTAACAGGACTATTAATTTTCACACACTCATAGACTGTGCTGCACATGGTCAATATTTTATTAAAGAACATCCTTCTAAAATATATTTTCAATCAATAGCTCCCAAAAGTCAGATTATAGTAAAGGCTGTACTATATATCAGATACCCGGGTGCAATTAGAGTAATTATAAAAGCATCAAACAGTTTTACGGAGACCTAAATGATGCATCAGTAGCATACCCACCTTCAATTTAAAGGGACACTGTCAGGTCATTTTTCAATATAATACTAATATTACCCTTGAATAGGGCCTGGGCAGACCTTTTAAAAACATGTCAAATCATTATTCTACCTTTGTAGTTTCCTTGATATAAGCATTTTCAGTCCCTGCAGAGAGTTGGTACATTAGTCTTGTCCATTACTTTAATAGAGGAAGAGTCCGGCTGCTTTATAAGTGGCATTTAAATATCCACACCCACCCAAGCTGGTGTTCTGTCCTGCCCCTCTGTGCTCTGTCCTGGGATGGGGGAGGTGTTTTGTTTTGCACTGTGTGCACTGTGTAAGAGATTTCTATTATAAGAACTTTGATTTTCCTATAGACATGTAAAGTGTGTATCTGCTGAGCAAATGATCAACTGTTCTTGTAATCACATAGAAATATCTCAGACTGCACACACTACACATCTGTATCATACACACAATGACAAAGAGCTCAGAGCTTCAGCTAAGCACACGCCTCCTCCTCACTCCCTTTCCGTTCTGTCTACAGACTCTGCAATTGTGTAATGAGTCATATAGCATACAGATCAGAGGAGAGGGTAAGACAGTGTAGTGATGTATGAATATTTATTCCTTGGGGAGTGGGCAGCAGAGAGCTCACTGTGATTGACAGATGGAATTAATCTTTTATTTTGAAGTTTACAGAGGATAGGAGGGGAGCATAAATAATAGAAATACATGAATAGAGAGAGGTTAGGACGGTTCAACACTTGCGCTCCCCGCCGCTGCGTATTGTGGTGGGGAAGCGCAAGCCGAGTGCAGACACCGCGCGTGTCTATGTTTATCATGGGGACGCACGTTGACATGTCGCGTTCAGGGTGCGGACGAGAATGTGTGATTTGTACGCAAGCATCTGCATGCATACAAATGACTCTCAGAAGTGAATGGGTTCGCACACCCATCCGCAGCCAGCGCATCATCCTGCATCCCCATGATAAACATAGGGATGCGCAGTGTATGCACTCTGCTTGCGCTTTCCAGCCGCAATACGCGGCGGCGGGGAGCGCAAGTGTGAAACTGGTCTTAGAAGAAGGAATTAGAATTTGATATCAGTTACATATGGATTTTTGACCTGACAGATTCCTTTTAATTTTCTGCTGCAAAACCCCCAAGGATTGAATATTCATGTAATGACACCACTGTACTACACTGCCTTTCTCTGCAAGCACACAACCAAAGTGAAAATGAAAGCAGGTGTGAGACACAGAACACAGGAGGGAGGGAGGGAATGCCAGACTGGTAAGGAGTGATAATATATGAACATTTACATACTGCGGAGTATTCAGCAGTGAAAGTAATGGGCCAGACTAGGGAAGCAACTACCTGCTGTATGTGAAGATGCTTATAGCAAGAGAACTACAAAGGGTACAGTAATGATTTTTACATATTATGGAAGGTCTGCCCAGGCACTATTCAAGAGTACTATGAGTCTCATACTGAAAAATGACCTGGCAGAGACCCTTTAACAACCGTTTTAGGCTGCCTTCACATTTGCAGATGCCTCCGCAACATGTCACGTCCCTGGTGCAGACGAGACTGTGTGATTTGTGCGCAGGCGGGCAGTGGGAGCGCACGGCGGTCTGCAAGCATCTGCAGACCGTCATGCGCTCCATTATAAACATAGGGGCTGCGGTCTGCATGCAGATGCTTGCAGATGCCTCCGCAGAACGCTGCAGAGGCATCTGCAAATGTGAAAGCAGCCTTAGGGCTTGTTTTTGTGGGACTGTTTGGCATATGCATTAATTTCATTTTTTTTTTACATATGACTCTTGATCGCTTTTTTTTTTTTGTGCCACTAAGGAGGAAAACCGACATTTTTGGCATGTTAGTCATTTTTTTTACGTTGTTCACCATACAGAACAGATAACATGACAGATTTTTAGATCTGGTTGTACCAGACAAAGCAATACCAATTATATATATATATTTTTACTTTTGTTTTATTGCAAATGCTGCCTTTTTATTGGTGAAACTGTTTATTGTGATTTTTGTATGGTTTTTTACACATTTTATTTCACTTTCTTTACATTTTCACTTAGTCCCACTCTGTGACATACGGTAAATATTTTTTAGTTTGAGGGCTGTTTTCATGAACTGTTGTACTCATGTACAATAGTGCAGGAGACCTGTTAAGCCCCGTGCACATTTTGAGTATTTGGTGAGTTTTTACCTCAGGATTTGTAGCCAAAACCAGGAATGGAACAATCAGAGGAAAAGTATAATAGAAACACGTCACCACTTCTGTATTTATCACCCACTGGTCTTTGCAACAAATCCTGAGGTAAAAAAACTCTCCAAATCCTCAATGTGTACATGGCTTTACTAGTTCAAGTGTTTGACTATGATAGACTCAGATTTAACAGGCCAACTTGCCCTGATGTCATCAGATGACCCCAGGGTAACAGGGCAGCTTTCAACATTTGCCTTTTACCCGCAGGATTTCTGTTTGTGTGATTGGATGCTGTCCACTAATTCTTTACCTCTGTTTTAAAGTTAAAGTAAGGAATACGGCCCCTTAACGGCTACAATTTTAAAGTGTATTTGTGGTCATTGAAGTATTAACATTGTAAAGGGATTGTCCCCTTTACTTCATCTCCTAGGCAAGGGAAGAAGCAGAACAGTTTATATAGAGAAGAAAACACGGGATGACAGATGCTGCTTTTTGTGAGGTAAAACATTACCCTCCCTATGTAAAAACGTTTTGCCTCATATAAGTATTATCTATGACCCTGTGCTGTAATGTCTTTCCACTGCTTAATGTCCTCCCCGGCCCAGGAAATGTGGTATGACCAGACCACGTCCGAGCACGGTCAACACACATTCATTACACAGAACATAGCAGGGACTCATACAGTATATAAGATTATCTTCGCACAGGAGATGTGGTATGATCAGACCATGTCCTTGTACGGTCAGACACATCCATTACACAGTACATAGCAGGGACACATATATGATATTATCTCAGCACAGGAGATGTAGTATGATCAGACCATGTCCCTGTACAGTCAGACACATCCATTACACAGTAAATAGCAGGGACACATATATAAGATTATCTCAGCACAGGAAATGTGGTATGATCAAACCACATTCTTGTACAGTCAGACACATCCATTACACAGTACATAGCAGGGACACATATATAAGATTATCTCAGCACAGGAGATGTAGTATGATCAGACCATGTCCCTGTACAGTCAGACACATCCATTACACAGTACAAAGCTAGGACACATACGATTATCTCAGCACAGGAGATGTGGTATGATCAGACCATGTCCCTGTGTAGTCAGACATATCTATTACACAGCAAATAGCAGGGACACATATATAAGATTATCTCAGCACAGGAAATGTGGTATGATCAAACCACATTCTTGTACAGTCAGACACATCCATTACACAGTACATAGCAGGGACACATATATAAGATTATCTCAGCATAGGAACATTTTCTAAACACATGCAATTGTGGAAATTATTGTCCCAAGATCTATTGATTAAAATATACTTTAAAATGAACTTTGTTTGTGGGAAAACCCTTTTTAATAATAGCCAAGAAATAGTGAGATTAGTACATATGACAAAACTTGGTCTGGTATTAGACTATCTAGTATCAGTGCAGAGTTCCCACTAGGCACATCGTGATAACTAGAGAAGAGCAAACTTTCTCCATACATGCTCGCCAGTTTACAATATGGCACGAACACTGTAGATTCGGTTCATGACTGGAAACCCAAGCAATTTACCAAAAAAATCTGCTGAGTTCTCTGTCATGGCGGGACCATAAACTGACTGAGTTTCAGATACCCCTATGAGCGGACTGACGTCACAGTCAGATTCACCTCAGGTCACAGCTCAGCCTCGTCGCAGTGACTGACCTAAGGCGAACCTGACCATGGTGTCACCCCGTTCACAGCAGTAGCCAAAAATCAGTTTCAGCTACTGTGATAGGATGTCGCAGAGGTATTTTGTGGTACACAGTACCAATGCTGTTTCTCATCTGCCCAGGGTCCAGAACCAAATGTTGCAATTCCTTCCTTCTTTGGCCAACTTTATCTCCTCATCTGTGCACAGGTAACTTTGATGACCTGACTGACCTCTGAGATACCACTTTGGTAAACCATTTATAATGTATCAAGTGGCAGGACACCCCTGAATAGTTGGTATCCAGCCACTTCCAAACTCTACTATTTCACGGTGCCAGCTCATTTATACTATACCAGCACTGCAAACCTGTCTCCACTACATTGCTGTGCTAGCTCTGCTACACTTTACCAGCAGTCCAAACTCAACCGAGTGCATCGCTAGTACAGCTCCACTACTCTGTATTACCACTGTAAACTCAAGACTGCTACATCACTGTACTACATTCTACCCCCTAGAAAAGATCAGCCCTGTTGCATTGGTTCCACATTGCTGTACCAATATTGCAAGAGTCAACTCTGCTACATCACCAGGTCAATTCAGCTGTATTATCAAGTCAGTTCTACTGCATTGCTGGATCAACTAAGATACATCTTGCTTACACTGATACTGATGCATTGTGGTAACAACTTTGTTACATCGTTGAATCTCTAATACTCTGCTTCACCGGTGTCAGGGTTTGTGGTGTAGCGGACGAGGGAATGGGAAGTAGGATGGTAACTATGGGAAAGGTAAACTGGGTAACTAGTCTAACCCTATAGACTGGGGTTTCTAGTCTGATCCTGTAACCAGCGGTACCTCTGATGGCGAGGAGATCTGGGCCACCACCCTTGCCCTCTGCTCTTAACACTGCCCTGTGCCAACTTCCCCTCACCTCCACCCACTACGAATCGGAAATACGGCAACTTCCACAAGAGGTAAAACACCAAGAAGCTTCAGCACAATGCACAGGCGTCCTATCAGCTCAAACAGTCAAGGCAGAGTGAAACTATCAACGACACCTAGTATAAGGAAAAAGAACTAGTTAAAGGCTGAGTGGGTGGACAACTAAGTGATCTGACACACTTTCTCACCTACACATGCAGCGCCATACACACACATAGACAACAGCAGCTTCTAGCATCAACCCCGGAGAACCAAAGGAAATTTACTCTGATTAAATTACAACAGCATTACACATGAACTGAAAGCAGTGGACATGTGCTAACTGGTCATTGCTGATCCTCATTTGCTATATTAATCATTACTGTTCTAGTCCTACTACATCAGATTAGCATTTCCTCAACCACCCAAACCCTAAACGACTGCTCCAACACCACCTGTCTGTACTGTTCTAGATATGCTCTTCTGCATCAGGGGCTCTGAGACCCATCTCACCACGTGAAACAATTAAAATAATAAAATTCATCACCGATACTTCCATTTTTCTGTAATGTACACAGTCTTTGATGTATAAACTTCATATACTGCCAGGTCTTGGTTCCTTATTTTGAGGTGATCCTAATGTCATTCTTTAAGATTGTGGAGCATAAACTATTAACACTTAAACCTGCAGCTCCCAGTAACATCTGTCAGGTTGGTTTATTTCTCGTTCTTTTGTCTCGTTCTTGTAAACTATTACAGTTAATGTTGTAAACAATTCTGTTTTGTAACATTTTTGAGTACAGTAATAATGTTCTAAAAAAGCGAAGACTTGCAGAGAAGACTAAATGCACTGGCCGCAGTCCGCCTTCAGGAAGTCTCCGTGCGCCATAAACCTCCTGCGGAGTAGACAAGTTTTATAGTATAATAATGAACTGAGTATAGGCGGGAGGTTGATTTTACAAACAAAGTCGCCCCTGCTGACAACAGAGAACCATTATCTGCTGCAGTAAAAGACATTGCAAAATATAAAGTGCAATTTTACGTTATACTAAACTTCATAAGTGTTGGATTCCTTTTCTGCCTTAACTTTGGATTGATTCTCTGTAGTATAACAACTATTAAAGCTCTGTTATTTTGAAGAATTTCTAGGTTCCTGGGTTATTCATCACTGTATTATTACTTTTTTTTACATTGCTTTGTAGCACAAGTTTCGTGGTCCCATCGGGGCTTACATCCAAATACCAGCAAAACTGGAGTTACAATAGTGGTGGAAACAGCTGGATTCCAATAGCTGGAGGGGCACGAGCAGGGGACAGCAGGAAGTGGTAGCAGTCCTTATATGCAGAAGTTGTAAAAATATAAAAGGGTGGGGGACAAGAGGCGCAATAGTGCCCTATCACTAGTGACACTAATAGTAATAGGGTGGTGCTGAGAAGCCACTCACCTGGTACAGTTGTGATCCCCACAACTGGTTTGAAGGCGTTTAGGAAATATTATTCCTAGCTGCTGCAGGACCTCCACCGACCACTGAACAGTGGTTTAATCCAGAAAGATGATGGGAGTGTAGGTGTGTCACGGTCCGCGCTGCTCCAGAGCTTAAAAAACTCACCAATGAGTCAGTCAGATTTCCATCCTTTATTCTCCTTCTCCTACGCGTTTCGGCGCCCTACCTGGCGCATTCCTCAAGGATAACCCTGAGGAAGGCGCCAGTTGGGGCACCGAGAAGGCGCCAGGTGGGGTGCCAAAACGCGTAGGAGAAGGAGAATAAAGGATGGAAATCTGACTGACTTGCAACGTCCTTCAAATATCTTGGAGCCTGTCCGGCAATCCGCCAGATATATTCTTGGTTTTCCCAGCTATCTAGTTTGTGCTCCATTATATTGACTCTGATCTTTACCTGGATTTTGACCCTTCTACTGCCTGACGATTTTGTACTCTTGCTGCCCTCCCAGTCTATGATGCTGCCTTCTGACTATGCTTTTGGATCCAGACTTTGTCTATTACCTGACCTCCTAGCCTTGTCCCTTCCTGGTGACCTCCCTGCTGTGGCCTGCTGCTCACCTATAGGCAGCTACCTCCTGAGCTCTGCTGTAATTCCAAATCCCTGTATAGGGGCAAAGAGTCTCAGAGTTTCTCTGGTTGGTGCCTTACCAGCAGCTCAGCCTTTGCAGTGGACGGACGACACACTCCAACCTTGGGATCCAAGAACTGCAATGTGGCATGCATGACATACAGCAATGAAACCTGTGGTACAACAACAACTTTCATGTGCCGTATCTTGTTGTCACCTCTGGGGTACCTGAGGTCAGAAGGTCTCAACACTTGATTAATCGCAGACGTTCTACAAAGTGCACTTGACAGTTTTACCTATGCGCTTGCTCTGCTTTGCTGAAGGGGTTAGGGATCTTTTCACTGCTGGATGAATTATTCTCTTAGCCTACAGCTGTAGCATGTAATTACCCTCCCCTTCTACTATATCTACCTCACTGTTACCTCACTCCATGCCAGTTCTAGAACATGTGTACTTCCCTGTTGGGAAGCTTGTTGTTGTTTAGCTGAGGTGTTGTTGCTCTGTGCTCTGAAAGTAGCAAAGCTTTTACTTTGAGATCTGCTTGGTCCCTGGTATACATGTTGATCTCTGCACGCTTCCCAGCTCTCCAGGTCCTGCACTCCCTTTTGGGGAAAGGGAGGAAATCTAGGTGAGTTAAATCCAGGATCTTAGTAAAATACAAGACTCAGGCATCCCCACTTTTAGGGGTAATCTTGGGGACAGGGATCAGTCTAGTGTTTCCTAGATCGAGGGATAGCTGAGGTGTACAATATTCATTCTTTCATACTGTCATGTTGGTATCACCTGTCTTTGCATGCTTGCTCTGTTTCGATTGTTGTGCTTAGCAACCTCAATCCTGGTTTTTTAGTAGGTATGGGAAACTCTCACCTGCTTATTAGGCAGTGAGGACCAAGCAGTCATCAGTTAGTCCTTCTGTCAGGGACTACTCCTATCTGTTCAGGTGCCTTTAGGGACTGTGCAGTTGGGGTTTTAGTCTGTACAGGAACCAGCTGGGTGGAGGTGCCATTACACAGTAACTGTAATATTCCATCCTACATGTGCATGACACCCTGCTACCTAACCATCACTGACAACTCTTAGAAACTGGGAGATGCAGACTATTGGGGCATTCTGGGATTTGTAGTTGCCTTTAATAGTATTCACTTATAATATGTTGGTGATAAAAAGAAATTAATTTAAAAAGATTGCTTGTAAGAAAACAATTTTGGCAGAAATGTTTATTGCAGATTTTCACAGCCAGTAAGTCAATTTAGCCAGGTCACAATGACTCACATGTGAGATTATTCTGAAATGTTCTTTTTCAACATTAAGACCATTTTTAAAATTCACAAACAAGAACTAAATGAACCGTACTGACCACATACCCTAACATGGCATTTTGAGAAGGAAGTAATTGCAGGTACTACTGTTCCAAAACCTATTGTAATAGAAGTGGTACATTGAATAGACGTGGGGTATAATGACTGACTGAAAGGGGAACACATTGAAAATGTTAGAATAAAGGATAAAATCTCAATTTATGACCTCACACGTCTTAGACCTTTGCTGTTCTCCTGCATTAGTCAGAGGTGATTATTTTTTCTTTTCAGATCGTCTGTGAGATTCCAGCAGTAGCCGTTGTTTCAATTTTATTCAGGAATCAATACAATAGTAAAAGTGAAGATAAACTTTGTAATTTGTCTTATGTATTACAGGAAAATGGCTCTTTCCCCACATTAGATTCCTAGGCTATGTTTACATGGTGAGTTTGTGCTGCGTTTTTTATGCAAATTTACTGCTTTTTACAATACCAGAAAAAGCTATGACATTTCAGAAATCTCATGTACAAGCTTGATTTTTAAATTACTGAATTGGAAACTACAGCGTTGCTATAAGACTGGGATTCCTTGAAGGACCTCCCACTGGACTACTTTGGATTTTTAGGGAGCTTTTTTTTTTTTTTTTTTTTCAAAGGATTGGTGAAAAAAAGTTAGTGTTGGGGAGTGTTTTTTCAAATAAAATGATTTTTTTATTATGTTTTCTTATGTCCTCACTGATTTGGTTAGTAATGTTGAGTATTAGATTGACGCCTTGACATTACTAGCCTCTGAGATGGATGCCAGCAGATATTACCCAGCTGGCATCAACCCCAAAAACCATTAACTTGACTGTCAATGTACCAGGGCAGCAGGAAGAGCCAGGGCACCAGTTTAAGAACAGTTGTTGCCTGCTATTTTTAGACTGGGGAGAGGCAATAATCATGGCCCTTACCACCCTGATAATACCAGACCTCAGCTGTATCTTGACTAGCTGTCCAAAATGGGGAGAACCCTACGCCGTTTATTTCAAATTATTTATTTACAAAAGGAGGATCTGTTTTTGAGCTAAAAAACACACCACTGCAAAAGGTTGTGTCTGAATGACAATTTCTTGAAAACTCATAGGGCTGTTTCACATCTATGCACCTGTTCACGACCGGAGTGTTGCATGCACTCTGACTGTGCCCCTCTGCAGACCTGCACTTCCGGGTTCCACTTACGTGCGCTCACCGTAAAAGGTAATGGCGGTGGAAGCAAGGGTTCTGCATCTATCCGCCAATGCGCTTGCCTGCACTTGCCTGTGAGAGCCCCTGCACTTGCGCTAGTGCAGTGCAGGCAAATGCAGGGGCGCATAGATATGAAACCGCCCATAGACTTGGCTGGGAAGCTCAGAAATTGGTCTGTTTCACTGCACTGCCAATGCAAAAACAGATCCTCCCAAAAACACATCAAAAATGCTGTGTGTATGTAGCCTAAGTGTGACAAACATGCCCAAGAATAAGAAATCAGGAAGGGGGCAAACACTTTTTCATAGCACTGTATAGTTACATGGAGCCCTTACATTTTGATGTCCTCATTAACCCCTTAATAATGGGGCCAATTTCTGTTTTTCTGCTTTTGCATTTAAATCTTTTCCTTCCCTTTTTCCCAGAGCCATAACGTTTTTATTTTTCTGTCGATATACACATATGAGGACTTGTTTGTTGTGTGTTTTATTGACACCATTCACTTTACCACATAGTGTACTGAAAAATAGAGGGAAAAATGTGAAGAATTTGAGAAAAGACACAATACTGACATTTTGGAGGGTCGGTTATGTTTCTATGGTGTACATTTTCTAGTAACAATGACTTTGCAATATGATTCTCCTCATTAGTATGATTACAGCAATATCAAACATGTCCAGTTTTTTCATTATTTTACTAGTGAACAAAAAATCAGTTGTTTGTAAAGAAAAATGTTTTCATTTTTCGATTGATGGAGCTGTGTAATTGGTTATTTTTTGCAGGGTGAGACAACATTTTTTGATACCATGTTGGGATATATAGGTTTTGATCGCTTGTTTCAGCATTTTTTATGGTATTTCACCCGCGGGGTACTCAGAACCAGGCTCTGGTTTCTGCAGGAGGAGTCACGAGGGTTGATACCCGGCTTTCGTGACCCCAGGGCAGTCAATTCTCGTTAGGTTTGGGCTTAGGGGTTGGTGGATGGGAAATAAAGTTTGTAGAATTAAAGTTTGTGACTCCATTTACGGTTCTTGGTCAAGAGGACTGACGCTGCGGTTCAGACCTCCAGGGTTGTTGCTATTGCAGCCTTATGTTGTCTTTCCTCGTAGGTGGAGCATTACCCCGGGGCAGATGTATTCAATCGGGATGGAGGTGCAAGACCGCGTTCAAGCTGGGCCTCTGGGTCTCGTCTGCTTTTGCAGTCGGCAGCCCTGAAAGCAGGGAAATAAACAGTCTCACACAGCGTTGGAATTCTGTACCCGGTTTGCTCACTGAAGTTGCAACTGATTGCCAGGTGCTTCTGATCCGGTCGACAGGGTAGAGGGTTCTTGGATACTGGGACAGGTGGTTACTTTAGTGGGGGGGGATCACGGCTGGTCGGTTCCTGATTCCGTGCCCTGGACCCTCAGTGGCGGGGATGGGGGTGAAGATGATGGGGGAAATGGTATCGTGACGCCACCTATGGTACCTGGTAATAGGGTTACCAGTGCTGCGGCCGGCCGCTGAGGTGATGGGAAGGCAGCATTGGGTAGTACAGCTCCCCACAGGTGGACATTTACCTCAGGGCAGCGGGGTGGATGAGGGGAGTAGTAGTAGCAGTTCTACTGTGAATGCTGCAGGCAGTGGCAGGAAATCAGGCACACACACACAATAGTCTCTGTTTCGGTACCTTTTTACTGATGTCCGGTAACAGGTATGATCCAGGAGGGTAACCAGGTTTGAGTGCATCTTGGGACATTCACCTTGGAGAGTTGTGAGGCCTCCTCTGTTAGTGTGTGCGTCAATTGAGGTAAGTTGCCTGTAGCTGAACCTGCAGCTCTTTCTCCCTCTCTGGGTGCTGTTCCACAACCGACCATGAGGACCATTCTGTGGGATCCTTATTCTCTGCTTAGGTCCCTGGTCCTATGCTTGGTCAGGTTTGGAGTCTTCTACTTGTTACTTCAGGATGACTAGATCCTTATGGTCTTTCCGGGCTTTTTCTGCTACACTAGATTATTAGCAGTTGCAGACTCCGGTGTCCGGGTAGCTAAAGGGTTCTCAAATCTGTTCCCTTCTTCCTTCTTCTTACTTCTCCCACTGGCCTCCATCCCTCTCCCTAGGGCGCTGCACTGCTGGGTCAGGGTTCTTGGTTCTGGGCCTGGCTTGGCCCCAGCAACCAGCTCCTTCACTGCTGCTCTCTCCTCTGCTAACTGCAGACTAACTGGCTGGCTGCACTCTGCAGACTGACTTCTTTGCTGGCTCTGTGGAACTAACTGACTCCTCCCCTCAGGCCTGGATCTTTATAGGGAATCTGGCTTAAGGACAGCCAGTGGGGCGCCCCCTCCAGGTCTGGGGTGGAAGGTGTTGGATTCTGTGTGTGTCAAGGTGTACATCCTTCCCTGCATCGGTGGGTCCTGTGGTAATCCCCCGCAGGGGTGCCACACTTCTCTCTGCCAAGTTCCAGTCTGGTCCGTCCCCAAGGAATTGGCATAGTTTGCCCAAGACCCCCTTCGGGTGCCTTTCCTTTCTCTGGTCTCTTTCCCAGCGCTACTTCTTTGCCACTCCTGTCAGCGCCTTCACACGCAGTGCCCCAATCCAGCAGCCACAGGTTTTTTCGGGTGACTGGTACCTGTTCCCTGACCCTAGTTTGGCTGCCTTCTCAGCGGGTGCGTCGGGTTGCGGCCACAGCTCATTTAGACCTTGTGGCCTCCGGTTCAGTGGCTCGGGCATACAGCTCCCGCGCCACGTTCAGGGCCAGTCCCTGGTTCTCGACCAACCCCTCCGCCTGACTACGGTCAGTCCCAGATCTGGACACACAGGTCGTTTTCACTCCACCTGTGCCTCTGGTGTCATCTCTGTCCTCTGCACAACAATGTCCTTCTCCTCCTACTCACTACTCCTCACTTCCTTTTACTTTTTCTTACTCTCCCTTACTTCCACCCTCCACCTGTTCTTACCCTGTCCCCTCGACGGGGTCCTCCCCCCGGGTCCACCCATGGTCCCCTGGGTCCTAGGGTATGTTGGGTGTTTTGGTGGGTGTCTGGGTTCACCATCCCATTCCCTCAAGGACTGAGACACCACACCCGTTCACTGGGTGCAGTACCCCTCGTGGCGACCAGACCTGTGGGGTGCCACAAAAGCACCTCAAACAGATTGGTATTTCCACTGCCCATTTGTGAGGCTTTTTCCCTGTGATTACTACAGCAAAAGTGCTCCAATACTCATCCTCCTCTGTGATCCCACAATGACCCTCAGTGATGTCTTCTTCCGTGCAGCAGCAGAAGATATGTGTATCGAGCTTCTAAGACCTGAACCATGTGCTGGTCATGTGACTCAGGCTGTCTGGAAGCTCGACATACAGCTTCAGCCAGTGCATGGATGAAGACATCACCAGGGCTCGCTGGGGAGGGTGAGAAAGTGTGTCTCTGTGTGTGTGTGTGTGTGTGTGTTTGTCTGTTTCTGTGTGTGTGCGCTGCATTTTTTTCTGCTGCCTTTGTAATGTGTACAAATGCAGCACAAACGCAATACAGCAGCTGACAAATGCAGCACAAAAAAATATGTCCAGTGAGCACAGAGCCTAAATCAGCTGTCTTTTACTGAACAATTTTTTACTGAATTTTTTACTGAACAACTCCTAGCAAAGAGCTCTCTCCTCACAATTGCTGCTGAAGGTCCCGCATGAAAAAGTGAATCACTGCTGCTCATAAGTTGTTGCTTACCCCTACCAGGAAGGGTACGTTCAATAGCTCAGTCTCTGGATTAGGGGCGATTCATCCATTTCCAGCCCTTCGTTGTCCCATTTGAAGTTCTATTCTCTAGAACTTTGTACTAACTCACCATCGTTCTGCTGCTTTGGAACTAATCAAATCACCCACTAACTACAGCCTTATGGTACCTTTACACGCGGCAACATTTCTAGGGTGTCAACAGGTAACTTACTGGCTGCAGTGAAATCATGGAGACATGATTCCATTTGTACACAGCAACAAGATAGAACCTTGTCTCCATGATTTCACTGCAGCCAGTAAGTTACCTGTTGACACCCTAGAAATGTTGCCGCGTGTAAAGGTACCTTTAGGTATTTAACGTCCTGCACTAAACTCAAGTCAAACCCTATCGAAACTCCAAGGGAAACTGTCACTTACTCCTGTGATGCAATGCCACCCATTGTGGCAGGGGCGTAACTACAACAGGTGCAGGGATTGTGATCCCACCCGGGCCCTGCAGCCTAGAGGAGCCCCAAAAGTCCCTTTAGCCCATAGAAAAAGACTAATACTATTAAAGATTTGCAATAATTGGGGGTCCCATTGGAGCTTTTGCATCAGGACCCCAGGGCCTGAAGTTACGCCACTGCATTGTGGGCTAATCCCACACTTAATTATTGATTGCCCTGCAGAAAACATTGATAGGAAAACTTCCCATGCTCACATTCCTATATACTTATCACTCTATGCATCTTATCCTACAGTACTACGAGAACATATTACCTAATATTATACCTATAAACACATACAGTTCACATAATAAATTTATAATTATGCAAAGACGTTTGACCCAATTTACATTATTTGGTGTCTTCAAGTGTAGGAACAGCCTCTCACATGTGCCCTGATGAACACATCCATACAATATTGAAATGCGTTGTGTGATATATGAATAATGTTTTTGTGTGGATTTACAATTTCCGTGGAAATGTTTCCTAATGCTTCTTTTTAATTGTTAATTGCGCAGACAATGAATGGAGCACATGATTGTCCATTGTTCCATTAAAATAATGGACTTCTATCTTTCGCTTTCATAATTAATGGGTTCCCAGCATTCAAGCCCCCAATCATCAGCAATATAACCTTAAGGTGATAATAATTTGTAGCCTTGGTTCATCACCAGGGGGTCAATTTTGGATGTATGGAAATGATGACGATTGGTACGGTAACCCCATTGAGGAGTGGCCTTGAAAGCATCCACAAATATTTAGGACAAGATATTTTCTAAATTGTGAAACGTTTTGCAAATGTGGATTAAAATGACTAGCCTGTAACTAGGAACACATTCTCAATTTTGGTATATAGGACTGTCATTAGGTATATACTTTATTTTGGCCATATGCCTGCATGCCTATTTACAAGATTAATATATTGAGATCCATTTGTTGATGTCCTTTATTGGAGGATTCCCCATATATTCAGTTTGAGGCCACATTTATAAATTCTTTGTTTGTAACATATTTGTGATTATAGGCTTTTCAACATAATAATCTCTAGCCATATGGGGTGAGAATATAACTGATATGGTATTACTCTAGAGACTTGCGTGGCACCCCTGCGGTTTGGTCTCCACTATGGAACTGCAACTATCCAATAAGTGTGGCATCATACTCACAGGTAAGAAGGGAAAGCTTTGCTGAGACCCCCAACACACACCCAACACTATCTAAACTCCAGGCCAGGGAGATGCTGGGTGGAGGAAAATCACATTCAGAGTAGTCCCCATCTACTGGCTGGAGGGAGGAGTTAGGTTAGGGGTGGGAGGGAAACAGTGAGGAATGAGTTCTAGTAGAAGTCATGAGCTGGAGAGAGAGCAGGACACATATGGTTCAGCTATGATTCCAAGCTGCATAGGGGTACCAGCCCGAATTTGGTCTGGATATCTTCAGGACTAGCCAAAAAACTGGAGGTCACTGGACTGCATATACAGTGACTACCATCACAGACTTTCCCAAGGCTAAGGAACTGTAAAGGATCAACAGGACTTGCAAGGCTCAGAGGGCCCGTGGTCACCTGCCTTTGGGAATTGTAACCACAGGACACCAGTAGGACAAGGTGTAGCAGAGTGTCAGAGTGGAAAGGGCAGAAAAAAAGGACATATTGCCTGTGTCTCAGCAGAGTGGATTCAGACTACTTGTGAGCTGGCCAGGCGGCAATCTGGGTGAACACAGTACTCCAGCTGGGTTGTGTTTGTACTGAACTACAGTAAAGGTGTCCGGTAACAACTGCAAGAACCTTGTGTCTGTCTACTCTTTCATGCGCCTCTTTGCACCCCTGCACCTTCAGCTACAACAACCACCACCATCACTACTTCACCTTCACTCCACCCCAGGGGACTGCTCCGTCTGAGGGAGTGCTCTAACTAGCTGCTCTACCACCTATCCCCTGGGGACTACCATATGCAGCACTGTTCATTCTTGACCAGAAACCTCTGATGGCGTCACAATAAAATCTCTAGACTTTCCCCCTTTAACATGACCGGTCAGGGCCACGGCTTCTGGGGAGGCCCATGTGAATCTAAAGACTGTAGCCCCGGAATGTCTGAGTACCCCGAACCTTGCAACCGAGGCACTTCACAAAGGCTGTAACTTCAGGCCAAAATGGTAGATCAATATACCAATACATTTTGCTTGCAAAAAAGCCTACTCAATAAAGAGATATCAATTTTTACCTCAAAGCACCAACCTCCTTTAGGGTGAGCCAAGTCAATAACGCATCCTCTGGCCTAACCAGGCATCAGTGGTGTTTTATTTGTTTTCTTAAGTGTTTGCCCTGACTTCCACCTTTGGAAACTTCCCTGGCAGTAAACACTTTCCTTGACCACTAAGAACATACAATGCACTTTTAATAAAGCCTATTAACAATGGGGAAAGGAAATGGCCTGTAGGAGACATAGTGAGTTTTCCTATTACGTACCTGGAAAATGCTCTTCTATTATTTTTGGAATAATTATCTCCCGCTTGTTAAATCTTTGCCGCATTTTTTGATCACTACGTTCTGTGGACACAATAAGCCACATCCAACCTCCATCATTTTCCTGCTGCTTTAAAGAGTTCCCTTCTGTGACATTACGCAGCTGTGTGGGCTACAAAACATTTTGACTATAATAATTAGAGAAACCATTTGTTCATTTTTTTCTGGCAACTAAGGGCCTATTATTTAGAATCTTTTAAGGTGTTCCTTTTGCCTTAGTTCTTTCACAAAATTGGCAGAAAGTAAAATGAACTAAGGAAAATACTTTGAAGATCATTAGCGCCCCCTATAGGATAAAAATAGGTCACATTCTGACAAACTAAATATTCATCCACCTAATCCTAGTGATGAAAACTAAAGCCGGAGACATTCAATACATAGAAATATTTACGAATGATCCAAATTAGAGAGAGTTTATGAATGATCCAAATTAGAGAAATCCCTGTCCCCCGGTATAGCGCTCACTGAACTCTTTGGCTCTGGATGTCTTGATGGCACTGATTGCAGAGTCCATTAACTGGTTGCAGCATTAGGGTATGTGCACACTTTCTGGAGGCAGTATGAGTTGGACACATCACCTCCAGACCGGCGGGAACCCGCGGGAGAATGTAGGGAGAATGCAGCCGCCCTGTGCCTATAATCTGTGCTCACTGGAGGGTGGCTGTCCCCTATATTCACCGGCTGGAGATCGCTTTCCACTCCACAGCATGAAATTAACATGCTTGGGAGATGCGGAAGTCTAGCAACCCGCACAGCAACTGAAATAATGCTGCGGAGGGGAGAAGCACAGTGAGCATGAGATTTCTAGAAATGCATCCACTATGCTTGTACTGTACAATGCAGCGTTTTGGACAAAGCGGTAAGACGCTGTGTCCAAAATGCTTGTATTCCAGATCATGTATATGATAAAAGAAGGGGAAGGGGAACAAGAGGCGCAATAGTGCCCTATCACTCAGACACTATGAAACAGTGGTATATAGGTAAACCACTCACCTACAAACATGTAGTATCAAAATCCTGCCGGCTGCCGCTGAACCTCCTCCAACCACTCGCACGTGGAATCTCAGGAAGATAGGGGAAAGACAGAGGTGTGTAATGGTCCGCGCTGCCGAGATCCACTTGCTTCAGAGAACACACGGGTCAGTGATGTTCAAGCAAAGTTCCTTTATTGAATCCTACGCGTTTCGGTGCCTTCCTGGATCCCTGAGGAAGGTGCCAGGAAGGCACCGAAACGCGTAGGATTCAATAAAGGAACTTTGCTTGAACATCACTGACCCGTGTGTTCTCTGAAGCAAGTGGATCTCGGCAGCGCGGACCATTACACACCTCTGTCTTTCCCCTATCTTCCTGAGATCATGTATATGCACCTTTAACGTCAGCAACGCAGACAATAACAGACACCGGGAACAGTGATGGATACTCAGCACTGGGCCAGGGGAAGGTAAGCAAGGGCAGTTTATATTCTTAAAACAAATTTCAGCTGCAGAATAGGTGTTTTCTGAAATTTGAGAAGCCTTTTAACTCTTTACAGTAGCCCAGACTAAAATCAATGGCGCTGAGACAATATTTCAGAGCATAAAGTTATGGATACATTTTCACCTTATGTAATCTGTGTCCTGTTGCCCTGCTACTTCTTCTGTGTACTTGTTTTGTTTTAAAGGGAATCCATCAGCAGGTTTTTGCTATGCAAACAGAGTACAGCATGCTGCAGGGGTTAAAAACGAAAATCAGCTGTGCCTCTCTTATTAGGCTGTGTACTATTGTTCCTGTAAACTAAAGGCTTTATCACCTGGTGATTACCATTACTGGACTACATTGTCACGTGCAGGGCAGTCTAATGGTGGGTTTACACACACCAATTTCTGTGTCCAATATCTGAACAGATCTCTGGTTGCAGTGAAATCATGGACACATTGCTCCATTTTGTACACAGCCACAAAATGGAACTATATGTCCATGATTTCACTGCAACCAGAGATCTGTTCAGATATTGGACACAGAAATTGGTGTGTGTAAACCCACCATTATACACCCCTTGCTGTGATTGATACCTCAGAGTCAATGCACAATCTCTATTGAAAGTCTGGTGTGGGCGGGGGCAGCTATCTTAGCTCTGCTACATGGCTAAAACTAAATGCTTTGAAGGGCTGCACCCATCTAAGTGAAACATCATTGGATTCAGAATCTCTTTGCCTACAACATGTTGTGCTCAGATAAAGTAGCAAAAACTTGGCTCTCCGCGTTCAGCTGTGCACTTGCAAAAGCACAAATTTTCAAACGTGGTCACTTTTGGCATCATGTTTGCATTGCGTTCGCCAATAGAAGTCTATGGCTGCGTTCAGCTGCGTAAATGTTAGCGTTTCATAGTATTAATGCAGCTGTCAAACACATGCATCCAAACGGATAGCTCAAAGCAAATGTGGACCTAGCCTTAGACTTGTTGTGCATGTGACAATGTAGACCAGTAATGGTAATCAGCAGGTGATAAAGCCTTTAGTTTACGGAAACATTAGTACACAGCCTAATAAGTGAGGCATAGTTTATTTTTGGTTCATGGGGTGTGTCAGACTTCTGTGCACATGACAGATTAGTCCTGTAAAGTCTTATGGTGGGTTTACACGTCGCGATATCGGCCCGATATCGTATCCAACGTCGCGGGAGCGCACTTTTTGAGCGCGCTTTTCCCTGCATCGCATCGCTGGTTTACACAGCGCGATATCGGGATACAACGTCTCGACGATGTGTACGCCCCCCAACCCAGGAACGACCATTTAACATGGGAGTGAATGGGTGACGTACTACACATCGGAGTTGGGCTGTCACACAGGACGATCCGGCTCCAACCGGCATCCGATATCGGGCGGTTGAATAGCACGCTCATTCGACCCCCGATATCGGTTTGCCATCGTTCCTGCATCGTATCGGATGCTCACACCGTACAACGCAGGAACGATATCGGGTCCAACTCACGAACCACGTGACTTTTAGGAGTTGGACGCCGATATCGGGACGTGTAAACCCACCATTACAGACATTTCCCACATAACAGAGCAGAGGTCAAAAGTCAGGGAGTGGGGAAGGTGAGCTTTGTCTATCATCTGTTGTGAATTAAGTGATCCTGTGCTATCTGTGCTCAGCTTTATGTAATCCCCGTTGATGAAAACTACTTAAAAACCATCCCTACAAAAAAAAAAGTGTCATGCTTTTAGACATAACCAGCATGTTTCACATAGATGGGGCAGCCCTTCAAAGCATTTAGTTTTAGCCATGTAGCAGAGCTGTGATAGCTGCCCCCGCCCACACCAGACTCTCAATAGAGATTGTGCATTGACTCTGAGGTGTCAATCACAGCAAGGTGTGTATTAGACTGCCCTGCACGTGACAATGTAGTCCAGTAATGTTAATTAACAGGTGATAAAGCCTTTAGTTTAAAGAAACAATAGTACACAACCTAATAACAGAGGCACAGTTGATTTTCATCTTGGGGGGAAGGGGTGCGTTCAGACTGCCGTGCACATGACAAAGTAGTACGGCAATGTCTTATAGACATTTCCCACATAATAGAGCAAAGGTCAATGTAGCGCCCCGCTATGCAGGTGTCACAGAGGGGTACTGGACCCGTAAAAGTGGTGCAGATACTCCAGCTGCAGGTGGATCCTAGGATGGTGAGTGGCACCCATTCACCAGCACCCCACACTAGATCACACGGTGGGAGGTTACCTGGGAGGGAATAAAACCACCTCAAGGCAAGGGGAAACAAGAGAGGCTTTTGGCTTTTTGGAGCAGAATGGAAAACTAGAAACAAAGAGAGGGTCTCTCGGCTGAGGGACCAGCAGAGAGGGAGTAAGAGTCAGAGAAAGGAGAAGGAAAGCTTTCCCAGGAGCAGAAAGTTACCGGGTACCGGAGCCCGCACCTGTGAGATACTTCAGGACCACAGAAAATCCGGAGGACCGTGGAGGATATACTTCTCCCGGGCTCCTGAGCGACCAGAAGAGGGTACCAGGCACCGCTTGATGGTTCAGTGGTCAGTCAGCAGAGGGTAACCCAACGGGAGCAAAGGAGAGAGGACGCCGGAGGTCAGGTTAGCTTTATGGAACCAGACTTCATCACTACTGGGAAGCAGGGAAGGAATATACAAGAATAGAATATGAAGGCACACACCAAGGGTCCACCATATCACCTAAGATCTGCCTGCAGCCACCCGTCCAGCTACCTGTCCACGCACCATCAGGAATACTGCACTGTAATTCTTGTATGAAACCAATACAATTGCCAGTAAAGTACCCGGAGGAACAGTGACTTTGGACTCAGCCTGCTTTTGTTTGCATAAACTTATTCCTTGCAGGAACGCTGCCTCGGAGATTCCCAGCCCTACCTGTGGAGGACTTCACCATCTCAGCCGTGATACCATCCACCTCCGGCGGACTGTGGCGGCGCTGGTGCATCTCACCAGATACTACAGGTGGCTTCACGACGACAAAAACTGTATATAATCCCCTGTACATAAATCCCTTTTCAAAAGAATAGTCCCCCAGGACATGGGATGAGGCGTGGCCACCATTCCCTGTGACACATTAAACCCTTGCGGCCTGATTCCCTCACACCCTGGGGCTCGACATCAATAGTCAGGGTTGAGCTTTGTCTATCATCTGTTGTGAATTAAGTGATCCTGTGCTATCTGTGCTCAGCTTTATGTAATCCTGCTGTCAATGACAACTACTTAAACGCAATCTCTACATAACAAAAAAAAGTGTCATCCAAAAGGTCAGTAAAGTGTGTTTTTTTTATTTGGCATTTACTGCTGTAAGTTTATTTTGTTAAACTGTAGGACAACGTCTTTAAGACCCTAATATTAAACACTTTCCTAATGAGAATGAGATCAGCACATCTACAGAGATTGGAGAGGATTGGGCCGAGCGCTCAGTGAGTGCCCTGTCTGCCCAACTCCCATTTCCCCACTCTTCTTTGGCTGGTGAAGGCTTGAATAGAATTTTTTCTATTTTTTGATTCTTAAATGTAGAGTAAAGCAACATTATAAATGACCTTCATTTCTAACCAAGTCCTGCCATTTTACTGCTGTAAATTCTTTATCTATCTGCTCCTGACCACTCTCTGCTCGGACACTCCCAAAGAAGAGGACAGGATGAGCACAGATCTGTACAAGACAGGGGGAAAAGGAACATGGAGAGTACAGAAAAAAAGACTTTTGACAAGGTGGAGCTTTACTGATACCTGAAAGCAAGTGTAGGCAGCATCAGCTTGGATACACACAGATCTCACATCCAGCCTGTATTACTGGAAGAAACACTCCAACAATTGAAAACTGTGAAACTTGGATCAGGCTGTCAACTGCATATTAAGGCGTCTGAAAAGTGCAGGTAACGTTAACATATTTAAAATGATGTGTTCCATGTCAAAGGTGCCCATAACGTTTAAGATATAAAAATTGTAGAAGGTGACTGGATCCTTCAGGGTACCTTTACACGCCGCTACGACAGGATGGATACAACCCGCTACTTCACGTGCACGAGCACGGCCAAACGGTTACAAACGGGAAACGCACCATCTTTACACGCCGCCA
Source organism: Allobates femoralis (assembly GCA_033576535.1). Lineage (NCBI taxonomy): Eukaryota > Metazoa > Chordata > Amphibia > Anura > Aromobatidae > Allobates > Allobates femoralis. The sequence goes on along the minus strand of JARQOC010000002.1, from coordinate 667,594,079 downwards.
CAAGGTGCGCTACGCTACGTTACATCTATAGCTAGCTACATCGCCGGGTGTCTCAAGTAGCCATCTGTAGCTTAGCTTACCTCATTTACACACCGCTACAACAAGCTAATATGGGCGGACCTGGTGCAGCAGGGACAGCACATAGGCGTGGCACAATTGTGGATTACAAGACGTCCGTACGCTGATAGGACAACGCAAGAACATCATGATTGGCCAGGCATCGCAGGAGGCTGATTAATACTTGATGCTCGAGCAATTGTGTAGTGTGACTGGTCAGCTCCTTAAATATGCCGCCCTGTGCGGCGACAACCAATCGCAACGCAGGAGCTTCCTCCAATGATCGCTGAAGGGGGCGCGGTAACCCGGAGCCTGTGTCACGCCCCAGCTACATAGCATGGTGTAGGAACAACCCTTCTATTCCTTCTTTACACGCCGATACAGCTCGCTACAATCGGCTTTGTAGCCATCTGTTTTCGAGCAGTGCTCGGAAACAGATGTATCTGTTGCCGGCTGTCACGTCCCGTCTTCACACGCCGCTACTACGGGCTATATTGACGCTACAAGCTACATTTGTATCCTGTATCGGGTTGTATCCATCCTGTCGTAGCGGCGTGTAAAGGGCCCCTCAGGGCCCCTTTACACACGGCTACATTTGTAGCTTGTCACCAGGTAACTTACTGGTTGAAGTGAAATCATGGATACATGGTTCTATCTTGTTGCTGTGTACAAATGGAATCATGTCTCCATGATTTCACTGCAACCAGTAAGTTACCTGGTGACAAGCTACAAATGTAGCCGTGTGTAAAGGTACCCTCAGGGTGCTAACTAAACTACAATGTCAGGTTAGCGTTTTGCTAACAAGTTGGTTTGCTGCTGTCTAGTGATGAGCAAGCACTAAAGTGCTCAGGCGCTCTGTACTCAAAACAAGCAGGTTGAACACTTTGATGGGCTCAACTAAAGAAATGAGTATAGAAGTGTATTACTGGGCAGTCCTGCTGTCCGCTCACATACAGCAAGCCATTTTCAGAACATTTCCGGAGGTGGATGGGTGTTTTTTTTTATTTCATTTTTTTTACACAGAGCATCTGGACACATTGCTTTTACCCCCCAGTGAGAGCCATTCAGAGACTGCAACAAGCAGTTGTAGAGGGATCAGCTTTATTCTCATTTGCTCAAGGAAACACTACACACAATTGGATGAAACTGAATGGGAGGAGACAATATTAGAAAAAACTTTTTGACAGTGAGGGGGATCAGTGAGTGGAACAGGCGGCCATGAGAGGTGGTGAGTTCCCCTTCAATGGAAGTCCTCACACAGAGGCTGGACAGGCATTTGTCTGTTTTGTACGGGGCTGTCAGGTTCTGTCCGGTGTATCCTGCAACACACCAGACACAACCTGACAGGACAAAATGGGGGTGTGAAGCTAGCCTAACTCAATGGATATTTAAGTACAGCTTTCATTGACTCCATTGAAATTGTTGTATCCATCCTCAATATTAGGAATAAAATTTGTAACCATTTAACAGTTCAGTGAAAATGATTTACCGTACATAATATACTATGGTATAGTTTAGGAGTTAAGACATTTTTTAAGATTTAAGGGGCTGTTGTGTGTCCTATAACAGTGTGACATGACTCCATGTAACATAATTACATCATTTTATGGTAAAGCATTGTATGGAACTGTTCCAAGGCATTAATATTGTTGCAATGGAGGCTACTGGACTCTTGACTATGGCAATAAGTTTTTGTTTTGACTAGTGATGAGCGAGTACCTTATTATTCGTGCTCGCTATACTCGCAACGAGTAGGTAGCGGTACTCGCTACTCATTGCGAGTATAGCGAGTTTGAATACTTTCACAGTGTATCTATAGATACACTGTGAAAGTAGCCTAAAAGTGAGTAAAACTTGTTAAAAAACAATAAACTTAAATACTCACCTGTCTGACGCCTGCACTGGGACCATGAAACGTCACCTCTGCTCGCTGGACAAGGACCTTTCACTACCAGCCAATCAGATGGCTGGTAGCGATTTGGCCAATCAGATGGCGCCACGTCACAACTACGTCATCGCTAGCGGCAACCTGATTGGCCAGTTTGCAAGGTCCTGATAGTACATCTAGGACCTTGCAAATTGGCCAATCAGGTGGCTGCTAGCTTTCATTGACTACATTGAAATTGTTGTATCCATCCTCATATTAGGAATAAACTTTGTAACAATTTATCAGTTCAGTGTAAATGATTTACTGTACTTAATATACTATGGTATAGTTTTAGGAGGTAAGACATTTTTAGATTTAAGGGGCTGATTGTGTGTCCTATAACAGTGTGACATGACTCCATGTAACATAAATTAATCATTTTATTAAAGCATTGTATGGAACTGTTC